>CANIUD010000006.1:0-557500 GCA_947470075.1 Closterium sp. Yama58-4
GGAACATGCGACGCGAGAGCTTGTCCGCGGACATGTCGCGGACAAAAGCTCGAGATCCCCAGACCCGGAAACGCGACGCATCGCCAACCTCTCCCATCCACCGTAGAGTCGGGGAAGTCTCCGGCAAGGAGACACGGGGCCAGAGGTTGAGCTGATGCGCTGCGTACCGGACCGCAAACGGCCACAGAAAGTGGGGAGCAGCCGCATGGGTCAGGGAGGTACGAGCGACCTCCATGACTAAGCCAATGCGGCGCTCAGCAACCCCATTCTGCTGTGGAGAGGCCGGAAGCGTGTACGACTGCTCAATGCCCCGTGCTCAGCACAGTAGGCTGGCCAAGATGTCGAGGCGAACTCACCACCCCTGTCAGAGTGCAGGCGCAGGACAGGAAAGTCCGAGTGAAAGCGCTCGCCTAGCTGGAGACGGGCTCGGCTGATCCAGGGGATCAAAACACCAGGGACGTCACCCTTGGCGCGCAAGGGGAAGACCGGTGAGCGCGAGTAGTCGTCAACAACTATCAGGAAGTACCTCTCCTGACCCTGACCACAGACGCGGGCCGGGCCCACACGTCCATGTGGAGCGTCTGCAGGGGAGCGGTCGTCGGGGGAAAGGAGGAGGAGTGAGGAGCGGCGCGCTGCCGTCCCTCGACACAGGGAATGCAGTCAGGAGCAGGGGAGTCAGGAAGGGGAGGGAGCACCCTGGGAAGACCAGCAACAAGGTCCCGTTTGTGCATGGCCCGCAGGCGCTGCACAGACGGGTGACCAAGGCGGTGGTGCCAGAGGACGGTGTCGTTCGCCAGAGAGCGACACGAGCAGGGGGCGGACAGCTGACCTGACGCTGACGCAGACGCAGCTACCTGAGGGGACTCAGTGGTCAGTGTGTACAGGTCAGACCCCGGCTCGGCGAGTGAAAGTAGCTAGGTGGCGGCCCGTCCGAGCACACGTGCAGTGAGTCACACGCTCGTAGGCAGGGGTGAACTGGTGAACACCCCGAGTCCTGGAGCGCACTACCTGCCACCAAGTTCGTGGAGAAAAGAGGAGGTAGAGACCTGAGAGCGTGCCGGACGGAACCGCTGGACACGGAAGGGTGGTGGAGGAGGTCGCAAGGACCGGACCCCCAGAGGGGTCAGCAAGAGAGACAGCAACTGGCCGAGCTAGAGGCTCAAGGACAGTGCGGTCACGAAAGAAAGAGCGAGAAGCACCTGAGTCCAGTGTGAAGATGTGCAGTGCGCAGTCGACTCAGTACCAGGGGGCACAGACGCACAAGCACCTAGAGCAGCAGCTGCAGTAGTACCTGTGGAAGCAGACACACTACACCAGAGCAGAGCAGCGGGGCTGCCTGAATGCCCGGGTCGGGCGGAACACGCAAGTACTGAGCACCCCTCTCACTAATAGACATCGCATACATGGCAGTGAGAATAGCATCAAAGTCAAGTGCCCAAATATCAACACCCTTCCTGAGCAGATCAGCCCAGCGCGGCAGCTCACCCCCACCAGGAAACTGAGTGCGCCACGCATCGTTGAGGCGGGCGAAGCAGCGCTCCGTCTGGTGCGGCCCCCCACACGTCTGGCCAGTGCGGTCACCTGTACGAATAACGTACTGGCAGGTGACGCTGCGCCGCGCATACCACTCACGGGCGGCCTGAAGGGTCGGGGCAGGCTGCTGACTCTGACCGCCCGCCGGGCCTCCACGACCACCAACCCCTCCGCCTCCGCCCCGGCCACCTCCACCCCTGCCGCTTGCACGACCACCTCCGCCTCCGCTCCACCTCCGCCCCTGTCACCACTCCCAACACCGCTGTCACCTCCACCACCGCCGCCACTAGCCTCTCCAGTCGCACCTCCACCGCCACCACCTCCACCCCCCCCCTCCTCCGCCACCACCCCCACTCCTGCCACTCCTGCCCCTGCGTCGTCCGCCTGAAGCAGACGCAGCCCCGACCACTTCTAGCACCGAGGAGGTCGACAGCAGCAGCAGAGGCGACAGAGGGGAGGAGGGGGGAAGGGGAGCACCCCTCAAAGAAGGGGCCGCGGGGGTCGCCACGAGAGGTGCCTACAGCGACGATACTAGCCTCGGCTGCAAGCAGTTCCTTCTCGAGGAGGGCAATGGTGAGCTCAGTGGGGCGAGAGAGGAACTGTCCCTGACAGGGCGCAGAGAGTAGGGAGGCGGGGGACAACGTGGTAGAGAGTGATCCAGAGCGGGGGGGGGTTGCTAGCGAGGAACTCATCAGGCATGGCAGCGCGAAAGCGAGCCTCACTAGTCTTAAGGTGGGTGATGAGGTCTGCGACAGTGTGAAAAGAGGCTAGGTCGGGGAACAGGTAGGGGAGAGTGAGGCGGCCTAGTGTGGCAGAAGCGGGTGAGGAGTAGCGGGCCACTACAGCTGTGTAGAGGTCCTTAGCAGTCTTGCACTGGCCGAAGTGCTCGCGCTCATCTAGCGGCAGGGAGTTGCGAATAGCAAAGCGAGCGTGCGCGTCACGGGTCTGCCACTGTGAGCGCTCAGTTGGGGGGGCAGTAGCGAGTGGGGCGGTCGCATGGCCGAGAGCGTGGTCGTACAGTGTAATATCTTCCTTGGCAGTGAGCTGTAGGAAAAGGTGCAGATCATCTAGCCAGGTTTCGAATTTGACCGGACGGCCCTCGGCGTCGAAAGCTAGAACAGGAGGACTAGCCATAGCGACAGCGGCAGTAGTAGAAGCAGTAAAGTCACTGAACAGGCGTGCGCTAGGTAGCAGGGCCGGTGGGGCCTACAGACTGTAGTGGCGCACAAGCAGCAGTAGCAGGAAGTGTAGTAGTAGGAATCTGTAGTGGTGCACAGGCGCAGCAGGCGGCAGCGAGAGCCGGCGCAGTAGGGGTCGGGCTCAGCAGTGGTGATACGCGGGGCGGCAGCGGGCGCAGCAGCGGCGGTGCGTGGGCGCGGCGAGCTCAGCAGCGGCGGTGCGCGGGCGGCTGCGGGCTCAGCAGCGGCGGGCCGGGAGCAGTGCGGGCAGCGTGCGGGCCGGCGGGAGGTCAGCGCACGAGCCGCGCAGGCTCAGCGCGGGCTGCGCGGGCTGCTCGCGGGCTGCGTAAGCGGGTCGCGGGGGCGGTCGCGCGGGGTCGCGGGCAGGTCGCGGGCTGCTCGCGGGCTGTGCGCGGGCTGCGCGGGCTGGTCGCGGGCTGCGCAGGCGGTTCGCGGGCTGTGGCGCGGCGGTTCGCGGGCTGTGAGCGCGGCGCGCTGTGCGGTTCGCGGGCGGCGTGACGGGGCCGATCGGGGCGCTAAGGGGCGACGCGACGGGGGCCGTGAGAGGCCGCTAAAAAAAATTTCGACGGGGCCGCAGGGCCGCTAGATCTTGCTAGATCGACGGGGCCAGCGGGGCCGGAAACAAGCGAAGGTAAGCAGGTAGGTAAGTCGGTGGGGCCTAAAACAGTCCTAGCGAAGGACCTGCTCTGAAACCATGTCAGAAATAACTGAGCAGGAATGAATGAACTAGAACAGAGTTTGGTACAAGTAGGAAACCCTAACTTTGTGTACCCCCTAAGGTGTAACCCACTACAGCCTAGACAATATAAACATGCAATGTTTGACATGGGTAGAGCGGCCTCGTTCTCCTCCAGTTCTGTACGTCGACAACAAGGCTGCCATTGCCTTGTGTGAGGAGCACAGACTGGAGCACAGAACGAAGCACATCGCTCTGCGTTACTTCCTGGCTCGAGAGTTGCAGCAGCGTGGTCAGCTTCGTCTTGCACACGTGGCCACTCGGGCCAACACTGCTGATATATTCACCAAGGCACTTCCGTCTGGTGATCATCAGCGCTTTTGTACTTTGTTAGGCCTTGTGCCTACGTTTCCACACTTGTTGTAGTCTTTGTGTGTACTGTGCTCTATATTTATACCTGCATGCTTGCTCTTGCTAGGTATTGATCACTGTACTGCTCTTGTTGCATATATATATCTCTGCATGTGGACTGGCCTTGTGGCCCTTTGCTTGTGCTCAGTTTGTGTGGTGACGTTGTGATCCACCCTGAGCTTGTTTTGCGTTTCTTGACTGGTCTTGTGACCCCTTGTTCTCCCCCACTTTGCCTATGGGGGTGTGTCAAACTGTAATGTTATATTACTTGTGTAGGCTGTAGTGGGGTAGCCCACAAAGGGTACAACCCAAATGTTAGGGTTAGGATATGTACCCAACTCTGTTTTCGATGCCATCATTCCTGCCTAGTATTCTAACAGATACTGCATGCTTCCTTTGCTGCGGTGAGGAGTGCACAGTAATGGACTATCATTACTATTCGTAACACCACCAACAGTGAAATAGATACTACACTAACTAGGCTAATATGCAGTTATACAGAAAATATAATTTCTGACATCCCCCCTAACTGCATACAAGCATAGCTAGTGAGGGCGCACTACCCTAAGTGCAGTCAACACCGTGACGCAACTTGAACCACCGTGGCAAAGTTTCCACGGCAGGTGCCGTATGCGCGACTCTGGGTGACAACGCCCAAAAACGACGGAGTAGGGACAAACGACGAGACGCAAGAAAACATTACGAAAGGAGAAAACAGAATAGAAGAAGCCCTTCTCTCTCTCTCTCTCTCTTCCGTCCCCCCTTAACCTCTCTCATCCCACTGAAACAAGAAATAAAAGAAGAACCACACACACTCAGTCTCACTCATATTCCAGCCACTTCACCTCTCACATCCCCCCTTAACCTGTCTCCTTCCTCCCCCTCCCTACAGCAACATGTGTTGCAGGGAAGGAGGAAGAGGGAAGGGGGGGGGGGGGGGGGGGGAGGGGGGGAAGGGCTGCTGGTGGTGCACACCCGCCAACCCCACATCTCCCCCTTCCCCTCCCCACTTGTGAAACCGCGGAAGGGGGGCGGGGGGGGGGGGTGGGGCGGCATTAGCTGCTGCCGCGCTGGCGCTGGCGTTGGCGCAGGCGTAGGCGCCGGTGATGGCACTGGCGCTGGCGCTGGGCGCAGGCGTTGGCGCTGGCGCCCCTCGCTGGCGCTTGCGTTCCGCGCTGGCGCTGGCGGTAGTTCGCTGGCGATTTCGTTCCGCGCTAGCGCTGGCGCGGACAATAGGCAGGGCGACGGGCGCGACGAGCAGGTGAGCGACGTACGGGCAGGGGCGCGACGGACAGAACGGGCAGAGCACGAGCGCGACGGACGGGCAGCGGCGCGACGGACGGGCAGGGGGCGCGACGGACGGGCAGGGCGACAAGCGCGACGGGCGCAGGGCGCGACGTGACGAAGAAAAAATGGCGCATTTCACGCTGGAGCATAGACGGGCCCATGGTTCTTAAGAGAATTTTGGTCCTAAGACCGTAATAGCTCTGATAGCATGTTAGGATAGGAGAGTGTGTGGCTAGGGTTTGGGAAGAGAGATTGGCCAAGAAGAAGGGGTTGACTATGGAGAGAAATATAAGAATAGGGCAAGGGAAGGTGGCCAAGGAGGGTATTGTTAAATTGTAATGAGTTATATGTTGGTAGGCTGTAGTGGGGTAGCCAATAGGGGTACAACCCCAACTAGGGTTTGCTACTTGTACCCAACTGTTTCATTCAATGCACCATTCTTGCCTAGTCTTGTTGACATGGTATTCAGAGCAGGAGGTCCCTAGGACCTACCGACCGTTTTTTTAGGGCCCACCACCGCTCGCATGCGGTTACCACGCTACCCCGTGCCCTAGCCTCGTAGCGCCCTCGTGCGCCCTCGTTAGCGCCCTCGCGCGCCCCCGTTAGCGCCCTCGCGCGCCTCTCGTTAGCGCCCTCGTTAGCGCCCCTCGTTAGCGCCCTCGTGCGCCCCTCGCCCGCCGAGCTGCTCGTCGCGCCACCCGTAGCGCTGCCCGTCGCGCCGCGCGTCGCCAGCCGCGCTGCCACATCGCGCGCCCACCCACCGCGCAGCCCGCCGGCCTGCCACCCGCCGCGCTGCCCGCCAGTAGTGCCGCCCATCCGCCGCGCTACCCCGCTCGCGCTGCCCGCCCGCCCGCCGCGCTGCCCGCTTGCAGCGCCGCCTGCTCGCAGCGTCGCCCGCTCGCAGCGTCGCCCGCCCGCCGCGCTGCCCGCTTGCAGCGCCGCCTGCCCGCCGCGCTGCCCGCTTCCCCACCCGTCCACCGCGCTGCCCGCTCGCAGCGTCGCCCGCCCGCCGCGCTGCCCGCTTGCAGCGCCGCCTGCCCGCCGCGCTACCTGCCACGCTGCCCGTTTGCAGCGCCGCCCGCCCGCCGCGCTCCCCACCGAGCTACCTGCTTGCAGCGCCGCCTGCCCGTAGCGCCAGCCTCGCCCGCTGCTCTCTATCCGTGCACAGTCGCCTTCCCCTGCTGCGGCTGCTTGCTTTGCTCTGACGTGCTGTCGCGATGGCTTCCATCCGCGTGCTGTCCTTCGATGCTGAGGGCCGCCCTGTGCAGTTCACCACTTGGCTAGATGACCTGCAGCTGTTCCTCCTGAGCGATAGCAAGGAGCACGTGTCACTCTATGATTACGCATCTGGTGCTGCGCCTGCCCCTCCTGCCACAGCCGAGCTTAGTGCCCGTTCCCACTGGCAGACGCGTGACGCTGCTGCTCGCCTAGCCATTCGCAGTCACCTGCCGTTAGCTGAGCTCGAGCATTTTGGCGACTGCAAAACCGCTAAGGCCCTGTACGACGCTGTCGTTGCTCGCTACTCCTCGCCTGCCACAGCCGAGCTTAGCCGCCTCATGCTGCCTTACCTGTTCCCTGAGCTGTCCACCTTTGCTACAGTCGCCGATCTTATCACCCACCTTCGCACTAGTGACGCTCGCCTGCGTGCCGCCCTTCCCACCGAGTTCTGCGCTAAGAACCCCCCTCCACTGTACTGGACACTCCACTTCATAGTCACCCGTCTCCCTGACACCCTCAGCTCAGTGCGCGACTATTTCCTTGCTCGCTGTCCCACTGAGCTCACTGTCGCCCTCCTAGAGGAGAAGCTGCTAGCAGCCGAGAAGAGCATTGTAGCTGTAGGTGCTGCTCGCGGCGCTCCTCGCACCCCCATCTTTGAGGGGTGCTCTCCCTCTCCCCTCGCTCCCTCCTACGCTACTGCTGCTGCTGTTGACTTCCTTGGTGCTGAGTCTGCTGGCGCTGCTTCTGCTCCTGGTGGGAGGCGCCGCACCGGCAAGGGCAAGGGGGGCAAGGGTGGCGGGGGTGGCGCTGGGGGGGGAGGGGGTGGGGGAGGTGGGGGGGGAGGCGGTGCTGGAGGGAGCGGTGGCGGGAGTGCTGGTGGGAGTGGGGCCGGCGGCGGAGGCGGGGGCGGCGGAGGGAGCAGTGGCGGTGGTGGCGGCGGCGGCGGCGGCGGTGGCGGTAGCGGCGGTGGCGGTGGCGGCGGTGGCGGTCGGAGCGGAGGTAGTGGCGGCGGTGGAGGTCGGAGTGGAGGCACCGGCTCGGGCCAGAGCTCCCAGCAGCAGCAGCGTCCCCAGACGACCCAGCAGCTTCGTGAGTGGCTTGCTCAGCGTGGGACGTCGGGGGGCAGTGGCCGCTGTTCCTATGTCATTCGCACAGGTGATCGCAAGGGGCAGAAGTGTGGGAAGTTCCACACTCAGTACCGCTGCTTCTTCCGCCTTGACGACGCTTGGCGTGAGGAGATGGGCGAGGATGTTGAGCGCCCCCGCTGGGCTGATCTGATGAGGGCTGGTGTTGATATCTTTGCTCTTGACTATGATGCTATTATTGCTGCCATGTATGCATTGACTGTTAGTGCCGAGGGAGACTGTTACTTGTGTGTGCCGCCTGACCCAGGTATAGAGCCTGCTGCCCTGGGTACTAGTGAGTCTGCTCTCTCTGGTACTGTGCCCTCTGTCGCTGCTTCCTCCCGTGCGGTCCTGTCAGTGATGACGGACTGGAATGGTGAACTAGAAAGGATTGTGAGTACAAATATGAAACCCTAATGTTGTGACCCCCCTATAGGCTAACCCACTACAGCCTACACAAACACAACACATATAATGTTTAACACACCCCCATAGGCAAAGTGGGGGAGACCTAGGGGTCACAAGACCAGTCAAGGCAAAGCAAGGCAACAACAAGCTCAGGGTGGATCTCAAGGATACCACACAAATTCCGAGCACAAGCTAGTGGTCACAAGACCAGTTCACATGCAGGTTATAGCAGAGCACGAGATACAGTGATCACAACCTAGCAAGAGTAAACATGCAGGTAGATATATATATAGTGATCACAGTACAAGCAAGGTCAAGAGGTAAGTAAGTGAGGTCCAGTAGGCACAAGGCCTAGCAGAGTGCAGAAGCGCTGATGGTCACAAGGCGGAAGCGCCTTGGTGAACACATCAGCAAGGTTGGCCTCAGTGGCCACGTAACGCAGACAAAGCTGACCGCGCTGCTGCAGCTCTCGAGCAAGGAAGTACCGCAGGGCGATGTGCTTCGTTCTGTGCTCCAGTCTGTGCTCCTCACACAAGGCAATGGCAGCCTGGTTGTCGACGTACAGCACTGGAGGAGAACGAGGCCGCTCACCCAAGTCGGTCAGCAGGTAGGTCAGCCAGCATAGCTCCTGGGCAGCCATGGCTGTGGCGTAGATCTCAGCCTCACAACTGGAGCTGAGAACAGAAGAAGAGCGTGTAGAACGCCAAGAAACTGAGCCGGAGCCAAGGCTGAAGGTGTAACCCTGAGACGACCGCTGAGTAGCCTGGTCGTCCGCCCAAGAAGCGTCTGAGTGTCCAGTAAGTACAACTCGGTCTCGCCCTCCAAGCACTAGCCCCATGCCCGACGTACTGCACAAGTAGCGCAACACCCTCTTAGCGGCATCCATGTGCTCCTTCCTGTGACGGCCAGGAGCGACATAGCGTGCAAGGATGCTAAGAGGGTATGCAAGGTCAGGTCGAGTGCAGGTCATCAGGTACATGAGGCAGCCCACAAGCTCTGGATACGGGCCACTCGGCTCTACGGACTCATCCGAAGGCAGAGCTGAGAGCGAGTGACCGGTAGGCAGAGGAGTGGACTGAGGCGAGGAGTACGTGAAGCGGAAGCGCTGAAGGATCTGCTGCACCATGTGTGACTGAGTCAAGGTGATGGTGCGCCGTGCTCTGTCCCGGGTGATCCGCAAGCCAAGATAGCTTGTCAGTTCACCCAGGTCTGTACACGTGTGTCTCCTCTGCAGCTCCGACTTCACGTGGGCAAGTGCCGCGGTGTCAGCAGTGGCAAAGACCAAGTCGTCGACGTACACGAGGATGTAGAACGGCGGCAGTGAGGTGTCTGTGCGTAGAAACAGTGACGGGTCAGCAGTAGAGGGAGCGAACCCAAGAGCCGCAAGTGTCGTCCTCAGTGTGTCGTGCCACTCACGCGGTGCCTGGCGGAGACCGTAGACCGGCCGCTGAAGCCTCCACTGGGTACCAGGAGGAACCGACCCAGTGAAGCCAGGAGGGCGGCGCAGCCAGATCTCCTCGTGCAGGCTGCCCTGCAAGAAAGCAGTGCTGAAGTCAAGTGAGTGAAGCTCGTAGTCGCGCTGAGCGGCTATGTGCAGCAGCACCCGAAGAGTGGTCATCTTCGGGGTGGGGGAGAAGGTCTGAAAGAAGTCAACTCCCTCTCGCTGACTGAAGCCTCGAGCCACGTAGCGCGCCTTGAAGACAGGAGGAGAACCCGGTGGCCGCTTCACCCTGAAAATCCACATGCCACTGACGATGTTCGCCCCAGGTGGGGGAACCTCGTCGACGTAGGTGCGTGTGGACTTCCAGGAAGCCATCTCTGCGTCCATGGCTGTCTGCCACTGAGAGGAGTAGGGACCCGCCATCGCCTCAGCGTAAGTGCGCGGGGTCGGGATGTCTGGTGCATCCGGGTCTCCCTCAGGGGCAACTAGCATGGACACGAGGTGGGGTAAAGCAGCAGCAAAGCACTGGAACTCCTCCTGTCTGTCCTCAAGGACGTCCGTGCCAAGAGCACACTCACCCCCGACGGACGGAGGACAGACAGACTCAGACTCAAACTCAGCAACAAGGCTAGTGGCGTAGTCTAGACGACAGCGGGCAGCAAAGTCTATCAACTCAGCGACTAGAGCAGACGCAGCAGAGGACTCAAAGGCAGGGTCAGTGACAACAGTAGCGAGGAGACGGGTGACAGTGGGATTGGTTGCACGACAGGAGTCAGACTCCGGGTCAGGAAGAGTAGGCAGAGAGGAAGCAGGAGGAGACGGTAGCGGGACACGCTGAGGAGCAGTGGAGGGACGCAGAGTCATGTAGTGAGTGCCAGGGACAGGAGGAGGACGCTCACGTGGGACACGACGACCAGTGCGAGCAGTACGGACAGGCGACGCAGGACGAGACTCAGGCTCACGACGCTCTGTAAGACCTCCCGTGGGACCAGTGTAAGGAGAGGGAGCAGGGAGAGGCGAGGCAGGCGGTAACTGTGACGGCGACTGGACAGGCGGAGGACACTCTACTGAGGGAGGAGGACAGGGAGGAGGAGCCTGACCAAGAACCTGCTGAAGAAGTGGTACGAAGTACGGTCGCGGCCGCGTAGCGTCTCCAGAACCAGCAGAGACACCAGCGGCAGGGTCCTCAGCACCAGCAGCAGCTCCAACGTCCGGGTCCTCAACACCAGCAGCAGCTCCACCGACCGGGTCCTCAGCACCAGCAGCAGCACCACCGCTCGGGTCCTCAGCTCCAGCAGTAGCTCCAACGTCCGAGTCCTCAGCACCAGCAGCAGCGCCACCGCTCGGGTCCGCAGTACCAGCAGCAGCTCCAACGCCCGGGTCCTCAGCACCAGCAGCAGCGCCACCGCTCGGGTCCTCAGCACCAGCAGCAGCTCCAACGCCCGGGTCCTTAGCACCAGCAGCAGCGCCACCCCCAAGGTCCGCAGCACCCGGAGGACCACTCCGAAGACTGCAGCGGCGTGTGTACCACTCTCGGATCTGCTGAATGGGGGGGAGCTCCTGGGTAGGAGAGGAAGTACCGGGACGAGCTCCAGCAGCACCTCTCCGGAGGCGGCAGTACTCGAGGTACCTCTCCTGCAGCTGCTGGGAGGAGAGGGCTCCTCCAGGTGTAGCACGCTCAGTCTCAGCACCCCCAGACTCCGCACCCCCAGACTCCGCACCCCCAGGCTCAGCACCTCCAGGCTCCGCACCGCCAGGCTCCGCACCTCCAGGCTCAACACCCCCAGGCTCAGCACCCCCAGACTCAGCACCCCCAGGCTCAGCACCCCCAGACGCAGGACGAGAGTCAACAGCTACCTCGACAGGCTCACCCGGGTCTACCTGGGACACACCTGAGGGAGCGGCACCCTGAGGGGGGAGGGGGTCTGGTACCTCAGCACCTGGAGCGAGGAAGAGAGGCGGGGGGGGGAGCGGGGCAGTGCGGTAGGGGAAGAGGCGGTAGAAGGGGACGGACTCGTCAAAAGTGACGTCCTGAGAGGCCAGGACACGACGCGAGGTGGGGTGGTAGAACTGCCAACCAGGGGCGTCCGGGACAAAGCCAAGGAAGACGCAGGGGACAGCGCGACGGGAGAGCTTGTCCGCGGACGTGTCGCGGACAAAAGCTCGGGATCCCCAGACCCGAAAACGCGACGCATCGCCAGCCTCTCCCGTCCAACGCAGTGTCGGAGAAGTCTCGGGCAAGGAGACACGGGGCCAGAGGTTGAGCTGATGCGCAGCGTATCGGACCGCAAACGGCCACAGAAAATGGGGGGCAGCCGCATGACTCAAGGAGGTACGAGCGACCTCCATGACTAGACCAATGCGGCGCTCAGCAACCCCATTCTACTGTGGAGAGGCCGGAAGCGTGAACGACTGCTCAATGCCCTCCTGCTGACAGAAGGCCTCCAGGAGGCCAGAGGAAAACTCCCCACCTCTGTCAGAGTGCAGACGCAGGGCAGGAAAGTCGGAGCGGAAACGCCTGGTGAGCTGGAGACGAGATCTGCGGATCCAAGGGATCAAGACATCAGGTACGTCACCCTTGGCTCGCAAGGGGAAGACCGTGGTGTAGCGCGAGAAGTCGTCAACAACGAGCAGGAAGTACCGCTCCTGACCCTGTCCACGGACGCGGGCTGGGCCCCACACGTCCAAGTGGAGCGTCTGCAAGGGAGCAGTCGTCGGGGGAAAGGAGGAGGAGTGAGGAGCGGCGCGCTGCCGCCCCTCGACACAGGGAATACAGGGAGGAGCAGGCGAGTCGGGAAGGGGAGGGAGCACCCTGGGAAGACCAGCAACAAGGTCCCGTTGCATCGACGGGTGACGAAGGCGGTGGTGCCAAAAGACAGTCTCATGCGCCAGCGAGCGACACGAGCAGGGGGCGGACAGCTGACCTGACGCAGACGCAGACGTAGACGCAGACGCAGCTACCTGAGGGGACTCAGTGGTCAGTGTGTACAGGTCCGACCCCGGCTCTCGAGTGAAAGTAGCCAGGTGGCGACCCGTCCGAGCACATGTGCAGTGAGTGTCTCACGCGCTCGTAGGCAGGGGTGAACTGGTGAACACCCGAGTCCTGGAGCGCACAACCCGCCACCAAGTTCGTAGAGAACGAGGGGAGGTAGAGACCTGAAAGCGTGCCGGACGGGACCGCAGGACAAGGAAGAACAGTGGAGGAGGTCGCAATGACCGGACCCCCAGAGGGGTCAGCAAGGGAGACAGCAACTGGCCGAGCGAGTGGCTCAAGGACAGTGCGGTCACGAAAGAAAGAGCGAGAGGCACCTGAGTCCAGTGTGAAGGTGTGCAGTGCTGCAGTCAACTCAGTACCAGGGGGCACGGACGCACTAGCACCTAGGGCAGCAGCCTCACCAGGACCTGTGGGAGCAGACGCACTAGCACCTAGAGCGGCAGCCGGACTGGCCTGAATGCCCGGGTCGGGCGGAACACGCAAGTACTGAGCACCCTCTCCACTAATAGACATGGCATACATGGCAGTGAGAATAGCATCAAAGTCTAGAGCCCAAATATCAACACCCCTCTTTTCCAGATCAGCCCAGCGCGGCAGCTCAGCGGCATCAGGAAACTGGGTGCGCCACGCGTCGTTAAGGCGCGCGAAGCAGCGGTGCGTGGGGTGCGGCCTCCCACACTGCTGGCCGCTGCGGTCACCTGTGCGAATGACGTACGTGCAGGTAAAGCCACGCTGCGCATACCACTCACGGGCGGCCTGAAGCGTCGGGGCGGGCTGCTGACTCGGGCCTCCGCCAGTGCCTCCACGACCACCACCGCCACCACCACCGCCTCGGCCACCTCCACCCCTGCCGCCGCCACGACCACCTCCACCTCCGCTGCCGCCTCCACCCCTGCCACCGCTCCCGCCGCTGCTGTCTCCTCCCCCACTGCCGCCACTAGCCTCCCCAGTCGCGCCTCCACTCCCACCGCCTCCACCCCCACCTCCTCCGCCACCACCCCCACCCCTGCCTCCCTTGCTCCTGCGGCGCCCGCTCGAAGCAGACGCGGTCCCGACCTTCTCAGCACCAAGGAGGTCGACAGCAGCAGCAGAGGCGACAGAGGGGAGGAGGGGGGAAGGGGAACACCCCTCGAAGAACGGGGTGCGGGGGTCGCCACGAGAGGTGCCTACAGCGACGATGCTCGCCTCAGCTGCAAGCAGTTCCTTCTCGAGGAGGGCAACAGTGAGCTCAGTGGGGGAGCGAGAGAGGAAGTGGTCCCTGACTGCGCGCAGAGAGTCAGGGAGGCGGGTGACGATGTGGTAGAGAGTGATCCAGAGCGGGGGGGGGTTGCTAGTGAGAAACTCGGCAGGCATAGCAGCGCGAAAGCGGGCCTCACTAGTCTTAAGGTGGGTGATGAGGTCTGCGACAGTGTGAAAGGAGGCTAGGTCGGGGAACAGGTAGGGGAGAGTGAGGCGGCCTAGCGTAGCAGAAGCGGGTGAGGAGTAACGGGCAACTACAGCGGTGTAGAGGTCCTTAGCAGTCTTGCACTGGCCGAAGTGCTCGCGCTCGTCTAGCGGCAGGGAGTTGCGAATAGCAAAGCGAGCATGCGCATCACGAGTCTGCCACTGAGAGCGTAGAGTGCTGTCAGCAGACGTGTCAGGGGCAGTAGCATGGCCTAGGGCGTGGTCGTACAGCGAGATGTCTTCTTTGGCAGTGAGCTGTAGGAACAGGTGCAGGTCATCTAGCCAGGTTTCGAACTTCACCGGACGGCCCTCGGCATCGAAAGCTAGAACGGGAGGACTAGCCATAGTGACAGTAGTAGGAGTAGGAACTAGGCCGCTGGAAAGGTGTGCGTAGGGTCAACGGGGCCGGCGGGGCCGCTAGGTAAGGCGCGGGCGGGGTCGACTGTCCGTAGTGGCACACGAGCGGCAGTAGTAGGGAGCGTGGCAGCAGGAGCTGCAACGGCGCACTGGTGGCAGCTGCAGTGGCAGCAGTGTGCGCGGTAGGTAGAAAAAAAAAAAAACAGTGGGAGCGAGCGCCTCGCGGGCGGCGGCTGCAGAAGCGCACGGGCGGCAGCGGCTGCGAGCGGTGCACGAGCGGCAGCGACGCACGGGCAGCAGCGGCGCATGGGCAGCGGCAGCGTAGGGGCAGCGGCGGCACACGGGCAGCGGCGGCGCACAGGCGGCAGCAGTGCACGTGCGGCGACGGCAGGAGGCGGCGGTGCGCAAGCAGCAGCGGAAGCAGCGCACGGGCGGCAGCTGCGTATGCGCACGTGCGGCAGTGGCAGCGGCGCACGGGCGGCTACGGGCAGCGGGGCGTGCGCGAGCAGGCGACGGGCGGCTGCGGGGCGTGCGCGAGCAGGCGACGGGCGGCTGCGGGGCGTGCGCGAGCAGGCGACGGGCGGCTGCTGACGTGCGGCCTCTGCGACGGCGGGCTGCGGGCCTGCGGGGCGTGCACGAGCAGGCGACGGGCGGCTGCAGCAGCGGGTGCGTCAGCGTGGCGCACAGGGCAGCGGCGGGCAGTGGGGAGGCAGCGTGACGGGCCGCGCGCGAAGAAAATAAAGCGCGCGCGGGCAGCTGGCGGGGCGCACGCGTGAAAACGGCCGCGCGCGAGCGGCTAGTACGGCGCGCGCGGTAAAAAAAAAGGAAAGCCACGCGCGGGCGGCTAGCGAGCTGCGTGCGCGTGGTAGGTAGGTAAGGAGCGCTCTAGGACGCGCAGGCGCACGAGGCGCACAGTAGGTAGGTAGGTAGGTAGGTAGGTGGGCCCTAAGAACAGTCCTAGCGACGGACCTGCTCTGAAACCATGTCAGTGATAACGGACTGGAATGATGAACTAGAAAGGATTGTGAGTACAAATATGAAACCCTAATGTTGTGACCCCCCTATAGGCTAACCCACTACAGCCTACACAAACACAACACATATAATGTTTGACAGGTCCCTGCTGCTAGTGAGTCTGCTCTCTCAGGTACTACACCCCTGAGGCCTTGCACACCTTCACTCTTGACTCAGGTGCTTCCCGCTGTTTCTTTCGTGACAGTACTGAGCTCACTCCGCTCCCTGCACCGGTCCCAGTCTCCCTGGCTGACCCCTCGGGGGGCCCAGTCCTTGCACGGTCCACCACTGTGCTCCCGTGTCCGGCGGTTCCGTCTGGCTCGTTGTCGGGTTTCCACCTCCCCTCGTTCTCGACGAACCTGGTGAGCAACGCTGTCATCCAGGATCAGTGGGTTGACACCTTTACCCCTGGAGGACAGCGTGTGGCGATCCTCACGTGCTCCAGGACCGGCCGTCACCTGGCTACGTTTACCCGTCAGCCGGGGTCGAGTCTCTACACACTGACCACTGTGTCTCCTCAGGTCGCTGCTGTCGGTCAGGTGTCTGCGTCAGGTCTGGTAGCCCACGCCTGTGAGTGTCGTTCCCTGTCGCACCAGACCCTTCTCTGGCACCACCGCCTGGGTCACCCCTCCCTGCCACGCCTTCGTGGCATGCACCGTCGCCACCTTGTGTCTGGTCTTCCCAGGTCCCTCCCTCCCCTCCCTGCCTCGCCTGCGCCGCCTTGCCTTCCTTGCGTCGAGGGGCGGCAGCGCGCCGCTCCTCACTCCTCCTCGTTCCCCCCGACAGAGGCTCCTCTGCAGACCCTCCACCTGGACGTGTGGGGCCCAGCCCGCGTTCGTGGCCAGGGCGGTGAGCGGTACTTTTTGCTGGTTGTCGACGACTACTCGCGTTACACCACGGTCTTCCCCTTGCGCACCAAGGGTGAGGTCCCTGCTGTTCTGATCCCTTGGATCCGCACAGTTCGTCTCCAGCTCCGCCGCCGTTTCCGGACAGATCTTCCTGTCCTGCGTCTGCACTCTGACAGAGGCGGTGAGTTCTCCTCCGACCTCTTGAGGACCTTCTGTCAGGCGGAGGGCATCGAGCAGACCTTCACGCTTCCGGACTCCCCGCAGCAGAATGGGGTTGCTGAGCGCCGCATTGGCCTGGTCATGGAGGTCGCTCGTACCTCCTTGGTCCATGCGGCGGCTCCCCATTTTCTGTGGCCGTTTGCTGTCCGGTACGCCGCGCATCAGCTCAACCTCTGGCCCCGTGTCTCCTTGCCGGAGACCTCGCCCGCACTGCGTTGGACGGGGGAGGTTGGCGATGCGTCGCGCTTCCGGGTGTGGGGTGCTCGTGCCCTTGTCCGCGATACGTCCGCGGACAAGCTCTCCTCCCGCACGCTTCCCTGTGTCTTCCTTGGCTTTGTCCCTGACGCGCCTGGCTGGCAGTTTTACCACCCCACCTCGCGCCGGGTCTTCGCCTCTCAGGACGTCACCTTTGACGAGTCGGTCCCTTTTTACCGTCTCTTCCCCTACCGCACTGCCCCCCCCCTCCCCCGCCGTTTTTCCTCGCTCCTGGTCCCCCTCCGGTAGACCCCCTTCCCCCTCAGGGTCCTGCTCCTTCAGGTGTCTCTCAGGTAGACCCTCCTCCCGTCGCTGAGCCTGTCGAGGTCACAGGTGACTCAGGTGCTGCTGCGGGTGGTGCTGCTGGGAGTGCTGAGCCTGAGGGTGCTGAGCCTGGGGGTGCTGAGCCTGGGGGTGCTGAGCCTGGGGGTGCTGAGCCTGGGGGTGCTGAGCCTGGGGGTGCTGGGCCTGGGGGTGCTGGGGCTGCGGGTGCTGGGACTGAGGGTGCTGGAGCTGAGGGTACGGTGCCTGAGCGTACGGAGCCTGGGGTTGCTGAGCCTGGGGGTGCTGCGTCTGGGGGTGCTGAGCCTGGGGGTACGGAGCCTGGGGGTGCTGAGCCTGGGGGTGCTGAGCCTGGGGGTGCTGAGCCTGGGGGTGCTGCGCCTGAGGGTACTGAGCCTGGGGGTGCTGCGACTGAGCCTACGGAGCCTGGGGTTGCTGCGTCTGGGGGTGCTCCGGTTCGGGGTGCTGAGCCGTCTCTCCGGGAGCCTCTCACACAGCAGCAGCTTCGTGACTGGTACGTCCGGCGCTTTTGCCGTCCTCGTGGCCTTGCTGGAGTTGGAGGTGCTGGAGCTTCTCGTCCTGGAGGTGCTCGTACTGGGGGTACTGGAGCTGCCGGGGCTGGTTGTTCTGGGAGCACTGAGGCTGGAGCTGCTGGAGCTGGGGCCTCTGGAGCTGGCGGTACTAGTGGAGTTGGAGCTGCCGGCGCTGGGGGTGCTCTTCCTGGAGGTACTGGAGCTGCTGGAGCTGACGACACTGGAGCTGACGGTCTTGGAGACGTTGGTCCTGCTGGTTCTGGAGGTGCTGGCGAGGGGAGGTCTGCCGCTGCTGGGGCCTCTGGTGCTGACGTCGCCGGCTCTGGGGGTGCTGCGGCGGGGGGTGCTGGTCCTGGTGCTTCTGGTGCTGCGGGTGCTGGAGGTGCTGGCGGAGCTCCGCCGTCGCGCCTGTTCTTCGCTCCACCGTCGCCGTCGGCTTTGCCACCGCCTGACACGGTGCTTCGCCAGGTTCTTTCCCTCCCGTCTTCCACTGGCCTTCCCCTCCAGCCTGGCTCCCCCCTCCCTGCTCCTGTGCCTTACACTGCACAGCCGGACTCGCTTACGGAGCGTCGTGAGCCTGTGTCTCGTCCTGCCTCGCCTGTTCGTGCTGCTCGCACTGCGCGTACTGGTCCCACTGGTCGTCGTGTCGCGCGTCCGCGTCCTCCTCCTGTTCCTGGCACGCATATTATGGCCCTTCGTCCTTCCACTGGTCCACAGCGTGTCCCCCTACCGTCTCCTCCTGCGTCTTCTCTTCCTGACGTTCCCGACCCTGAGTCTGACAGTGTTCGTGCTGCCCACCCTACTGTTACGCGTCTTCTCGCCACTGTTGTCACTGACCCGTCGTTTGAGTCTGCTGCTGCGTCTGCCATGGTCGCTGAGCTTGTCGACTTTGCTGCTGCCTGTTGTCAAGACTACGCCGCCAGTCTTGTTGCTGAGTCTGAGTCTGTCTGTCCTCCGTCCGTCGGGGGTGAGTGTGCTCTTGGCACGGACGTCCTTGAGGACAGGCAGGAGGACTTTGACTCTCTTGCGGCTGCTGTACCTCATCTCGTGGCCTGGTTGCTTGCCCCTGAGGGAGACCCGGATGCACTAGACATCCCCACTCCGCGCTCTTACGCAGAGGCGATCTCGGGTCCCTACTCCTCTCAGTGGCAGACAGCCATGGACGCAGAGATGGCATCCTGGAAATCCACAGGCACCTACGTCGTCGATGGCATGTGGATTTTCAGGGTGAAGCGGCCGCCAGGTTCTCCACCTGTCTTCAAGGCTCGTTACGTTGCTAGAGGCTTCAGTCAGCGTCAGGGGGTTGACTTCTTCCATACCTTCTCCCCCACCCCGAAGATGACCACTCTTCGGGTTCTGCTGCACGTTGCTGCTCAGCGTGACTACGAGCTTCACTCTCTTGACTTCAGCACAGCGTTCTTGCAGGGCAGCCTGCACGAGGAGATCTGGCTGCGCCGCCCACCTGGCTTTACTGGGCCGTCTCCTCCTGGTACCCAGTGGAGCCTCCGGCGGCCAGTCTACGGTCTCCGCCAGGCGCCACGCGAGTGGCACGACATGTCAAACATTGCATGTTTATATTGTCTAGGCTGTAGTGGGTTACACCTTAGGGGGTACACAAAGTTAGGGTTTCCTACTTGTACCAAACTCTGTTCTAGTTCATTCATTCCTGCTCAGTTATTTCTGACATGGTTTCAGAGCAGGTCCTTCGCTAGGACTGTTCTTAGGGCCCACCGACTTACCTACCTGCTTACCTTCGCTTGTTTCCGGCCCCGCTGGCCCCGTCGATCTAGCAAGATCTAGCGGCCCTGCGGCCCCGTCGAAATTTTTTTTTTTTTTTTAGCGGCCTCTCACGGCCCCCGTCGCGTCGCCCCTTAGCGCCCCGATCGGCCCCGTCACGCCGCCCGCGAACCGCACAGCGCGCCGCGCTCACAGCCCGCGAACCGCCCGCGCACAGCCCGCGACCCGCCTGCGCAGCCCGCGACCAGCCCGCGCAGCCCGCGCACAGCCCGCGAGCAGCCCGCGACCTGCCCGCGAACCCCCGCGAGCCGCCCGCGACCCGCTTACGCAGCCCGCGAGCAGCCCGCGCAGCCCGCGCTGAGCCTGCGCGGCTCGTGCGCTGACCGCCGCCGGCCCGCACGCTGCCCGCACTGCTCCCGGCCCGCCGCTGCTGAGCCCGCAGCCGCCCGCGCACCGCCGCTGCTGAGCTCGCCGTCGCCCACGCACCGCCGCTGCTGCGCCCGCTGCCGCCCGCGTATCACCGCTGCTGAGCCCGCCCCTACTACGCCGGCTCTCGCTGCCGCCTGCTGCGCCTGTGCACCACTACAGATTCTACTACTACACTTCCTGCTACTGCTGCTTGTGCGCCACTACAGTCTGTAGGCCCCACCGGCCCTGCTGACCTAGCGCACGCCTGTTCAGTGACTTTACTGCTTCTACTACTGCCGCTGTCGCTATGGCTAGTCCTCCTGTTCTAGCTTTCGACGCCGAGGGCCGTCCGGTCAAATTCGAAACCTGGCTAGATGATCTGCACCTTTTCCTACAGCTCACTGCCAAGGAAGATATTACACTGTACGACCACGCTCTCGGCCATGCGACCGCCCCACTCGCTACTGCCCCCCCAACTGAGCGCTCACAGTGGCAGACACGTGACGCGCACGCTCGCTTTGCTATTCGCAACTCCCTGCCGCTAGATGAGCGCGAGCACTTCGGCCAGTGCAAGACTGCTAAGGACCTCTACACAGCTGTAGTGGCCCGCTACTCCTCACCCGCTTCTGCCACACTAGGCCGCCTCACTCTCCCCTACCTGTTCCCCGACCTAGCCTCTTTTCACACTGTCGCAGACCTCATCACCCACCTTAAGACTAGTGAGGCTCGCTTTCGCGCTGCCATGCCTGATGAGTTCCTCGCTAGCAACCCCCCCCCGCTCTGGATCACTCTCTACCACGTTGTCACCCGCCTCCCTGACTCTCTGCGCCCTGTCAGGGACCAGTTCCTCTCTCGCTCCCCCACTGAGCTCACCATTGCCCTCCTCGAGAAGGAACTGCTTGCAGCCGAGGCTAGTATCGTCGCTGTAGGCACCTCTCGTGGCGACCCCCGCGGCCCCTTCTTTGAGGGGTGCTCCCCTTCCCCCCTCCTCCCCTCTGTCGCCTCTGCTGCTGCTGTCGACCTCCTTGGTGCTGAGAAGGTCGGGGCTGCGTCTGCTTCAGGCGGACGACGCAGGGGCAGGAGTGGCAGGAGTGGGGGTGGTGGCGGAGGAGGCGGGGGTGGAGGTGGTGGCGGTGGAGGTGCGACTGGAGAGGCTAGTGGCGGCGGTGGTGGAGGTGACAGCGGTGTTGGGAGTGGTGACAGGGGCGGAGGTGGCAGCGGAGGCGGAGGTGGTCGTGGCAGCGGCAGGGGTGGAGGTGGCCGGGGCGGAGGCGGAGGGGTTGGTGGTCGTGGAGGCCCGGCGGGCGGTCAGAGTCAGCAGCCTGCCCCGACCCTTCAGGCCGCCCGTGAGTGGTATGCGCGGCGCAGCGTCACCTGCCAGTACGTTATTCGTACAGGTGACCGCACTGGCCAGACGTGTGGGGGGCCGCACCAGACGGAGCGCTGCTTCGCCCGCCTCAACGATGCGTGGCGCACTCAGTTTCCTGGTGGGGGTGAGCTGCCGCGCTGGGCTGATCTGCTCAGGAAGGGTGTTGATATTTGGGCACTTGACTTTGATGCTATTCTCACTGCCATGTATGCGATGTCTATTAGTGGAGAGGGTGCTCAGTACTTGCGTGTTCCGCCCGACCCGGGCATTCAGGCCAGCCCCGCTGCTGCTCTAGGTGCTAGTGTGTCTGCTTCCACAGGTACTACTGCAGCTGCTGCTCTAGGTGCTTGTGCGTCTGTGCCCCCTGGTACTGAGTCGACTGCAGCACTGCACACCTTCACACTGGACTCAGGTGCTTCTCGCTCTTTCTTTCGTGACCGCACTGTCCTTGAGCCTCTAGCTCGGCCAGTTGCTGTCTCTCTTGCTGACCCCTCTGGGGGTCCGGTCCTTGCGACCTCCTCCACCACCCTTCCGTGTCCAGCGGTTCCGTCCGGCACGCTCTCAGGTCTCTACCTCCCCTCGTTCTCCACGAACTTGGTGGCAGGTAGTGCGCTCCAGGACTCGGGTGTTCACCAGTTCACCCCTGCCTACGAGCGTGTGACTCACTGCACGTGTGCTCGGACGGGCCGCCACCTAGCTACTTTCACTCGAGAGCCGGGGTCTGACCTGTACACACTGACCACTGAGTCCCCTCAGGTAGCTGCGTCTGCGTCAGCGTCAGGTCAGCTGTCCGCCCCCTGCTCGTGTCGCTCTCTGGCGAACGACACCGTCCTCTGGCACCACCGCCTTGGTCACCCGTCTGTGCAGCGCCTGCGGGCCATGCACAAACGGGACCTTGTTGCTGGTCTTCCCAGGGTGCTCCCTCCCCTTCCTGACTCCCCTGCTCCTGACTGCATTCCCTGTGTCGAGGGACGGCAGCGCGCCGCTCCTCACTCCTCCTCCTTTCCCCCGACGACCGCTCCCCTGCAGACGCTCCACATGGACGTGTGGGGCCCGGCCCGCGTCCGTGGTCAGGGTCAGGAGAGGTACTTCCTGATAGTTGTTGACGACTACTCGCGCTACACCACGGTCTTCCCCTTGCGCGCCAAGGGTGACGTCCCTGGTGTTTTGATCCCCTGGATCAGCCGAGCCCGTCTCCAGCTAGGCGAGCGCTTTCACTCGGACTTTCCTGTCCTGCGCCTGCACTCTGACAGGGGTGGTGAGTTCGCCTCCGACCTCTTGGCAGCCTACTGTGCTGAGCACGGCATTGAGCAGTCGTACACGCTTCCGGCCTCTCCACAGCAGAATGGGGTTGCTGAGCGCCGCATTGGCTTAGTCATGGAGGTCGCTCGTACCTCCCTGACCCATGCGGCTGCTCCCCACTTTCTGTGGCCGTTTGCGGTCCGGTACGCAGCGCATCAGCTCAACCTCTGGCCCCGTGTCTCCTTGCCGGAGACTTCCCCGACTCTACGGTGGACGGGAGAGGTTGGCGATGCGTCGCGTTTCCGGGTCTGGGGATCTCGAGCTTTTGTCCGCGACATGTCCGCGGACAAGCTCTCGCGTCGCACTGTTCCCTGTGTCTTTCTTGGCTTTGTTCCCGACGCGCCTGGATGGCAGTTTTACCACGTCACCTCGCGCCGGGTTCTGGCCTCTCAGGACGTCACTTTTGACGAGTCCGTCCCCTTCTACCGCCTCTTCCCCTACCGCACTGCCCCGCTCCCCCCCCCCCTCTCTTCCTCTCCTCGCTCCAGGTGCTGAGGTACCAGACCCCCTCCCCCCTCAGGGTGCCGCTCCCTCAGGTGTGTCCCAGGTAGACCCGGGTGAGCCTGTCGAGGTAGCTGTTGACTCGCGTCCTGCGTCTGGGGGTGCTGAGCCTGGGAGTGCTGCGTTTGAGGGTGCGGAGCCTGGGGGTGCTGAGTCTGGAGGTGTGGAGCCTGGGGGTGCTGAGCCTGGAGGTGCGGAGCCTGGAGGTGCGGAGCCTGGAGGTACTGAGCCTGGAGGTGTGGAGACTGGGGGTGCTGAGCCTGGAGGTGCGGAGCCTGGAGGTGCGGAGCCTGGAGGTGCTGAGTCTGGACGTGCTGAGTCTGGGGGTGCTGAGTCTGGGGGTGCTGAGCCTGAGCGTGCTCCACCTGGAGGAGCCCCCTCCTCCCAGCAGCTGCAGGAGAGGTACCTCGAGTACTGCCGCCTCCGGAGAGGTGCTTCTGGAGCTCGTCCCGGTACTTCCCCTCCTACCCAGGAGCTCCCCCCCATTCAGGTGATCCGCGAGTGGTACACGCGGCGCTGCAGTCTTCGTAGTGGTGCTCCTGGTACTGCGGACCCGAGCGGTGGTACTGTTGCTGGTGCTGAGGACTCGGACGCTGGAGCTGCTGCTGGTGCTGAGGACCCGGGGGCTGGAGCTGCTGCTGGTGCTGAGGACCCGGGCGTTGGAGCTGCTGCTGGTGCTGAGGACCCGACCGGTGGCGCTGCTGCTGGTGCTGAGGACCTGACCAGTGGCCCTGCTGCTGGTGCTGAGGACCCGGGCGTTGGAGCTGCTGCTGGTGCTGAGGACCCGACCGGTGGTGCTGCTGCTGGTGCTGAGGACCTGACCAGTGGCCCTGCTGCTGGTGCTGAGGACCCGGGTGTTGGAGCTGCTGCTGGTGCTGAGGACTCGGGCGTTGGAGCTTCTGCTGGTGCTGAGGACTCGGGCGTTGCGGCTGCCACTGGTGTCCCTGCTGCTTCTGGAGACGCTGCGCGGCCGCGACCGTACTTCGTACCGCTCCTTCAGCAGGTTCTTGGTCAGGCTCCTCCTCCTTGTCCTCCTCCCTCCGTCGAGTGTCCTCTGCCTGTCCAGCAGCAGTCACAGTTACCGCCTGTCTCGCCTCTCCCTGCTCCCTCCCCTTACGCTGGTCCCACAGGAGGTCTTACAGAGCGTCGTGAGCCTGAGTCTCGTCCTGCGTCGCCTGTTCGTACTGCTCGCACTGGTCGTCGTGTCCCACGTGAGCGTCCTCCTCCTGTCCCTGGCACTCACTACATGACTCTGCGTCCCTCCACTGCTCCGCAGCGTGTCCCGCTGCCGTCTCCTCCTGCGTCCTCTCTTCCTACTCTTCCTGACCCGGAGTCTGACTCCCGTCGTGCTGCCAGTCCCACTGTTACGCGTCTCCTCGCTACAGTTGTCACTGACCCGACCTTTGAGTCCTCTGCTGCGTCTGCCCTGGTCGCTGAGTTGGTTGACTTTGCTGCTCGCTGTCGCCTAGACTACGCTGCCAGCCTTGTCGCTAGGTCTGAGTCTGCGTCTGCCTGTCCTCCGTCCGTCGGGGGTGAGTGTGCCCTCGGCACGGACGTCCTTGAGGACAGACAGGAGGAGTTCCACTGCCTTGCTGCTGCTTTGCCCCGTCTCGTGTCCTTGCTAGTTGCCCCTGAGGGAGACCCGGATGCACCAGACATCCCGACCCCACGCTCTTACGCTGAGGCGATGGCGGGTCCCTACTCCTCTCAGTGGCAGACAGCCATGGACGCAGAGATGGCCTCCTGGAAGTCCACAGGCACCTACGTAGACGAGGTTCCCCCTCCTGGGGCGAACATCGTCAGTGGCATGTGGATTTTCAGGGTGAAGCGGCCTCCGGGTTCTCCACCTGTCTTCAAGGCGCGCTACGTGGCTCGAGGCTTCAGTCAGCGAGAGGGAGTAGACTTCTTTCAGACCTTCTCCCCCACCCCGAAGATGACTACTCTTCGGGTGCTGCTGCACATAGCCGCTCAGCGCGACTACGAGCTTCACTCTCTTGACTTCAGCACTGCTTTCTTGCAGGGCAGCCTGCACGAGGAGATCTGGCTGCGCCGCCCCCCTGGCTTCACTGGGTCATTTCCTCCTGGCACCCAGTGGAGGCTTCAGCGGCCGGTCTACGGTCTCCGCCAGGCGCCACGTGAGTGGCACGACACACTGAGGACGACACTTGCGGCTCTTGGGTTCGCTCCCTCTACTGCTGACCCGTCGCTGTTTCTACGCACCGACACCTCGCTGCCGCCGTTCTACATCCTCGTGTACGTCGACGACTTGGTCTTTGCCACTGCTGACACCGCGGCACTCGCTCACGTGAAGTCGGAGCTGCAGAGGAGACACACGTGCACAGACCTGGGTGAGCTGACGAGCTATCTTGGCTTGCGGATCACCCGGGACAGAGCACGGCGCACCATCACCCTGACTCAGTCACACATGGTGCAGCAGGTTCTCCAGCGCTTTGGCTTCACGTACTCCTCGCCTCAGTCCACTCCCCTGCCTACCGGTCACTCGCTCTCAGCTCTGCCTTCGGATGAGTCCGTAGAGCCGAGTGGCCCGTATCCAGAGCTTGTGGGCTGCCTCATGTACCTGATGACCTGCACTCGACCTGACCTTGCATACCCTCTTAGCATCCTAGCACGC
Source organism: Closterium sp. Yama58-4 (assembly GCA_947470075.1). NCBI lineage: Eukaryota > Viridiplantae > Streptophyta > Zygnematophyceae > Desmidiales > Closteriaceae > Closterium > Closterium sp. Yama58-4. The sequence goes on from CANIUD010000006.1 coordinate 25,193, forward strand.
TATGTCGCTCCTGGCCGTCACCGGAAGGAGCACATGGATGCTGCTAAGAGGGTGTTGCGCTACTTGTGCAGTACGTCGGGCATGGGGCTTGTGCTTGGAGGGCGAGACCGGGTTGTTCTCACAGGGCACTCAGACGCTTCTTGGGCAGACGACCAGGCTACTCAGCGGTCGTCCCAGGGTTACACCTTCAGCCTTGGCTCTGGCTCAGTTTCTTGGCGTTCTACTCGTTCTTCTTCTGTTCTCAGCTCCAGTTGTGAGGCTGAGATCTACGCCACAGCCATGGCTGCTCAGGAGCTACGCTGGCTGACCTACCTGCTGACCGACCTCGGAGAGCAGCCTCGTTCTCCTCCAGTGCTGTACGTCGACAACAAGGCTGCCATTGCCTTGTGTGAGGAGCACAGACTGGAGCACAGAACGAAGCACATCGCTCTGCGGTACTTCCTTGCTCGAGAGCTGCAGCAGCGTGGTCAGCTTTGTCTGCGTTACGTGGCCACTGAGGCCAACACTGCTGATGTGTTCACCAAGGCGCTTCAGCCTTGTGACCATCAGCGCTTTTGCACTCTGCTAGGCCTTGTACCTACTGGGCCTCACTTGCTTACCTCTTGACCTTACTTGTACTGTGATCACTATATATATATGCCTTCTTGCTTACTTTTCCTAGCTTGTGATCACTGTATCTCTTGCTTTGTTATAAACCTGCATGTGAACTGGTCTTGTGACCGCTTGCTTGTGCTCGGAATTTGTGTGGAATCCTTGAGATCCACCCTGAGCTTGCTTTGCTTTGCTTTGACTGGTCTTGTGACCCTGTGGTTGTTTCCCACTGCGCCTATGGGGGTGTGTCAAACATTGCATGTTTATATTGTCTAGGCTGTAGTGGGTTACACCTTAGGGGGTACACAAAGTTAGGGTTTCCTACTTGTACCAAACTCTGTTCTAGTTCATTCATTCCTGCTCAGTTATTTCTGACACGACACACTGAGGACTACACTTGCGGCCCTTGGGTTTGCTCCTTCCACTGCTGACCCGTCACTGTTCCTGCGCACAGACACGTCGCTGCCGCCGTTCTACATCCTCGTGTACGTCGACGACTTGGTCTTTGCTACTGCTGACACTGAGGCACTCGCTCGTGTGAAGTCGGAGCTGCAGAAGAGACACACCTGCACTGACCTGGGTGAGCTGCGTAGCTACCTTGGCTTGCAGATCACCCGGGACAGAGCACGCCGCACCATTACCCTGACTCAGTCACACATGGTGCAGCAGGTCCTTCAGCGCTTCGGCTTCCAGTTCTCCTCACCACAGGCCACACCTCTGGCTACCAGCCACTCGCTCTCAGCTCCACCTTCGGACGAGTCCGTAGAGCCGAGTGGCCCGTACCCAGAGCTTGTAGGCTGCCTCATGTACCTGATGACTTGCACGCGACCTGACCTCGCGTACCCTCTTAGCATCCTTGCTCGTTACGTTGCGCCTGGGAGACACAGGCGAGAGCACTGGGAGGCTGCTAAGAGGGTGTTGCGTTACTTGTGCAGTACATCAGGCATGGGGCTGGTGCTTGGAGGACGCTGTCAGAAATAACTGAGCAGGAATGAATGAACTAGAACAGAGTTTGGTACAAGTAGTAAACCCTAACTTTGTGTACCCCCTAAGGTGTAACCCACTACAGCCTAGACAATATAAACATGCAATGTTTGACACACCCCCATAGGCGCAGTGGGAGACAACCACAGGGTCACAAGACCAGTCAAAGCAAAGTAAAGCAAGCTCAGGGTGGATCTCAAGGATTCCACACAAATTCCGAGCACAAGCAAGTGGTCTCAAGACCAGTTCACATGCAGGTTTATAACAAAGCAAGAGATACAGTGATCACAACCTAGCAAAAGTAAACAAGTAGGCATATATATATAGTGATCACAGTACAAGCAAGGTCAAGAGGTAAGCAAGTGAGGCCCAGTAGGTACAAGGCCTAGTAGAGTGCAAAAGCGCTGATGGTCACAAGGCTGAAGCGCCTTGGTGAACACATCAGCAGTGTTGGCCTCCGTGGCCACGTAACGCAGACAAAGCTGACCACGCTGCTGCAGCTCTCGAGCAAGGAAGTACCGCAGAGCGATGTGCTTCGTTCTGTGCTCCAGTCTGTGCTCCTCACACAAGGCAATGGCAGCCTTGTTGTCAACGTACAGCACTGGAGGAGAACGAGGCCGCTCTCCGAGGTCGGTCAGCAGGTAGGTCAGCCAGCGTAGCTCCTGAGCAGCCATGGCTGTGGCGTAGATCTCAGCCTCACAACTGGAGCTGAGAACAGAAGAAGAGCGAGTAGAACGCCAAGAAACTGAGCCAGAGCCAAGGCTGAAGGTGTAACCCTGGGACGACCGCTGAGTAGCCTGGTCGTCTGCCCAAGAAGCGTCTGAGTGCCCTGTGAGAACAACCCGGTCTCGCCCTCCAAGCACAAGCCCCATGCCCGACGTACTGCACAAGTAGCGCAACACCCTCTTAGCAGCATCCATGTGCTCCTTCCGGTGACGGCCAGGAGCGACATAGCGTGCTAGGATGCTAAGAGGGTATGCAAGGTCAGGTCGAGTGCAGGTCATCAGGTACATGAGGCAGCCCACAAGCTCTGGATACGGGCCACTCGGCTCTACGGACTCATCCGAAGGCAGAGCTGAGAGCGAGTGACCGGTAGGCAGAGGAGTGGACTGAGGCGAGGAGTACGTGAAGCGGAAGCGCTGGAGAACCTGCTGCACCATGTGTGACTGAGTCAGGGTGATGGTGCGCCGCGCTCTGTCCCGGGTGATCCGCAAGCCAAGATAGCTCGTCAGCTCACCCAGGTCTGTGCACGTGTGTCTCCTCTGCAGCTCCGACTTCACGTGAGCGAGTGCCGCGGTGTCAGCAGTGGCAAAGACCAAGTCGTCGACGTACACGAGGATGTAGAACGGCGGCAGCGAGGTGTCGGTGCGTAGAAACAGCGACGGGTCAGCAGTAGAGGGAGCGAACCCAAGAGCCGCAAGTGTCGTCCTCAGTGTGTCGTGCCACTCACGTGGCGCCTGGCGGAGACCGTAGACCGGCCGCTGAAGCCTCCACTGGGTGCCAGGAGGAAATGACCCAGTGAAGCCAGGGGGGCGGCGCAGCCAGATCTCCTCGTGCAGGCTGCCCTGCAAGAAAGCAGTGCTGAAGTCAAGAGAGTGAAGCTCGTAGTCGCGGTGAGCGGCTATGTGCAGCAGCACCCGAAGAGTAGTCATCTTCGGGGTGGGGGAGAAGGTCTGAAAGAAGTCTACTCCCTCTCGCTGACTGAAGCCTCGAGCCACGTAGCGCGCCTTGAAGACAGGTGGAGAACCCGGCGGCCGCTTCACCCTGAAAATCCACATGCCACTGACGATGTTCGCCCCAGGAGGGGGAACCTCGTCTACGTAGGTGCCTGTGGACTTCCAGGAGGCCATCTCTGCGTCCATGGCTGTCTGCCACTGAGAGGAGTAGGGACCCGCTATCGCCTCAGCGTAAGAGCGTGGGGTCGGGATGTCTGGTGCATCCGGGTCTCCCTCAGGGGCAACTAGCAAGGACACGAGACGGGGCAAAGCAGCAGCAAGGCAGTGGAACTCCTCCTGTCTGTCCTCAAGGACGTCCGTGCCGAGGGCACACTCACCCCCGACGGACGGAGGACAGGCAGACGCAGACTCAGACCTAGCGACAAGGCTGGCAGCGTAGTCTAGGCGACAGCGAGCAGCAAAGTCAACCAACTCAGCGACCAGAGCAGACGCAGCAGAGGACTCAAAGGTCGGGTCAGTGACAACTGTAGCGAGGAGACGCGTAACAGTGGGACTGGCAGCACGACGGGAGTCAGACTCCGGGTCAGGAAGAGTAGGAAGAGAGGACGCAGGAGGAGACGGCAGCGGGACACGCTGCGGAGCAGTGGAGGGACGCAGAGTCATGTAGTGAGTGCCAGGGACAGGAGGAGGACGCTCACGTGGGACACGACGACCAGTGCGAGCAGTACGAACAGGCGACGCAGGACGAGACTCAGGCTCACGACGCTCTGTAAGACCTCCTGTGGGACCAGCGTAAGGGGAGGGAGCAGGGAGAGGCGAGACAGGCGGTAACTGTGACTGCGGCTGGACAGGCAGAGGACACTCGACGGAGGAAGGAGGACAAGGAGGAGGAGCCTGACCAAGAACCTGCTGAAGGAGCGGTACGAAGTACGGTCGCGGCCGCGCAGCGTCTCCAGAAGCAGCAGGGACACCAGTGGCAGCCCCAACGCCCGAGTCCTCAGCACCAGCAGCAGCTCCAACGCCCGAGTCCTCAGCACCAGCAGCAGCACCACCGGTCGGGTCCTCAGCACGAGCAGCAGCTCCAACGCCCGGGTCCTCAGCACCAGCAGCAGGGGCACTGGTCAGGTCCTCAGCACCAGCAGCAGCGCCACCGGTCGGGTCCTCAGCACCAGCAGCAGCTCCAACGCCCGGGTCCTCAGCACCAGCAGCAGCTCCAATATCCGGGTCCTCAGCACCAGCAACAGCACCACCGCTCAGGTCCGCAGCACCAGGAGCACCACTACGAAGACTGCAGCGCCGCGTGTACCACTCGCGGATCACCTGAATGGGGGGGAGCTCCTGGGTAGGAGGGGAAGTACCAGGACGAGCTCCAGAAGCACCTCTCCGGAGGCGGCAGTACTCGAGGTACCTCTCCTGCAGCTGCTGGGAGGAGAGGGCTCCTCCAGATGGAGTACCCCCAGACTCAGCACCCCCAGACTCAGCACGTCCAAACTCAGCACCACCAGGCTCCGCACCTCCAGGCTCCGCACCTCCAGGCTCAGCACCCCCAGGCTCCGCACCTCCAGGCTCAGTACCTCCAGGCTCCGCACCTCCAGGCTCAGCACCCCCAGGCTCCGCACCTCCAGGCTCAGCACCCCCAGGCTCCGCACCTCCAGGCTCAGCACCCCCAGGCTCCGCACCTCCAGGCTCAGCACCCCCAGGCTCCGCACCCTCAGACGCAGCACTCCCAGGCTCAGCACCCCCAGACGCAGGACGCGAGTCAACAGCTACCTCGACAGGCTCACTCGGGTCTACCTGGGACACACCTGAGGGAGCGGCACCCTGAGGGGGGAGGGGGTCTGGTACCTCAGCACCTGGAGCGAGGAAGAGAGGCGGGGGGGGGAGCGGGGCAGTGCGGTAGGGGAAGAGGCGGTAGAAGGGGACGGACTCGTCAAAAGTGACGTCCTGAGAGGCCAGAACCCGGCGCGAGGTGACGTGGTAAAACTGCCATCCAGGCGCGTCGGGAACAAAGCCAAGAAAGACACAGGGAACAGCGCGACGCGAGAGCTTGTCCGCGGACGTGTCGCGGACAAAAGCTCGAGATCCCCAGACCCGGAAACGCGACGCATCGCCAACCTCTCCCGTCCACCGTAGAGTCGGGGAAGTCTCCGGCAAGGAGACACGGGGCCAGAGGTTGAGCTGATGCGCTGCGTACCGGACTGCAAACGGCCACAGAAAGTGGGGAGCAGCCGCATGGGTCAGGGAGGTACGAGCGACCTCCATGACTAAGCCAATGCGGCGCTCAGCAACCCCATTCTGCTGTGGAGAGGCCGGAAGCATGAACGACTGCTCAATGCCGTGCTCAGCACAGTAGGCTGCCAAGAGGTCGGAGGCGAACTCACCACCCCTGTCAGAGTGCAAGCGCAGGACAGGAAAGTCCGAGTGAAAGCGCTCGCCTAGCTGGAGACGGGCTCGGCTGATCCAGGGGATCAAAACACCAGGGACGTCACCCTTGGCGCGCAAGGGGAAGACCGTGGTGTAGCGCGAGTAGTCGTCAACAACTATCAGGAAGTACCTCTCCTGACCTTGACCACGGACGCGGGCTGGGCCCCACACGTCCATGTGGAGCGTCTGCAGGGGAGCGGTCGTCGGGGGAAAGGAGGAGGAGTGAGGAGCGGCGCGCTGCCGCCCCTCGACACAGGGAATGCAGTCAGGAGCAGGGGAGTCAGGAAGGGGAGGGAGCACCCTGGGAAGACCAGCAACAAGGTCCCGTTTGTGCATGGCCCGCAGGCGCTGCACAGACGGGTGACCAAGGCGGTGGTGCCAGAGGACGGTGTCGTTCGCCAGAGAGCGACACGAGCAGGGGGCGGACAGCTGACCTGACGCAAACGCAGACGCAGCTACCTGAGGGGACTCAGTGGTCAGTGTGTACAGGTCAGACCCCGGCTCTCGAGTGAAAGTAGCCAGGTGGCGGCCCGTCCGAGCACACGTGCAGTGAGTCACACGCTCGTAGGCAGGGGTGAACTGGTGAACACCCGAGTCCTGGAGCGCACTACCTGCCACCAAGTTCGTGGAGAACGAGGGGAGGTAGAGACCTGAGAGCTTGCCGGACGGAACCGCTGGACACGGAAGGGTGGTGGAGGAGGTCGCAAGGACCGGACCCCCAGAGGGGTCAGCAAGAGAGACAGCAACCGGCCGAGCTAGAGGCTCAAGGACAGTGCGGTCACGAAAGAAAGAGCGAGAAGCACCTGAGTCAAGTGTGAAGGTGTGCAGTGCTGCAGTCGACTCAGTACCAGGGGGCACAGACGCAGAAGCACCTAGAGCAGCAGCTGCAGTAGTACCTGTGGAAGCAGACACACTAGCACCTAGAGCAGCAGCAGGGCTGGCCTGAATGCCCGGGTCGGGCGGAACACGCAAGTACTGAGCACCCTCTCCACTAATAGACATCGCATACATGGCAGTGAGAATAGCATCAAAGTCAAGTGCCCAAATATCAACACCCTTCCTGAGCAGATCAGCCCAGCGCGGCAGCTCACCCCCACCAGGAAACTGAGTGCGCCACGCATCGTTGAGGCGGGCGAAGCAGCGCTCCGTCTGGTGCGGCCCCCCACACGTCTGGCCAGTGCGGTCACCTGTACGAATAACGTACTGGCAGGTGACGCTGCGCCGCGCATACCACTCACGGGCGGCCTGAAGGGTCGGGGCAGGCTGCTGACTCTGACCGCCCGCCGGGCCTCCACGACCACCACCCCCTCCGCCTCCGCCCCGGCCACCTCCACCCCTGCCGCTGCCACGACCACCTCCGCCTCCGCTGCCACCTCCGCCCCTGTCACCACTCCCAACACCGCTGTCACCTCCACCACCGCCGCCACTAGCCTCTCCAGTCGCACCTCCACCGCCACCACCTCCACCCCCGCCTCCTCCGCCACCACCCCCACTCCTGCCACTCCTGCCCCTGCGTCGTCCGCCTGAAGCAGACGCAGCCCCGACCTTCTCAGCACCAAGGAGGTCGACAGCAGCAGCAGAGGCGACAGAGGGGAGGAGGGGGGAAGGGGAGCACCCCTCGAAGAAGGGGCCGCGGGGGTCGCCACGAGAGGTGCCTACAGCGACGATACTAGCCTCGGCTGCAAGCAGTTCCTTCTCGAGGAGGGCTATGGTGAGCTCAGTGGGGGAGCGAGAGAGGAACTGGTCCCTGACAGGGCGCAGAGAGTCAGGGAGGCGGGTGACAACGTGGTAGAGAGTGATCCAGAGCGGGGGGGGGTTGCTAGCGAGGAACTCATCAGGCATGGCAGCGCGAAAGCGAGCCTCACTAGTCTTAAGGTGGGTGATGAGGTCTGCGACAGTGTGAAAAGAGGCTAGGTCGGGGAACAGGTAGGGGAGAGTGAGGCGGCCTAGTGTGGCAGAAGCGGGTGAGGAGTAGCGGGCCACTACAGCTGTGTAGAGGTCCTTAGCAGTCTTGCACTGGCCGAAGTGCTCGCGCTCATCTAGCGGCAGGGAGTTGCGAATAGCAAAGCGAGCGTGCGCGTCACGGGTCTGCCACTGTGAGCGCTCAGTTGGGGGGGCAGTAGCGAGTGGGGCGGTCGCATGGCCGAGAGCGTGGTCGTACAGTGTAATATCTTCCTTGGCAGTGAGCTGTAGGAAAAGGTGCAGATCATCTAGCCAGGTTTCGAATTTGACCGGACGGCCCTCGGCGTCGAAAGCTAGAACAGGAGGACTAGCCATAGCGACAGCGGCAGTAGTAGAAGCAGTAAAGTCACTGAACAGGCGTGCGCAGGGTCAGCAGGGCCGGTGGGGCCTACGGACTGTAGTGGCGCACAAGCAGCAGTAGCAGGAAGTGTAGTAGTAGGATCTGCAGTGGTGCACAGGCGCAGCAGGCGGCAGCGAGAGCCGGCGCAGCAGGGGCGGGCTCAGCAGCGGTGATACGCGGGCGGCAGCGGGCGCAGCAGCGGCGGTGCGCGGGCGGCGGCGGGCTCAGCAGCGGCGGTGCGCGGGCGGCTGCGGGCTCAGCAGCGGCGGGCCGGGAGCAGTGCGGGCAGCGTGCGGGCCGGCGGCGGTCAGCGCACGAGCCGCGCAGGCTCAGCGCGGGCTGCGCGGGCTGCTCGCGGGCTGCGTAAGCGGGTCGCGGGCGGCTCGCGGGGGTTCGCGGGCAGGTCGCGGGCTGCTCGCGGGCAGTTCGCGGGCTGTGCGCGGGCTGCGCGGGCTGGTCGCGGGCTGCGCAGGCGGGTCGCGGGCTGTGCGCGGGCGGTTCGCGGGCTGTGAGCGCGGCGCGCTGTGCGGTTCGCGGGCGGCGTGACGGGGCCGATCGGGGCGCTAAGGGGCGACGCGACGGGGGCCGTGAGAGGCCGCTAGGAAAAAAAAAAAAAAAAAAAAATTTCGACGGGGCCGCAGGGCCGCTAGATCGTGCTAGATCGACGGGGCCAGCGGGGCCGGAAACAAGCGAAGGTAAGCAGGTAGGTAAGTCGGTGGGCCCTAAGAACAGTCCTAGCGAAGGACCTGCTCTGAAACCATGTCAGAAATAACTGAGCAGGAATGAATGAACTAGAACAGAGTTTGGTACAAGTAGTAAACCCTAACTTTGTGTACCCCCTAAGGTGTAACCCACTACAGCCTAGACAATATAAACATGCAATGTTTGACAGACGCGACAGAGTTGTCCTGACTGGTCACTCGGACGCTACTTGGGTGGACGACCTGGCTACGCAGCGGTCGTCGCAGGGTTACACCTTCAGCCTTGGCTCTGGTTCTGTCTCGTGGCGGTCCACCCGCTCTTCTTCTGTTCTCAGCTCTAGTTGTGAGGCTGAGATCTACGCCACGGCCATGGCTGCATAGGAGTTACGCTGGCTCACCTACCTGCTTACTGACTTGGGAGAGCGGCCTAGTTCTCCTCCAGTTCTGTACGGCGACAACAAGGCGGCCCTTGCCTTGTGTCAGGAGCACAGACTGGAGCACAGGACGAAGCACATTGCTCTTCGCTACTTTCTTGCTCGAGAGCTGCAGCAGCGCGGTCAGCTTCGGCTTGTGTACGTGGACTCGAAGGCCAACACTGCTGATATCTTCACCAAGGCGCTCCCGCCTAGTGATCATCAGCGGCACTGTACTTCTTTAGGCCTTGTGTCCACATTCCCTCATTTGCTTACTGCTTGACTTTCTTTGTACTGTACTTTATATATATCTTGTTGCTTGTCTTGTTCTATATCTAGCACTGCATGTGAACTGGCCTTGTGGCCTTTGCTTGTGCTCGGAGTGTGGTGACGTTGTGATCCACCCTGGGCTTGCGTTGCTTTGCTGGACTGGTCTTGTGACCCTTTGTTCTCCCCCACTTTGCCTATGGGGGTGTGTTAAATTGTAATGTGTTATATGTTGGTAGGCTGTAGTGGGGTAGCCAATATTGGTGTCAGAGGTCCACTGGTGATCCCCGATTGACGTCCCCAACTTGGGTTTGCTACTTGTACCCAACTGTTTCATTCAATGCACCATTCTTGCCTAGTCTTGTTGACAGGTATACCACCAACAGTGAAATAGATACTACACTAACTAGGCTAATATGCAGTTACGGTATACATAGAAATATAATTTCTGACAAGCCCGTCGATGTGTTAGTGACGGTGTGTTGGTGATGTGCGATTTTCCAGCGGGCACGAAGAGGGGTGAGAAAGACCGGGACAAGTTTTTTTCAGGGCAAGAAGTGATTGCCCCGAATCAGTGATCCGCCGCATGGTGCGGGACCTCGAGGCCGCATGGTGCGGCGGATGAGAGAATGGCCAATTTGCCCGAGAAATAGGGTTCGAGGAAGGTTCCTCTGCTGGAAATTGCCAGCGTTAAAAGGGGTGTTCGGCTGGCATTCCATTATTGTCTGTTCGGTGCTGATCCGCTTATATCGAGCCTAGATAACCTTTCACGCGCTTATCAAAGAAGGTTCCAGGGTTTCCGAACTGGGCCTAGATCGTCAATAGATTGTCATTCTGAGCAGTACCGTATGAGATAAGCGTCTACCATCCATGCGAGGATAACATCAACCCTCGGTAGAGGATGGAAAGAAATCTACAATTAGAAGTATCAATTTGATTAAACAAAAACAACAAAAGCATGCAAGCAAAAAACAATCTGACATTAGCTTAGCGCATGACCATTGACCACATATGACATCTACCCCCCAGTCCCAGGTCCCTTCTTTCCACATTTACAAATGTACACGTACTCGTAACACTGTCGTGAACGTCACGCCAGAACAGCCCGTTACACGAGCACACGGCACGCCAGGTGCCACAGGTGCCACGTCAGCACCGCCAGCAAGGCGTGAGTAGCCACGCTTTTGAGCACAGTCAGCACCCGCACCCGCCACTGCAGCTTCTGCTGCCACTGCTGCAGCAGCTGCTGCTGCCCTCTCACCATCTCCCCTCCCATCCCTTCCACCCCCTCCCCTCCCGCTCCCGACCACTCCACCCCCTCTGATTCCTGTGCTGGCCTTGCAGCAGCAGCAGCTTCTGCGACCGAAGCAGCAGGGGGGGTGCCAGGAGCACCAGGGGAGGGGGGTGCCTCACCCGTGGCCTCCTCAGGGTGAGTTGCGAGGGGTGGAGGGGCTTGCGGAGGGGTTCCTGGTGCTGCTGGTGCGGTGGATTGCGGTGCAGAGTGGCGACGCAGACGCCAGGAGGAGCGGGGGCGCTTGTGGTAAGGCGTGGGAGAGGAGGGGCCGCGACAGAGAGCTGCTGCTTCCTCCATGCTCTGATATGCGTGGAGAGAAAGAGGAGCGGATGAGAAAGGAGGGAACGAGAACGAGAAGGGGAAAAAGAAACGCGTCAGCGATTTTGGGTAGGATATGAGAGGTAAGGGCGAGAGGGGTGCGAGACGAACACAATGTGTGAGTGTGTGGTTGGTTGGGTGGGGGAGTGCGTGCCTGCGTGTGAGTGTGTGACGCTCACATAGGTCAGCAGCAGTTGCAGAATGAGCGCCAGCAGTGCTGACAACACCGTTGCTATCAAAAGCCAGTCCATTGATGCATGCATCAACAATCTCGCGACACTCCCATGATGCATGCATGCATCCCCCAGGGTGGCACCACTCGCACTCACATAGGTCACTCGCACCACTTGCAGGATGAGCGCCAGGTGACTTTTGAGCCGACTCAAGAGAGGAGCACGATGTGTGTGTGTGTGGCACTCACATAGGTCAACAGCGGTTGCAGAATGAGCGCCAGCAGTGCTGCCAGCACCGTTGCTGCCGCCAGCAGCCACAGCTGCAGCTCATCCCCCCACTCCGCCAAACCCCCTCCCATCCCCCCTGCTGCTTCCGCCCAGTCCCCCACGCCCTTCCCTTCCCCCTCCCCGCCCCCACCCCCTGCCTCCTCCGCCCATGCTCCCCCCTCTACCCCCCCACTTCCCCCATCTTCCCCCCCTGCTCCCCACGCAGTGGTAGGGTGAAGGGAGGGCGAAGCAGGGAAGGGGGAGAGAGGGGAGTGGGAGTGTGCGAGGGAGAGTGAGAGGAGGCACAGCGCTGACGTGGCAAGAAGCACCCTCAGAACCGCTAGCTCCACCATCGAGCCCAACTCGGCAGGATAACGGGTAGAGAAAACATTTCGGAGCTGCCCGATGGGGAGGAAGGTGAGGACGAGAGTGAGCGTGTAGGCGAGTGAGAAAGCAGCGAGGTGGGCTGTGCGGATGAGAGCGGGGACGAGGAGAGGAGGGGAGGAGGGGAGGGAGGAGAGGTGGGAGAGGAGGGGGATGGGCAGCACAAGGCGCTGGAACCAGAGGGGCAGGCGGGACATGAGAGCACTGGCTGGGAAAGGCGGGTTCACTCTCTCCCACTGCTCCTCCCACTGCTGCACCTGCTCAGGCTTCTCTTCTCCCTCTGCCCTTTCTGCCCCCTCTGCCTTCTTAGGACGTACTGCCTGCCGTACAGGCTGGAAGAATCTCACTCCTTGCACCTCCATCCACACCCCATCCCCCATCTCGCCTTCCTCCTCCTCGCCTCCTCCCTCCCTCCTCACCCCCTCCCTCATCTTCTCCCCAGCCCCCTCCACTGCCTCCCATCCCTCCCCGGCTTTCTCCCTCATCTTCCCACCCACCCTGCTGCCCTCTTCCCTCGCCTCTTCCCACGCCTTCTCAGCACCTTCCTTCACTTTCTCTCCCATCTTGCTGCCTCTCTCCCTCGCCTCCTCCCATGCTACCTCAGCTCCTTCTTTCACCCTTGCAGGCAATTTCTCAGCACCTTCCTTCACCCTTTCCAGCAATTTCTCAGCACCTTCCTGCACCTCGTCCAACTTCTCCGCACCTTCCTTCACCTCACCCCGCAACTTCTCCGCACCTTCCTCCACACGACCCTTTGCAGCATCCCACGCCCTCCCCATCTGCCCCACCTCACTTTCCCCCACCCCCTCTCCCCCCCTCTCCCCCTCCCCCCCATGCTCCATCTGCACAGCCTCTGTGGCTACATCATACACAGGCCCAAGGAAGGCCGTGGGTGCTGCAGGGGAGGGAGGCACTCCTGTCTCTTCATGCCCATGCCCATGCTCATGCCCATGCTGATAACCGTCCTCGTGAGTATGAGGATGAAACCCCTCCTCCACCACACACCTCCCCACCCCCTTCACTCTCTCACTCACATCCTCTACTGCTTCTTCTACCCCCTCCACCACCTCCTTAACTCCCTTCACTGCGCCCTTCACTCCCCCTTCCACTGCCCCAACTATTTTTTTCCCACCCTCCCACACAGTTTGCCCGGCCTGCCTGCACCTATCAACCGCTTCCTGCCCAAATTCCGCTGCCCGGGCACAAAATCCCACTGTTGTGTCCACAGCAGCCTGCCCAGCCCCATGCGCTTTTTCCCAAGCTGCCGCCCCAACCGCCTCAACTGTTTCTTTCGCTGCCCGACCGGTCGCGATCACAGCATCTTGGGCAGCCTCCGCATCTTCCCTGGCTGCCCGACCGCTCTCCACCACACGATCAAAAACACGCTTGCCAGCATCTCTCACCCGGACAGCAGCATACCTCGCCCGGGCAGCAAGAAACTCTTCTGCGCTCACCACTTTCTGCCCGGCAGCCCGCAGGCGAGAGAGAAAAGAATCCGCCATGTCCCACACCTTGTCTCGTGCCACGTCACCCAACCCCTTGAGCCTCTCTGCCAGCCTAAAACGCCTTCCAATAGCACCACCACCAGCAGCTCCTTTCCTTCCCTCCTCCCCTCCCTGCTTTTCTCCTTCCTCTACTTCCTCTCCCTCCTCTCCTCCCTCTCCCTCCTCTTCTTCCCCTGCTGCGCCCATCCTAGCGCTTTCCACACCCTCCTCACCCCTCTCACCCATCATCACTACCACTGTTCTTACCACAGCCTCCGCCCTCCGCCTTGCCTCCTCACCCACTCTTCCCCCCACACCCACATCAACGCCTCTCAACCCCTTCTCACCACTCTTTTCGCCCCCCTCCCCACCCCCCTCCACCCCCTCCCCTCCAAAATGGAAAACCATTTCCTCCTCCACAAGAGCAACAAAGCTCCGGTCAGAAAAAGCTTTCTGTGCTGCCCGACCTGCCCGGCGCACGGAATCAAGAGAGGCGAGCAGAAACTGGGCACGGGAGAAGGCGTCTGAAACTGCCTCTTCCACTACCCTCTCCACTGCCGCACTCCACTCCTCCTCATCCCTCCCCACACCCCCCTCCTCCTGTTGCTGCAGCTCTGCCTGTCCCTGCCTCTGCTCCTCCTGCGCCTGCCCCTGCCCCTGCTCCTCCCTCTCCCCCCCTTCACTCACATCAACAGCAGGAAGAACAACCCCTATTCCGCGTCCCCCCTCCCCAAGCCCCCCCACACCAGCATCCACCAGCCCTGCATCAGGAGAGGGGGGAAGTGGGTGTCTGGAGCCATCGCCCTTGCTAGTTGCAGTGCCATGCGCGGCGCCAGATACAGCCTTCCCCAGTAGAGCCTCGGCAGGGAGGTCTGACTGAGCAGGTGGAACCATGCGGAGGGATGGATGGGCTGCTGCGGAGGGGAATAGAGGTACGAAGAAAGGGGAAAGAGAGGAGTGCTATTTGACCATTAGGAGAGGACGGATCTGGCAAGAGAAGGATTTGAGACATGCAAAGTGGAAGCTATGTTTGCATTGGATAGTAAAAACATGCAAGTACGACACTTCACACGCTTCACTCACAAGAACAGGGGTGGGAAACATAAAGATACAAAACAGGCAGAGTAGAACCTGTGCTTCACGAAACAGACACTTTGAAACCAGTGGAAAGGCGGAATCTTGCCTATCTGCAGCGGCTAGCCTTGCCTACCAGAAACGACCTGAGCAAGTCATCAGCTTCCTACCACAAAGAGAAAATCAATCAAAGCTCACTGCCTCCTGCACACAGTCACTGCCCAGACGCTCAAGTGCTGTGCTGCCTATCTGTACGCTCTCTTGCTCTCAACGCCCTCTTGCTCTCAACGCCCTCCTTGCAGTGCCTACACTAGCTGTGCGTGCGCACAACACAACCAGCTGATCTTTTAGGGAATTTGAAAACAGAAACCAGGAATTAACAGAACCAAGGCACACCAATAAAAGAGAACTAATACAAGAACAAAACAGATACTGACTAATACTGAAGACAACTAGCTGAAAGAAAGAGCCAGAAGCGGAACATCACAAGTCGTGCCATGCACCTGAGAACTAGAGATTACACAGGATCCCCTATGCTTCACTTAAAAACCCGTAACTGACCACCAAGACTCGCATCGTCAAGATTCACCACCAGCCATACTGATGACTCACCGCCATCTGCTGCAAGGATGAAGGACGGAAGACCCAGGCGCTGCCTCTCCCACACCCACCCGCCACTGGCGCCCGCGCGGGCGATTGCGGACGGGACGAGCGCGGGGAGGAAGATCCGGCGCACTTCCCCGGGAGCGCGAGGAGGAGGGGGGGCGAGCGCGGGGAGAAGAGGATGGCGGAGATGAGCGACGAGAGCAGGAAGAGCGCGGACGCCAGGAGCGACGCCGCCATGGCTGGCGGGGAGTCTTCCGCCGAACGCGGCAGAAAGAGCGGAGGGAGGCTGATAAAGAAAAGCCCGGAGTGACTCTTAGGTCGACTCAAAAGGTCACAGGAGGAAGGCAGGTAAGGAGTGGCTAGGATTAGCTGACGGCTGAAGCGAGATTGGGTCAAGACCGGCACAGCCTTTCAAGTAGGAGTCGCGAAAGAGCAGGATAAAGCGCGGGAAAACCCTCTTCTTCGAGACTACGAGGGCATACAAGACGCAACGGCTGAGGTATCCAGCAAGGTTGCAAGGCCGCCGCTCATCTCATCCATGAGAGACATTCATTCCGGTAGTTTCTTGCGAGAAGCATCCCATCCATCGTGCGTTACTAGTTTCGCCGAGCCGCCACTGCTCCATTCCACCCGCCCTGCGGACTTCTCTGCAGCCTCGCCTCCCAGCTGCAAGGACCCACACAGCTTGAGTCCGCCGCTTTGGGACCGCGCGGAGCGAGAACTGCCTTCCGCTGGTCGCAAGCAGCCCCATCGCGTCGCACAGCCATTGCCGTTCCGCACAGCGCAGTCGCCAGGCGATTGCGGCGACATTGCTCTGGTATTGCGCCAGCTTCGCTCTGGCCCGCGGGGAGGAATCTACGCTGGAGCTCTGCATGAAGCCGGAGCACGAACGCGACACGAGAGCCCGAGTCTCCTTGGCCTTTGGTGGGGCAGGCATGATGTGCTGCGTCTGCCACGTGTAGCTGAATTGGAAAGGGAGAGTAACTAGTTGCGATATTAGAGGTTAGGGCAGGTGGTTTGATAACGCGGTAACATTGATCAGCAGTGATGTTATGAGTTTTACTAGACAGTGCGCGGAAGACTTTATAAAGAGAACGTGATTACAGAATGGCGAGAATGATAAAGGAACATGCATTTATAGGGTCGCAATCGTGCTAGACGAGAACCTCGTGACGTGCGAGGTTTGGGATCGTCGCGATTGGTGCGGGGCGACTCGGAATTGGTTCGGTCCGAAATGTAGGCCGAACCGGAATCTGACGCGAAGAGCTCGGGCTGTCCTCGCTAGGAGCAGCCTCTACAGTAATGAATGTATATTCATTACACTCTCCCACCTTCTAAATAAGGTGTCGTTATACGACGACGAGTCTTGCAGTAGCTTGAAAACTGCAGATCTCTGTCGAAACTGATCTGACGGCGCGGAAGCGTGTTGACTTTCGAGTTGACGCGTGGCTGAGCGCGTTGACCAGGCGAATTTCAAAGAGTTGGGATGTCAGCCGTTGATACTGCCGATGTCGATCGGGCGGTTGAAAGCGAATGTCGGTTTGAAAACTGTCGATGAATGACAATCGTTGATGAGGCGGACGGTAGCGATGAACGCAAGGTTCTGACGCATGTCAGAGGTCGATGAATCAGGATCCGTCGATGTCGTTTGATGTGATCGCGAGCGTCCCTCGTGCGGGATTTGTCAGACGAAAATGTCAGAACTGTCGAGGAAAAACAGCGCGAAAGATGCTCTCTCTCCCCCCCTTGAAGAAAAGGGTACACCCCAGCTGCGCGGGCACGAAAACCACAACCACCCCTGCGCCGAGGGTAGTCCGAAGTACCAAACGTTCTAACCCCGTCGAAATGTTAGCAGCTGCAGTGTCGAAAATGCTGTTGGTGGCGAAATATCGATGCTGAGGCGCTTACGAAAACACACAGGGTAAGTGCGCTGAAGCCCTTTGAAAATAATATCGTTGTGCACGGGGGCTCGAACCCTTGGAAATATTTTTTTCTGAAGAAAACGTTCGTCTTGTCTTGTAGTCACGACTGCTGCTGTAGAATCTCTCGTGACTGCCACCTCGAAATCCCTCACATGGCAGTATCGAATCACCTTTTTGCTGCCGAGTCTCCAGCTGTCAACTGCTGCAATCCCGAAATTGCTGCTGTTTGTCTTGTTGTAGTGGTGAATATCGTCGCTGTAACTGCTCCAGCTGTCGGCGCCCCCGGCAGTCTTGTCCAGACTCGCCGAGGCCCTTGTCGCATTGCTCCAAAAACTCCCGGGCAGGGACGAAAACAACTGCTGCTCTGCCCCCCGATCTCGCAAATATTTTTCCAAAGTTGAACTCGAACTGCCGATGACGTCAGTTGCATTGTACGGTGTTGTCGTGACTCGCCGAAAACCTTCGGGCAGGGGCGAAAACAGCTGTCGCCTTCTCTCCCCACTTGTTGCAAAATTCTCCCTCGTGTTGCGGCTGGTACCCCCGAACAGCTTCCGATTTTTACGGCTACCACTTTTGACGACGAGTGCCTTCGCGCGCTTAATCAAGCGACGCTGCAGTCGGCCGTCGGCACGGACACTGTCAGCGACCCCGCTGACTCCGTTAAGTGTCAGAATGTTATTCTCTAGCCTGTAGTGGGGTGCTCTGTAGCGAGTACAACCCATCTAGGGTTTGCTATATGTATCCTCATTGCTGCTAGTGAAAACCCTCTTCTTTTGCCTAAACTTTCTCTTGCCTAGCTAGGGTTCTCCTAGCTATGGCTCCTCATTCTACCTACTGCTTTCACATGGTGTCAGAGCGGTTACGCTCATGGCTTGTGGGCCCCACTCGATGCTTCCGCTGTTTTCCTATCCGTCGCGCGCCATGGGGCGCGTGACGCCTTATTTTTTCTTCCCGCCGCGCGCTCGGGGCGCGCGGCGGTTTTCTGCCCGCCGTGCGCACGGAGCGCGCGGCGGTTTCCTGCCCGCCGTGCGCCTCGGGGCGCGCGGCGGTTTCCCCCCGTCGGTTCCCTCCCGTCGCCTGCTGCAGCTCGCCCGTCGCCTGCAGCAGACCCCCCCGTCGCCCCCGCTGCCCCGTCGCGGCGCCCTGGGAAGCGCGCGCGACGCCTGCTGCCCCGTCGCGGCGCCCTGGGGAGCCGCGCGCGGCCCCCCCCGCTCGTCGCGGAGCCCTGGGGGGCCATGCGCGGCCCCGCTGCCTCGTCGCGGCGCCCTGGGGAGCCGCGCGCGACCCCGCAGCCACGTCGCGGCGCCCTGGGGAGCCGCGCGCGACCCCCCGCTGCCCCGTCGCGGCGCCCTGGGGAGCCGCGCGCGACCCCCCCACCCGCTGCCCCGTCGCGTTTCCCTGGGGAGCCGCGCGCCCTCCCCCGAATCGCCCCCGAATCGCCCCTCCCCCCCTCCCATTCTGCCTCTTTTAGGGTTTGGGGGGTGGCGAGTGTAGGGGTGGCGCCTATGGGGGTGCTGGCTGTGTGCTCCGTCCCCTGCGCCTCCTCCTCCTCACTTGCCCTTTGTGAAAGCCTCTAGCTTTGCTTGCACTTGTGAACCTTCTCTGTGCCTGCCTATTGTGCTGATTACACCCCACTTTGGCTATGGGGGTGTGTCAGAATGTTATTCTCTAGCCTGTAGTGGGGTGCTCTATAGCGAGTACAACCCATCTAGGGTTTGCTATATGTATCCTCATTGCTGCTAGTGAAAACCCTCTTCTTTTGCCTAAACTTTCTCTTGCCTAGCTAGGGTTCTCCTAGCTATGGCTCCTCATTCTACCTACTGCTTTCACATTAAGACTCTTCTCGGAGCTGCTCGTTGCACCCGTAAATGTCGGAAATAATGTCAGAAATAACTGAGCAGGAATGAATGAACTAGAACAGAGTTTGGTACAAGTAGGAAACCCTAACTTTGTGTACCCCCTAAGGTGTAACCCACTACAGCCTAGACAATATAAACATGCAATGTTTGACAAATAACACACCACGTAAATTCTTAGTCGCCTGCAAGTTGCCCCCCGAAAGAACCGGTGTTTCTAGCACGCCCACCCGGTCACCATTTTTTTCGTGCGGTTAACCACCCAAGCTCCTCACCAACAGGAGGTGCTTTTTTCGGCGTGGAACCCAGTACTTATGGGTCTTCCGAGACCGATTTTCACGGAACCTAGCGCGCATCAACGCCGCAGATCTCGCAGCAGAACCCCCCCAGACTGCTTCGAAGTAAAACGCTTAAACAGCTGGCGAGTAGACGTTCACCCGTCGCCCACCGTCGAAATTGCACCCGAAAATCGCGGTTGAGGAATCGAGCCCCGAAGTATTTTCTGCCTTGTAGCCCCGACATTTCCGCCGTTAACCCTGGTACTCCGACGTTCACCCATCTTCGTACCTGTCGAAATTACTTCGCAAATCCCAGGCATCCTTGGCAATACACCCCTCGCCGTGCCTCCATGTAACGATATCAAACCCTTTCGGGGGTCTACCGAATAGACTCCGAAATTCGCGGTGGCGTGGTGTACGGGCTCCGCCTATCACTCAAGTAGCTTGAAACGGCACCCTCAACTTTCCCTCCTTTTTTGCTTTCGCCCCCCGACAATTTCGCATGACGCCGTTCACCCAGCGTCCGCTTTTGTCGGATGAGGCATTCTTCGTGTTGACCCGCGATTTTTCTGGCGTTCGATGAAGGCGCGAACGCAATCGTAGTCGGAGCGAGTTTATCATATCAAACTCTCAGCCGGCCGCTTCGCTGCCCACCGTGCCTATCGCATTTTAAAACTCCGCAGCTTCGGGAACTCCTCCTTCGCTGCTACACCGCCGTTGGGTAGACCGTTGAAGTTGGAGAAACACCGCCAGCTGCCACAATTTCTTCAGTCCCGACATTTTCGGCAGGGTAACTGTCGCCGATGGTCCGTTTTTGTCGGGGCCGAACAGTGCCGCACCACGAAATTGTTTCTTGTACGCCCTGCCGTCGAACCAGCGCCACCCGCGCCTTTCTAACCAGCACAGGGCTAAACACAGGGCCCCACCTTTGTATCCAGTAGCCAACAGGACTTACGAATTGCCTTTGAGGCTTTTCTGGGCGTGAGGTATGCGAAACATCGGTAGACTTTGGCCGGTAGGGAGCTCCTTCTGCTACCGCCGCTTAGCCGTGAATCTCGGCCTCAGCAAAAAGTCGTCGCAGTAGGTCGTTTTCTCCCCTCCTGAAGCTCGAAATCCGTTTCTCTCGCTAGACCCGTATTTGTCGCAACTCCGTTTATTGTAGCCGGTAGACCAGGCGAAATTCGCGGGTCTAGACGCTGCGGCAAACCGTTGTCCTCGTCGGTGTACTGCCCCGTCTGCGGCAAAACTTCCCTTGATCAGGGGGAACCTGTGTCGCCTAAAGTACAGTCTCGGCTGCTGCTGTTGCTCGTCAAATTTTGGCCGACGTTGTTGCGGGCGCAGAAGTGATCCTAACGAAAACAGTCTAGTCGTAGGCGGCCTTTTCCGATCTTTTTGGCGGTTTAAAAATAACTTCCGTCCCACACTGTGCCGCTCCTGCCGAAAACGCCAACGACGCACCCTCCTGTAGCCACACCGGCCACACCCGGGCTGGACGACGGTAGACCCCCGCTTTCTTCGGGCAGTCGTCACGCCGTCTCTCCTCGCCGTTGCATTTTCCGACGCAAATCACCATGCGCCTGGCTGCTCGCACAGCAGTCGTTTTCCACGTGCTGCTACCCGAAATCTTCGCGCACAGTGACCACGATCGCCACGTGCCGAAGACCTCCGAAAATCTCGTGCGCAACGTGACGAAGTTGTTGAGAAGAACTAGGCAAGAATGAATGAAAGGAGAGAGGTTTCACTAGCAGCAGTTGGGGTACATATAGCAAACCCTAACTGGGTTGTACTCGCTATAGAGCACCCCACTACAGGCTAGACAATAATAACATTCTGACACACCCCCATAGCCAAAGTGGGGTGTAATCAGTACAATGAGCAGGCATAGTAATAGTTCACAATTATAAGTACAGCTAGAGGTGATCACAGAGGGCAAATGAGGAGGAGGAGAGACTGTGAGGGCGAGAAGATGAAAGGCGCTGACTGAAGCTGCAGACACACGGGCAACAGGAGCGGCGCGCACAGAGGCTACCGAGCGCACGAGGGCACCGGACTACGGGAGTATCTGGCTCTGCGGCTACGACGAGCACACACAGGAGCAACGGACCCACAGGCGACTGGCGAAGCAGGCTCGCTGGGCTACCGAAACGCGCGAGGGCATCCGGACTACTGGCGCTGCTGGCGTCACGACGGCTACCTCCACGCAACCTCCCCCGACCGTCCCACGCCCCTCTCACACACCCCCTGCTGCACCCCTAGCTCCACTCCCACGTCACCCCCCTTAAACCCTAAACCCTCGGCTCCCACACACCCACCCCCCTCAGCGGCAGCTGCAGCAGTGGGAGACGGAGGAGGAGGAGGAGCTGCAGGTTACCCACACCGGTCACCCCCATGCCCGCCACCCCCAAACCCTAACGCAGGCAGGAGCGCAGGAAGCAGCAGGGGCGGGGCACGGAGGGAAAGGGAGGCGGCGGGGTGGCTCCTGGGCGCCACGAAGAAGCAGGGCGCGGGCCCCCCGAGGGCGCCACGGCGGGTGACGGGAGGGGGGCCGCGCACGGGCCCCCGAGGGCGGCTCGACGGGCGACGGGAGGGGCCGCGCGCGGGCCCCCAAGGCGCCGCGACGAGGCGACGGGAGGGGGGGGACGCGCGGGCCCCCAAGGCGCCGCGACGAGGCGACGGGAGGGGGCGGCGCGCGGGCCCCCAGGGCGCCGCGACGAGGCGACGGGAGGAGGGCGACGCGCGGGCCCCCAGGGCGCCGCGACGGGCAGAAAACCGCCGCGCGCCTCGGGGCGCACGGCGGGCAGAAAACCCTCGGCGCGGCAGGAAGAAGGCGGCGCGCGCCCGAGGCGCGCGAGAAGCAGAACAGCAGCGGAAGCAGTTAGGTGGCGGGCCCACCCACAGGATCGACCCAAGGGGGTCGACCTGCTCTGATAGCATGTTGAGAAGAACTAGGCAAGAATGAATGAAAGGAGAGAGGTTTCACTAGCAGCAGTTGGGGTACATATAGCAAACCCTAACTGGGTTGTACTCGCTATAGAGCACCCCACTACAGGCTAGACAATAATAACATTCTGACAGAAGTCGCCCGACACCACTTGCCGCACGCATTAACTCCGAAATCTTCGTGCGCAGTTGACGACCACATGCAGATGTCAACTCGCACCACGTGTGCCCTCGACAACTTAGGACGTGCAGTGACGGCAATCCTGTCGACGTCATCTGCCACACAAATAACTCCGAAGTTGACGAAAACGCACGCAACTTACGCACGTATTAATTGCGACGACAGCAAAAGCTGTCCGCCACCCGGGGGGAGGGAGGCCACGGTCCATCTTGACCGTCGAGGGCAAGGATCCGTCGGTGCAGCAGGAGCGCCCGTAAAAACATGGCCGCTTGAAGCAACTATCCGTTCTTCTGGCCGGCAACTGCGCTGCCCCTGTCACTACGGCATCCTTCCCTATCCCCCCCCCGAGGGGTAATATGTTAGAAACAAGCAGCAGGAATGATGAACTAACAGCATGCAGGAGTACAAGTAGTAAACCCTAATTGGGTTGTACCCCATATGGGCTACCCCACTACAGCCTAGACAATATGCAGCATATATGTTTGACACACCCCCATAGGCAAAGTGGGGGAGAACAAGGGGTCACACGACCAGTCAAGAGATGCAAAGCAAGCTCAGGGTGGATCTCAACGTCACCACACATTCTGAGCACAAGCAAAGGGCCGCAAGGCCAGTCCACATGCAGAGATATATATAAGCAACAAGAGCAGTACAGTGATCAATACCTAGCAAGAGCAAGCATGCAGGTATAAATATAGAGCACAGTACACACAAAAGACTACAGCAAGTGTGGAAACGTAGGCACAAGGCCTAACAAGGTACAAAAGCGCTGATGATCACTAGACGGAAGTGCCTTGGTGAATATATCAGCAGTGTTGGCCCGAGTGGCCACGTGTGCAAGACGAAGCTGACCACGCTGCTGCAACTCTCGAGCCAGAAAGTACCGCAGAGCGATGTGCTTCGTTCTGTGCTCCAGTCTGTGCTCCTCACACAAAGCAATGGCAGCCTTGTTGTCGACGTACAGCACTGGAGGAGAACGAGGCCGCTCTCCCAGGTCGGTCAGCAGGTAGGTGAGCCAGCGTAACTCCTGAGCAGCCATGGCGGTGGCGTAGATCTCAGCCTCACAACTGGAGCTGAGAACAGAAGACGAGCGAGTAGAACGCCAAGAAACAGAACCAGAGCCAAGGCTGAAAGTGTAACCCTGTGACGACCGGCCTGGTCGTCAACCCAAGAAGCGTCTGAGTGCCCAGTGAGGACCACCTCTCGCCGTCCTCCAAGCACGAGCCCCATGCCCGATGTACTGCACAAGTAGCGCAGTACCCTCTTCGCAGCATCCCAGTGCACCTTTCGGTGCCGACCAGGAGCCACGTAGCGAGCCAGAAGGCCAAGAGGGTACGCAAGGTCAGGACGAGTGCAAGTCATCAGGTACATGAGGCAGCCCACTAGCTCTGGGTAAGGACCACTCGGCTCTACGGACTCATCCGAAGGAAGAGCTGAGAGCGAGTGACCTATAGCCAGAGGAGTGGCCTGTGCTGAGGACCAGGTGAAGCCGAAGCGCTGAAGGACCTGCTGCACCATGTGTGACTGAGTCAAGGTGATGGTGCGACGTGCTCTGTCTCGGGTGATCTGCAAGCCAAGGTAGCTGCGCAGCTCACCCAGGTCTGTGCACGTGTGTCTCTTCTGCAGCTCGGACTTCACCAGGGCGAGGGCCTCAGTGTCAGCAGTAGCAAAGACCAAGTCGTCGACGTACACGAGGATATAGAACGGCGGCAGCGAAGTGTCGGTGCGTAGAAACAGTGAAGGGTCAGCAGTCGAAGGCGCAAACCCAAGAGCCGCAAGGGTAGTCCTCAGTGTGTCGTGCCACTCACGGGGTGCCTGGCGGAGACCGTAGACTGGCCGGCGGAGGCTCCACTGGGTACCAGGAGGGAACGACCCAGTGAAGCCAGGTGGGCGGCGCAGCCAGATCTCCTCGTGCAGGCTGCCCTGTAGGAAAGCTGTGCTGAAGTCAAGAGAGTGAAGCTCGTAGTCACGCTGAGCGGCAACGTGCAGCAGCACCCGAAGAGTAGTCATCTTCGGGGTAGGGGAGAAGGTCTGGAAGAAGTCAACTCCCTCTCGTTGACTGAAGCCTCGAGCAACGTAACGCGCCTTGAAGACAGGCGGAGAACCTGGCGGCCGCTTCACCCTGAAAATCCACATGCCATCGACGATGTTCGCCCCGGGAGGGGGAACCTCATCGACGTAAGTGCCTGTGGACTTCCAGGATGCCATCTCTGCGTCCATGGCTGCCTGCCACTGAGAGGAGTAGGGACCCGCGATCGCCTCAGCGTAAGAGCGCGGTGTGGGGATGTCTATAGCATCCGGGTCTCCCTTAGGGGCAAGCAGCATGGCCACGAGATGAGGCGCAGCGGCTGCAAGACACTCAAGGTCCTCGTGCCTGTCCTCAAGGACGTCCGTGCCAAGGGCACACTCACCCCCGACGGACGGAGGACAGACAGACTCAGACTCAGCAACAAGACTAGCAGCGTAGTCTAGACGACAGGCAGCAGCAAAGTCAACAAGCTCAGCGACCAGGGCAGACGCAGCAGCAGACTCAAACGACGGGTCAGTGACAACAGTGGCTAGCAGACGCGTGACAGTAGGGTGCTCAGCACGAAACCGGTCAGACTCAGGGTCCGCGACGTCAGGCAAAGAGGACGCAGGTGGAGACGGAAGAGGAGTACGCTCCGGAGTAGGGGACCGACGCAGGGCTACAAGGCGTGTGCCGGGGACAGCCGGCTGACGCGGACGAGGAACACGACGACCGGTACGACTAGGACGAACAGGCGAGACAGGACGCGACGCAGGCTCACGATGCTCAGCAAGACTACCTGTCTGCTCAGTGTAAGGAGAAGGAGCAGGCAGCGGTGAGCCAGGCTGTAACGGAAGACCAGTAGACGACGGGAGAGTAAGAACCTGACGAAGAACAGAGTCAGGCGGCGGCAGAGACGACGGAGACGGCGGAGCGAAGAACAGTCGTGTCGGCGCAGCTGCACCAGTACCGGTAGCTCCAGCAGCTCCAGTACCTCCAGCAGCTCCAGCACCTCCAGCAGCTCCAGAAGCTCCAGCCCCAGAACCGACACCTCCAGGCCCAGGGTCTCCAACCCCAGTGCCTCCAGCAGCAGCACCCCCAGAACCAGCACCTCCAGTCCCAGGGTCTCCAGCCTCAATGTCTCCAGACGCAGCACCCCCAGCCCCAGCAGCTCCAGTACCTCCAGTACGAGCACCTCCGGGACCAGCGACTCCAGCACCTCCAGTAGACAAAGTACCAGCACCACTCCCAGCTCCAGTGACGTCAGCAGAAGTACCTCCAGTAGCAGAGCCCCGGGCTCCAGCAGCGCGACCCTGACGGCGACCGTACCAGTCGTGCAGCTGCTGCGAGGTGAGAGGCACACGGGGACGAAGGCGGCTACTCCAAGGAGACCGCGCAACAGCAGACTCTGAACCCTCAGCGCCAGCACCCTCAGCAGCTCCAGAACCTCCAGCGCCCGCACCCTCAGCAGCCCCAGAACCACCAGCTCCAGCACCTCCAGACCCCTCACACGCAGGCTCAGCACCCCCAGGCTCCACACTCTCAAGCTCCGCACCCCCAGGCTCAGTACCCCCAGAAGTAGCACCCCGAGCAGGACCACCCCCAGTAGGACCTGAGTCACCAGTGACCTCGACCGGCGCAGGGAAGGGAGGAGGGTCTACCTGAGACACACCTAAAGGAGCAGGACCGGGAGCGGGGAGGGGGTCTACCTGGGGAGCACCTGGAGCGAGGAAGAGTGGCGATGGAGGGAGAGGGGCCGTGCGGTAGGGGAAGAGACGGTAAAAAGGAACCGACTCATCGAACGTGACGTCCTGAGACGCAAAGACACGGCGCGAGGTGGGGTGGTAAAACTGCCAACCAGGCGCGTCAGGGACAAAGCCAAGGAAGACACAGGGAACAGCACGGGCGGAGAGCTTGTCCGCGGTGGTATCGCGGACAAAGGCACGAGCACCCCAGACCCGGAAACGCGACGCATCGCCAACCTTCCCCGTCCACAGCAGCGTGGGCGAGGTCTCCGGCAAGGAGACACGGGGCCAGAGGTTGAGCTGATGCGCGGCGTACCGGACCGCAAACGGCCACAGAAAATGGGGGGCAGCCGCATGGATCATGGAGGTACGAGCGACCTCCATGACTAAGCCAATGCGGCGCTCAGCAACCCCATTCTGCTGCGGAGAGGCCGGAAGCGTGAACGACTGGGTGATGCCGTGCTCCGCACAGAAGGCTGCCAAGAGGTCTGAGGAGAACTCACCACCTCTGTCAGAGTGCAGACGCAGGACGGGAAACTCCGTCCCGAACCGCTCGCGGAGCTGGAGACGGGCAGCGCGGATCCAAGGGATCAAAACAGCAGGGACCTCCCCCTTGCTGCGCAGGGGAAAGACCGTGGTGTAACGCGTGTAGTCGTCAACAACCAGCAGGAAGTACCGCTCGTGGCCCTGTCCACGGACGCGGGCTGGGCCCCACACGTCCAGGTGGAGAGTCTGCAGGGGAGCCTCTGTGGGAGGGAACGAGGAGGAGTGAGGAGCGGCGCGCTGCCGCCCCTCGACGCAAGGAATGCAGGGCGGCGCAAGCGAGGGAGGCAGGGCAGGCAAAGACCTGGGCAGACCAGAAACCAGGAAGCGAGAGTGCATGCCACGAAGGCGCTGCACTGAGGGGTGACCAAGGCGGTGGTGCCACAGGAGGGTCTGGTGCGACAAAGCGCGACACTCGCAGGGGGCCGTCGGCTGACCGGACGCAGACGCAGACGCAGCTACCTGAGGGGACGCAGTGGTCAGGGTGTACAGACTCGAGCCAGGCGCACGGGAAAACGTGGCCAGGTGTCGGCCGGTCCGAGCACACGTACAGTGAGTCACTCGCTGACTCGCAGGAGTGAACTGGTGCACCCCCTGATCCTGGAGGTCAGCTCCACTCACCAAGTTCGTAGAGAACGAGGGGAGGTAAAGACCTGACAGCAAGCCAGACGGGGCGGCCGGACACGGCAGAACCGTGGAGTAGTGGGCAAGGACTGGACCCCCGGAGGGGTCCGCCAGGGAGACTGGAACCGGCCGACTAAGCGGCGTGAGTGTGGTACAGTCGCGAAAGAAGGAGCGGGAAGCACCTGAGTCAAGCGTGAAGGTGTACAAGGCCGCAGCAGGCGCAGAACCAGAGAGAGCAGACTCACCAGCACCGAGAGCAGGAGACGTACTAGCACCTAGAGCAGCAGCCTCACCAGTACCTAGAGCAGGAGACGTACTAGCACCTAGAGCAGCAGCCTCACCAGTACCGGGAGCAGCAGGTGCTATACCAGGGTCAGGCGGGACGCACAGGTAACAGGCACGGTCAACACTAGTAGGCAATGCATACATGGCAGTGAGAATAGCATCATAGTCAGGAGCAAAGATATCTACCCTCCGTCCAAGCAGCTCCAGCCAGTCGGGGAGCTCAGCCTCGTCGCCAAACACTGTACGCCAGTCGTCGCTCAGACGGGCGAAGTAGCGGGACTGTGTGTGACCAAGCGTCCCGCAAGGCTGACCAACCCGATCACCTGTGCGAATGACGTACTGGCAGCGAACTGTACGCGTAGACCTGCTACACTGAGCGTACCACTCGTGGAGCTGCCGGGACGTAAGTGTCTCGCGAGGACGCCGCTGCAGCTGCAGCTGGCCACTGCCAGACGCTCCCAACTGACCAGCTCCAGGGGGACAGCTACGACGGCTACCGCGACAACCCCAGCTAGTATACCACTCACTAAGCTGCTGGGGCGTGAGAGACTCACGTGAACGTCGCTGGAGCTGCATCTGGCCACCGGCCAGTAGCAGTAGCAGCAGCAGTAGCGCGGGCAGGGCAGGCGCGGCAGGCCGACAGGCAGGCAGGCCGGCAGGCAGACAGACAGACAGGCCGGCAGGCAGGCAGGCAGGCAGGCAGGCAGGCAGGCAGGCAGACAGGCAGGCCGGCAGGCAGGCAGGCAGGCAGGCAGGCAGGCAGGCCGGCAGGCAGGCAGGCAGGCAGGCAGGCCGGCAGGCAGGCAGGCAGGCAGGCAGGCAGGCAGGCAGGCAGGCAGGCCGGCAGGCAGGCAGGCAAAGCGCTCACCAAAGGCCGGAAGAGCAGGCGCTCGCCGGGCGAGCAGGGCCGGCGCTCGACGGGCGGCGGCCGAGTAGGCGCACGACAGCGGCGACGTCGGGGCCGCAACACCCGGTGCAGAGTAGGGCCGAAGCAGCTGCAGGGCGGGGCCGCTTCAGCGGCAGGTCGGGGCCGTGGCAGCTGCAGGGCGGGGCCGTATCAGCGGCAGGTCGGGGCCGAGGCAGAGGGACGCGCGCGGCTCGGCGCGGGCTGCGCTGACAGCGCGCTGGGCTGCTGCAGGCCGCGCGCGGCCGCGCTAGGCAGTAGCGGGCCGCGCGCGGCTCGGCGCGGGCTGCTGCGGGCCGCGCGAGGCAGGAGCAGGCCGCGCGCGGCTCGGCGCGGGCTGCTGCGGGCCGCGCGCGGGCCTCGCGAGGCAGGAGCAGGCCGCGCGCGGCTCGACGCGGGCTGCGTGGGCTCGGCGCGGGCTGCGCGCGGCTCGGTGCGGGCTGCGCGCGGCTGCAGCGGGCTGCGCGCGGCTCGGTGCGGGCTGCGCGCGGCTCGGTGCGGGCTGCGCGCGGCTGCAGCGGGCTGCGCGCGGCTCGGTGCGGGCTGCGCGCGGCTGCAGCGGGCTGCGCGCGGCTCTGTGCGGGCTGCGCGCGGCTCGGTGCGGGCTGCGCAGGCCTGAAGGGCGTGTAGGGGCGGCGCGCGGGCCTTACGGGCCTCTAGGGGCAGCGCGCTGGCCTAGGGCAGCAGGAGGCAGCGCTAGGGCTGCTGGACGGCGCGCGTAGTGCAGCACGTCACAAGGCAAGGCAAGGCAGGCAGGTACGTGGGGTAGCGCGGTAACCGCAGCGGTAGGTGGGCCCGAAAAAAAAACGGTCCTACGGACCTTAGTGCTCTGATACCATGTTAGAAACAAGCAGCAGGAATGATGAACTAAGAGCATGCAGGAGTACAAGTAGTAAACCCTAATTGGGTTGTACCCCATATGGGCTACCCCACTACAGCCTAGACAATATGCAGCATATATGTTTGACATAATACACTCTAAAAAACGGGGAAGCTAGGAAAGTAGCTCTGATACCAAGTGTTATGAGTTTTACTAGACAGAGTGCGCGGAAGACTTTATAAAGAGAACGTGATTACAGAATGCCGAGAATGATAAAGGAACATGCATTTATAGGGTCGCAATCGTGCTAGAGAAGAACCTCGTGACGTTCGAGGTTTGGGATCGTTGCGATTGGTGCGGGGCGACTCGGAATTGGTTCGGTCCGAAATGTAGGCCGAACCGGAATCTGACGCGAAGAGCTCGGGCTGTCCTCGCTAGGAGCAGCCTCTACAGTAATGAATGTATATTCATTACAAGTGATCCTTAGAAGTCTAAACATAATTTGCCGCAACTAAGCACCCAGCCTAGTGTGCAAATATGAAACCCACAAGAAGGATTGATACAAATAATAACCCACAAGAAGGATTGGTGCGGGGCGACTCGGAATTGGTTCGGTCCGAAATGTAGGCCGAACCGGAATCTGACGCGAAGAGCTCGGGCTGTCCTCGCTAGGAGCAGCCTCTACAGTAATGAATGTATATTCATTACAAGTGATCCTTAGAAGTCTAAACATAATTTGCCGCAACTAAGCACCCAGCCTAGTGTGCAAATATGAAACCCACAAGAAGGATTGATACAAATAATAAAGATTGTTCAGCACAGAAGTAAAGATAATAAAGTGAAGCAGGGTAGTGCAGTAGGTCGGTTCTTCTCATGCTAGCGGCATGTTGTCATCGCACTTGGTGTCAGAGGTCCACTGGTGATCCCCGATTGATCCTAGGGAAGGGTTACAGGCACGTTGGCCTGGGGGGTTATGGGCGCACTCACCCGCTACACAAACAAGCCCTTTTATCCCAGTGGTTAGTGATTGGGATTCTGACATGGTATCAGAGCGAAGGTCTCGGGTTCGAATCCCGGTGTGTGCACCTCGGGCATCCCAGTGCGAGGGGGTGTCAGAGGTCCACTGGTGATCCCCGATTGATCCTAGGGAAGGGTTACAGGCACGTTGGCCTGGGGGGTTATGGGCGCACTCACCCGCTACACAAACAAGCCCTTTTATCCCAGTGGTTAGTGACTGGGATTCTGACACTTGGTGCTCACAAGCAACCTCACAATCAACAGTTTGTGTTTTTCACCTTTCTTTTCTTCCTTGCTCTCAGCACCATCTTCTTCACTGCATCCTCATCTTATTTGGTGCAGAACGAGGCATCCACATCTGCTGCACCAGATTCAATGAGGCTGCTGGGAAAATTGGTATCAGCAGGAAGGTGGAACGAGGTGTATTCGTCAATTTTGTGCTGCTTCCCCTTAGTTGGCCGTTTCCTCTTTGCAGTTGAAGTTCTCTTCTTGCTCGATTGTGCCACAGGAAGTGAATCCTGCAAAATAAAAAACGTGAGATTCAATAGCAATTACCCAAACTGGCGGTGTGGCCTACGCTCGGACAGCCTACCTCGAGCGCTGCTGGGCTCGGCATCATACTCATTAGGTCACCCTGACTTGCTTTCCAAATTTGATCATTCTGTAATGACATCGGCCACATCTCTCCGGTAGTCTCGTTTCGAGGATTGCTCAGACAGATTGGGCTGCCAGAAAATGACACAGGTGAGGCATGCGAACGTGGAAACCAGATGGAACGGAAGGAAACAGTCCAATGAATGAATTCCCACCTTAACTGCATCAATTCATGGTTCTGGTTCTTGGTCACCTTTAAAACAACACAGTGTGAGAAAGAAACAAGGCGCGGCGGGTACATAGCAACAAGATAGAACAAACGCTGTTACCTGCATAAAATGAGTCATCTTCCCTTCGTGTCTCTTTTTCAATTGACCATGGCCATTGACATGGCGCTGATGGTGTTCTCGCTTATCAAACATTGGTGAGATATTCAGCTCCTTGCCTTCGAATTCCTGAAAGGTTCATAATTATCGCATCTTCCAAGACGATAAGTCAAACGAGAATCACTTACACGCTGCTGGTTCCGCAGCATGGTTGTCATGTTCTTCATCATGTCCGAACGAAGCTCCGTCATGCCTCTTTGAACTGCGGATTCCACCTGTTTCCAAGCGCAAAAGCCTCAGCATTATGCAATCCGCAAGCATCACAGGACAAACCTACCGTCTGAATTATTAGCTGTCGAAATCGGCCCTCTTGATCTTCACCTGCAGGACAACAAGTCAACCATATGAGCAGATTGGCTGTCCATGTTCTAGCAACAGCTTCAACAAAGCATACGTGAGTGATCTTTCAAGTGTCCCAAGTCGGTCTTCATCTGAGAAATGTCCTCTGCGATTCCCACAATTCGGTTGCACAGACTCTCGACCTTATGATTCGTTTCCTTACTGCAATCTGCTCACATTCCATCCGATGTTGAGAAATTTCCACACAATCAGCCTTTGTCGGAACCAATATGAGCGACTCACTGCAAGGCGGCATCAATCTTTGGAGTGAATTCGTCAAGTTGGAAAAACTTTTCTCCTGTCCATTTTTCACGCGCAGCAGGGGCTGTGACGAGTACTTTTGAAGAGAGACCGACGGTTGCGCTGTCCCCTGAGTAACCTGTCGCTGAGAAAGGGTTGTTATGTGAAGGATTTCTATCAGCAAACCGTCGTAAATTCAAGTTTCAAGTATCACGAACCTGAGAGCCTTGTGAGGCACTTGGGTATGATTGTGACATGCTTTGGGAGAATTGGCTGGCGTGCGCCATGTACTTCGACGATGTCATCCCTAAAGCTAATGAGTCGGACGCGTTCGTTACTGCAGGCGAGGACCTACGAGAAACAAATTCATCAGGAGCTGTATCTAATAATGCGAGAATCATTTCTTCGTGTCAAATAAACCCACCCCAATGCTGCCCCATACTTAGTCGCATTCTCCGTATCATGTCTGTTAACCAAGAAACGTCTCATTCTGCCTCCTTCGAGATGTAATGGCTAATTCCGTCTACTTGCTGAGATGGCTGATCACGACGTCTTGATGTTATGGCTGGTTGGTAATGCTTTAGGCGGGACTGTGACCTGCTCTTTAGCTCGGACGGGAGCGCCTCGAAAAAACTGTGACATAGAATATATCCGTTGCCAAGTCTCCAGGTACTCGCATCGCGAGGCAAACGCTTCGACACAGCCTTACCTGTCGACCCGCTACCATCAGCTGATGCAAAACACTCCTGCGTTCAATTTTACAACAGAAAACTTCTCCCACTAAAAGGCAAAAGCATTGCTCCCTTACGGTACGTTGAATTAGTAATAGGGCCTACAATGGAATTATTGCGCCATAAAACTTCATGTTGTATTAATCGGAGTAATCGATGGCCAGGAAGTAGACGTGGCGGGGGGGAGGGGGGGACACAGGGCTGATTGTATAAAGGTAATTACCCTGATTTCAATGTGATTACTGTTGGGCTGAGAAAAGCCCTTAGGATCTTTCAAGGCTAAAATCCTGGGTAGGAATGTTGTAATTGCGGAAGCGTTTAATGACAAGCTATCGAACCACCTTGCGCTGGTATGTGAGGGCAAGATAGATTGATTAAAGCAAAGGAATACAATTTTTTATAAGATTACAAGAAATATGAAACTGTTTTACTGTTGCTGTTGCGGTTCGATACAGTGACGACTCGAGCAACTGCTCAATACCGAGTCAGTTGTTTGTCCTTGCTGTCGCGCTGTATTTTGGTGAGTCAAAGGTCGCTGACCTTTGACCTTCGCGTAACCTCCGGTTGTTACGTTTTGTCAATGTTAACGGGAGTGGAGTGTTGGCCCCGCCCTCGCTTGGGCAATGCCGACGACTTGGTCGGATGTACGGGAGTTGCAGCCGACCGTTCACGATGGGAGAGCTGCTCGACAGGCTTCGTCGAGCTGCAGGGGACCGCTGTGGTGTTGCTGTCGACCAGGGAGCTCGACAGCCGCAACTGACTGGTCTGGGCGATGGATGGGCCGTCGACCAGGAGGGGCAATTCAACTGGGAGGTCGACTGAGCAGTCCGTCGACCTGACAAGTGAGCAGCGGTCGACGAGGGGAGCTCGGCGACAATCGCTCATAGTTCTGGTCGACGGAAGGGGTCCGTCGACCAGGGGGTAGCTCGACGGGAGCTGTGGTCGACCAGAGGCACTTGTTGGTCGACCATAGGCACCTGGTGGTCGACCAGAGGCACCTGGTGGTCGACCGGGGGACCTGGTGGTCGACCGGAGCACCTGGTGGTGTCCAGGTCGACCGGGTAACCTGCTCGACGAGTTCTGCGGAGGCACGCGAACGTCGTCGAGGTCGCGATGGCGAAGGCGACTTCGGGCTGGTATCCCGAAGTCGATGTGGCTCGTCAGGCGCAGACAACAGCCGACGGATGCCCAACGAGGCAAGTCGGACCAATCACCTGCGCGCACCTGCAAGCGTGAGCACTGCTGTCTTCTACAGGGCGACGCTGGGCAGCCGCTCTGCTGCGGCGTTGGCACGCCGTCGACCAGCAGTGTTGGCAGGCCGCTCTTCTGCAGTGCTGGCGCGGCTCCTCTACGCAACGCTGGCACGCGGTCGACCAAGCTGTGTTGGCGGTCGACCAGGCTAGCTGCAGGGTTGCTAGGTGCCTGATGTAGTCCATTCTGTCATTGCTTGTTCAATTATTCTGTAATTCCAACTTTGCTAGTGAAACTCTTGGTGATTTATCCCGTGAATGTGCAAGCACTAAGGAACTAGGCAACGCTACGATCACTCCTAGTAGTTCGTGCCAACCCCGTAGTCTAGCTCACTACCGTTGTAGAGTGTATCTCCGCATGGTGCGGTGAGCGTGGATCGAACACGCGACCTTCAGATAGGAGCCGAATTTTGCACCTACTAAGTCGTTCGTAGGCCGGCAGCTGTAGGCTGGCCAGCTGAAGGAGAGCGGCGTGAAGCTGCAGGACGACGACGACGAGATGCTGCTCGTCACCTCGACCGGGGAGGTGCTCGGTCGAGCACGCTACACCGGACGAGTCCTCTGCACCGACCTTCGCCCCTGCTCGACACAGTTGGCGACGACCGAGGTGGTTGGTCTGCGGACGATCGTCGGCGACGAAGTCGACCCCTGAACGGCTGCATGCGAGACTCACGCACGTCGGCGTCGACACAATCAAGAGCTCGGCGAAGCATCGAGTTGCAACTGGGCTCGACATCATGCCGTTGACCGGAGCAGAGGCGCCGTGTGTTTTGTGCATCGGAGGATAGCTAGCGCGGCACACCTTCCCCGACAAGGGCTCGGATGCCGAGGAGGCACTGGCTGTCGTGCACATTGACTTGTGCGGGCCATTTTGGGTGGCTGCCAAGGATGGCAGCTTGTACTTAATGCTGCTGAAAGATCGCCCCACTCATTTCGTGCGGGCAATGCCGGTCGCTAAGAAGAGCTATGTACTGCGGGAGTTTCAGAAGTGGCTGGTGCTGGTGGAACGGCAGACGAAGAAGTCGGTGCTGTCGCTCCGCTCTGACCGGGGAGGGGAGTTCCTTGGAAAGGATTTCACCACCTTCGTCGACGGGAAGGGCATCGTCCACGATCTCCACAACAGAACGGCATGGTTGACCGGAAGATGCGCACGGTCGTCGAGTCCGTGCGGACGATGCTGCTGCACATGGGCGTGCAGCACCACTGGTGGCATCTCGCCCTTCGATACGCCGTCTGGGTGCGCAACTGCTTGGAGCGGTCGACGACGCCGCCGGGGACGACTCCGTACCAGCTGCTGACCGGGAAGAAGCCCAACCTCACGCTGGCGCGATTGTGGGGCTGCATGGTGCAGTTCATGGTTCCCGAGCAGCAGAGCGGTGGGAAGCTGGCGCCGAAGGCTCGCTGGGGGCTTCACCTGGGTGTGTCGCCGGAGAGCAAGGGCTGGGAGGTGCTCGATCTGTCAGAGGTCCACTGGGGATCCCCGATGATCCTAGGGAAGGGTTACAGGCACGTCGGCCTGGGGGGTTATGGGCGCACTCACCCGCTATATAAACAAGCCCTTTTATCCCAGTGGTTAGTGGCTGGGATTCTGACATGGTATCAGAGCGAAGGTCTCGGGTTCGATTCCCGGTGTGTGCACTTCGGGCATCCCAGTGCGGGGGGGTGTCAGAGGTCCACTGGGGATCCCCGATGATCCTAGGGAAGGGTTACAGGCACGTCGGCCTGGGGGGTTATGGGCGCACTCACCCGCTATATAAACAAGCCCTTTTATCCCAGTGGTTAGTGGCTGGGATTCTGACAGATCTGACCGACAACAAGGTGGTCACGTCGGTCGAGGTGATCTTCTACGAGACGCTGTCGCCGGAAGTGTGGAAGGCGAAGTATGGGCCGGCGTCGGGACTGACGCAGGCACACCTGCCGACGGACACCTCGACGGCGGCGGTCCCACTGCTCGCCGAAGTCGACGAGCCTGCTGATGAGGATGTTGTGGAGGTTCTTCCCCCTCCCCCTGTCCTTGCTCCTCCCTCCCCCGCCGCAGATCGGCCTGCCTCGACGCCTGTGTCGGCCGCCGGCGATGAGGGGAGCCTTGAGGCGTCGCCTGTGGCGTCGGCGAGTGGCATCGCCGGCGACAAGGCGCCAAGCTCGTCGACCAGGATGGGAAGCCGTCCACGACAGGGGAGCAGCAGGGGAGCCGGTCGAACAGGAGGCAGCAGCAGGGGTGCAGTCGATAGGGGAGCTTTCGAAGTCAGCAGGAGGTGGGCAGCCGGTCAAAGGGTCGAAGCAGCTGGTCGACGACGAGGACGTCGATGAGGAAGGGGAGCAGTCGGCGGGTGAGGAGTCCACCGACAGCGACGTGGTGGAGGTGCCCATCACGAAGCCTGAGCTGCGACGCACAGGTCGAGCTCGACGGCCGCCGGAGCGGCTGAGCTTCCACGCCTGCCTACCGCCAGCTGCCTTCACCACGGTGTACGACGAGGTCGACGACGACCTGTTGTACGACGACGCCGAGGAGGATGAAGAACTGCCGGAGCTCGACCCCGACGTGCATGCCGACCCCGAACATCGCTGGGACATCGCCACAATGACGGTGAAGGAGGCGCTGGCTAGCTGGAAGGGCGAAGCGGTGAAGGCCGCCATGGAGGAGGAGATCCGCAGCCTCATCAGCATGGGCACTTGGGAGCTGGTCGAACGCCCACGCGGGGTGAACATCATGAAGAACCGGTGGGTGCTGACGACCAAGTACCGCATCGACGACACCGTCGAGCGCAAGAAGGCGAGGCTGGTCGTGAAGGGCTTCACACAGGTGTACGGCGCCGACTACGACGAGACGTACGCGCCGGTGAGCAGCTACGTCACGCTGAGGATCTTCCTCAGCATCATCGCCGCAACTTGATGCAGCTCGACATGAAGAACGCTTTCTTGCAGAATAAGCTCGACAAGGTGCTCTACATGTACCAGCCGGACTACTTCAACGATGGGACCGACTGGGTGTGTAAGCTGCTGAAGAGCCTCTACGGGCTGAAGCAGTCGCTGCTCCTGTGGTACAGGGCTCTCGACGGCGTGCTGCTGGGCGCTGGCTGGAAGAAGAGCCAGGTCGACACGGCGCTCAACTTCAAGACCGGCAACGACAGTGTGACCTGCTGGGTGCTGGTCTACGTCGACGACCTGCTCGCTGCCAGCAGCAGCACCGCGATGCTGAAGGAGCTGAAGGAGCCTTCGAGCTGCAGGAGATTTCGCCGGTCGTCAAGTATCTCGGGCTGGAGATCGTGCGCGACAGGCCAGCGAGGAAGCTGTGGTTGCACCAGCAGGGCTACGCCGACAAGCTGCGCAGGCGCTTCATCGACGAGGAGCGGACCGGGCGCATCCTGAAGACGCCGGTCTCGGTTGACGCCTACGCCGAGCTAACATTCGACGACGAGGAGGCGCAGGAGCGCGAGGAGGAGGAATACCGGCAGAAGGTCGGCTCGCTGCAGTTCGCGGCGACGACAACGAGGCCGGACATCGCGTTCGCCTGCAGCAAGCTGGGGAGCAGCCTCACGGTGAGGAGCGACCAGCATTGGCGCGAGGTCGACCGCTGCCTCGCCTACCTCGCTGACACCTGCGACACCGCCCTGGAGTTCGGCGGTGGACTAGAGTCACTGGAGCTGGTCGACTACGTGGATGCCGACGACGCGGGCGACAAGCAGAACCGGACAAGCACGGGCGGCTACGTGTTCGTCTACGGAGGGGCCGCCGTCTCCTGGTCGAGCTCGCGCATCAAGTGCGCGACGCTCTCCTCGACCGAGTCGGAGTACGTCGCGGCCACGGACGCTGGCAAGGAGGGGCATCGACTTTGCGTCCTCCTTGCAGAGTTCAAGCTGCTCGACCCTGGGAAGCCGACTGTCTTCTGTGTGGATAACAACTCGGCGATCACGGTCGCTGAAGGCTTGGGGCTGACGGGCAACCTCAAGCACATGGAGCGACGCTACGCCTGGCTGCAGCACATGGTGAGGCGCGGGAAGTTCGTGCTGAAGTACATCCCGACCACCGAGCAGCCGACTTCCTGACGAAGGCGTTGCATTTTCCGGCTTTCAACCGGTGCTCTGTCGCCATCGGCCAAGTTCGTCTGGCCAACGTTGGCAATGGCGACGATGATATGCAGCAGTAGGTGCCGTGCCCTTCTGCACGGCTGGTGCGGTGACGGCGTGCTGTGTGTGGGGTGCATGTCGAGGACGAGTCTTCTCTGTGTTGTACTACCGTGTGGGCTAGAGGCCCAAGCGTGAGCGCGGCAGGGGAGTGTTAACGGGAGTGGAGTGTTGGCCCCGCCCTCGCTTGGGCAACGCCGACGACTTGGTCGGATGTACGAGAATTGCAGCCGACCGTTCACAATGGGAGAGCTGCTCGACAGGCTTCGTCGAGCTGCAGGGGACCGCTGTGGTGTTGCTGTCGACCAGGGAGCTCGACAGCTACTCTGGGCGATGGGTGGGCCGTCGACCCAGAGGGGCAATTCGACCGG
This sequence comes from Closterium sp. Yama58-4, assembly GCA_947470075.1. Taxonomy (NCBI): domain Eukaryota; kingdom Viridiplantae; phylum Streptophyta; class Zygnematophyceae; order Desmidiales; family Closteriaceae; genus Closterium; species Closterium sp. Yama58-4. The sequence goes on from CANIUD010000006.1 coordinate 63,309, forward strand.
GAGGTCGACGGAGCAGTCCGTCGACCTGACAAGTGAGCAGCGGTCGACGAGGGGAGCTCGGCGACAACCGCTGACAGTTCTGGTCGACGGAAGGGGTCCGTCGACCAGGGGGTAGCTTCACGGGAGTTGTGGTCGACCAGAGGCACTTGTTGGTCGACCACAGGCACCTGGTGGTCGACCGGGGGACCTGGTGGTCGACCGGAGCACCTGGTGGTGTCCAGGTCGACCGGGTAACCTGCTCGACGAGTTCTGCGGAGGCACGCGAACGTCGTCGAGGTCGCGATGGCGAAGGCGACTTCGGGCTGGTATCCCGAAGTCGATGTGGCTCGTCAGGCGCAGACAACAGCCGACGGATGCCCAACGAGGCAAGTCGGGCCAATCGTCTGCGCGCACCTGCAAGCGTGCGCACTGCTGTCTTCTACGGCGCGACGCTGGGCAGCCGCTCTGCTGCGGCGTTGGCACGCCGTCGACATGCAGTGTTGGCAAGCCGCTCTTCTGCAGTGCTGGGGCGGCTCCTCTACGCAACGCTGGCACGCGGTCGACCCAGCTGTGCTGGCGGTCGACTAGGCTAGCTGCAGGGTTGCTAGGTGCCTGATGTAGTCCATTCTGTCATTGCTTGTTCAATTATTCTGTAATTCCAACTTTGCTAGTGAAACTCTTGGTGATTTCTCTCGTGAATGTGCAAGCACTAAGGAACTAGGCAATGCTACAGTCACTCATAGTAGTTCGTGCCAACCCCCGTAGTCTAGCTCACTACCGTTGTAGAGTGTATCTCCGCAGTCAACCTCCTCGGTCGACTCGCCGTTGCTTCGTTGTAGCTCGCTTCATTTACAGTTTTGATGTTTTGACACATTAGAAGCGTTAAGTTACTTGTTTCCAACACTCCGCGTCGCTTCTGGAGTGTCGCTGCTGATGACGTGGCCTTGTCCAGTCAGCAGCATGCAGTACTCGAATTTCTGCTTTCCGAGTTTCTTGGTCAAGTAATCTGCCACCATCTCGGATGTGGGGAAGTAGGACAGCTCGAGTCTCCCCTTCTCGATCTCGTCTTTCACGAAGAAATATCGCAGGGCGATGTGCTTCGTTCGGTTCGCGAACCCGTTCTTGTTCGCTATGCGAATTGCTGACTGGTTGTCGCAGAACAGGGAGAAGTTGGGTAACTGGGCCAGCTTCGCTTCTTCCAGCAGTTCGCGAAGGTACAATCCTTCCTTGGTGGCTGAGCAGAGTGCGATGTATTCTGCTTCGGCTGAGGAGAGAGCAATTAGCTCTTGCTTGCTCGACTGCCAGGAGATGGGCCTGATAGGCTCGAGTCGGTAGACGTAGCCGGTGCGTGAACGCCTGTTGTCAGAGTCGCCGGTGTGGTTTGTTGAGATAAGCGGTAGTCTTAGGAGCCATAGCTAGGAGAGTCCTAGCTAGGCAAGAGAGTTTAGGCGAAAGAGGGGGGTTGCACTAGCAAGAATGGGGATACAAATAGCAAACCCTAGAAGGGTTGTACTCGCTACAGAGCACCCCACTACAGGCTAGAGCATAATATTCTGACACACCCCCATAGCCAAAGTGGGGTGTAATCAGCAGAGCAAGCAAAGCAGTACAAGCTCAGGGTGGATCACAATGTCACCACACATTCTGAGCACAAGTTTAAGAAGCAATAGTTTAAAGTTCACAATTATGAGCAAAGCTAGTGGTAGTCACAACGGGGAAGTGAGGAGGAGGAGGGCTGGCGAGAGGAGAGTAGATGGGAGGCGACGACTGAAGCTGCAGGCACACGGGCAACAGACGGCTCTGGTGCGACACAGTGGCTACCGGGAGTGAGTGCCCCGGAGTACAGGAGTAACAGGCTCCGCGGCTAAGACGAGCAGCAGGAGCAACGGACCCACAGGCGACGGCGCAACCGGCTCTCTGAGCTACCGGGAGTGAGTGCCCCGGAGTACAGGCGCTGCGTACGACACGACGGCAACCTCCCCTCAACCTCCCCCAACAGTCCCACATCCCTCGACACACACCCGCTGCTACACCGCTAGCTCCACTCCCCCTTCACCCCCCCTTAGTACCACTCCGACGGCTCCAACAGGTCCACCCCCCTCAGCGGCAGCTGCAGCACAGGGAGACGGAGGAGGAGGAGGAGCAGGGAACGGCACACAGAAGCTGCACCCCCATACCCCCCAACCCCAAACCCTAATCCAGGAGAACGGGCAGAAGGAGGGGTGGGGCGCCTTCAGAAGCACGGGGGACAGCGGGGAGGACAGGGGCAGCGAAGAACGGGGCGCCCACGGGCCTGGCACAGCCTCCCGAACCGCGCGCAGGCGGTCCGAGCCGCGCGCGGGACTGGCGCAGCCCGTACGGGCCGCGCGCGTGCCTGGCGCAGCCCGTACGGGCCGCGCGCCGGGTGTACGGGCCGCGCGCAGGCCACGACGGGCGACGGGGGGCGACGCGCGGGTCCCCGTCGCCCGTCGCAGCGCCTCCCGGGGGCGACGTGCCGAGTGACGGGGCAGGAACCCGTCGCGCGCCTCGGGGCACACGGCGGGCAGAGAACCGCCGCGCGCCTCGGGGCGCACGGCGGGCAGAAAACCGCCGCGCGCCTCGGGGCGCACGGCAGGCAGAAAACCCTAGTATCGACGCCGCGCACCACGGGGCGCGCGGCGGACAGGGAGTAGCAGTAGCAGCGGAAGCAGTGAAGTGGGCCCACAGGCCAGGAACGTTAAGCTCTGATACCATGTTGAGATAAGCGGTAGTCTTAGGAGCCATAGCTAGGAGAGTCCTAGCTAGGCAAGAGAGTTTAGGCGAAAGAGGGGGGTTGCACTAGCAAGAATGGGGATACAAATAGCAAACCCTAGAAGGGTTGTACTCGCTACAGAGCACCCCACTACAGGCTAGAGCATAATATTCTGACATGGTTAGCATCCACGTAGCCGATTATCTTGGGCGTCGTGGTTCCAGTTTTGTGGTAGGTCAGGCCGATTGTCGGGGTGCTGACGAGGTAGTGGAGTGCGCGGTCGAGCTCCGCCATGTGCTCTGCTTCGGGTTTCTTGAGATAATTGGCGAGTTGGCTCGCTGAGTACGGTAGATCCGGTCAGCAGGTGACGGTTGCGAAGAGCAGGCATCCTAGCTTTCGTTGGTAGTCGCGTATGCCGGCGGGCTTGAGCGGATCGGAGGTTTCCTTGTGATTTCTGGCGATGTAGCGGTATGGCGTGGAGATAGTGGCTGGGGTTAATCCGAAGCGTTTGGCGATGGTGTTGGCGTATTTCGCGGCGCTGAGGTAGATCGCGTTCTCCCCTTCTTGTATGTTAAGTCCGAGGTACTGCGTTATGGTGGAGGAGATGGTGAGTGTGAGATCCCGCTCCAGCTCCCCTTCGAACCAGGTCGTGATGCCGTCGGTTGAGCCGATGTAGAGCAGATCGTCCACGTAGACGATAAGCAGGATGTAGTCGGTGCCTTTCGTGAGTCGGTACATGCCTTGGTCGTGCGGTAGTTGGCGGAATCCGATGCGGATTAGCCGAGCGTGCAGGTATTGCTGCCACAGTCTCGGAGCTTGCTTAATGCTGTAAAAAGATTCTAGCAGCTGACAGACTTGGTTAGGATCTGCGTTGGAGCCGTGTGGTTGTTCGACGAAGATCTCAGCATCGACGGGGGCGTAGAGAAAGGCGTTGGCGACATCGATTTGGTGGAGCTTCTTTCGCTTCATGGCTGACCGGCGCGAAGGAGAATTCGCTTCTCGTCCGTGTTCTTGGTCGAAGCCGCGTACGACCCATCGTGCTTTGAATTTGTCGATGGTTTCGTCAGCCTTTGTTTTCACACGGGAAACCCACTTCCCGGTGAGTATTTTCTTGTTGCGTGCCACTACGATAGGTACGACTTTCCAGGTGTTGCGTTCTTCCAGCGCTTTTAATTCCTTGTCCATGGCTTCGCGACATTTTTCCTTGTGCTCCCCACCCAGAGCCTGCTGAACTGTGGCAGGCTCCTTAGGTGGTGTTGCTCCGTGGATGGCAGTGACGAGTCCCAGTATATGCAGTCCACTCTGTGAGAGTCAGGGAAGAGTTGGGTCCTCGGGATAAACTGCTTCGTCTCCCGCTTCTGGATCAGGTAAGAAATTGGGTTCTATGCGTTCTGAGATGTTGGTGTTGACTGGTTGAGGCCTAACGTAACCGTTGTCGGCGAGGTCGTAGTAGACTTCGGCGTTGATGCTTTCGCGAGGGTTGTCGTCGTCCATCAGGATATCCACCGAGCAGTAGGGTAGAGGTCCGGCTCCCTCCAATGCTCCGTCCACGTTCTGTTCGTCCCAGTCAGCTTCGTCTGCTGCCGAAGCGAAGGCTCGGTCACCATGAAATCCGCCTGTGGGGTCTCGTTCTTCTTCCAGGTTGGCAAGGTACGTTGGGAGGATGAGCCGTTCGTAGAAAATCACGTCACGTGCTGCTACTGTTTCCTTGGTGTGGACGTAAAAAATCTTCCATGCGTTGTAATGCTTTTCGATGCCCAGGTGTAGTCCCCATTGTGCACATTGAGAGAATCGGCCGGCTCGTGCAGATGGGGGTTGATACTGTACCATGCAGCCAAACACTCGCAACATTTTTGTGCTGCCCAGTTTTCCTGTCCACAGCAGATGCGGTGATGCGTTGTTCGGGAGCGATGATGACGAAAGCAAGTTGTGCAGCATCACAGCATGGTCCATTGCTTCGGGCCACTGGTGGTTGGGTAGCCGCATGCCACGCAGTAGCTTGCGCATGGTGTTTTGGAGAGTCCTGTTAATCCTTTCTGCTACGCCTTGCTGTTGGTGGGCGTAGGGAAGGGAGATGAGCCGCTTGATGCCTCGTTCTGCCAGGTACTGCTTCAACCTTTGTGACTGATACTACCCTCCCCTGTCTGACTGGAAGCTTTTCAATTTCACTCCTGATTCCTGTTCTGCTGCTGGAAGCCAGGCGACGAAAGCTTCAAAGACCATGTCGCGGCTCGGGAGGTTGAAGTGCAAGACGTATCGTGTGGCGGTGTCAATGAACGTGAGGACGTAGTTGTACGCTCCTTGTCCGGGTTCGCGATTGTACAGTATGTCGCTGTACACCTTTTCCAGTTGTGCGTATGCTGGAGCGCTCGGGTTGTGGTGAGAGACGAACGGCTGATGCGGTAAGTCGGCTTCAGGGCAGGTAAAACATGTTCCGCGGACTCGTTGTAGTTCTCTGCCGTCGTGTAGAAGCAGTGAGTCCTTGTCAAGTACTCCAGCTCTTATCGTGTTGTTTAACATTTTGTTGCTCGGGTGTCCCATCCTTGCATGCCAGATGTCTTCGCTAGCGCGATATCCGGGTGAGCGCCTGTACAGGCCGGAGTTGGAGTAAAAACCTGCGGTGAAGTTGGCACTTTTGTGGGTTTCGCGTGGAGTGGGAGTCAGCTGTTGCGCAGGAGTCGGTGGCGTGTCGTTGATGGAGACCGGTGCTGTTGAAGGACCAGCGATTGGTGCCGGAGTTGTTTCTGCTGCTTTCGGTGTTGTCTCTTCTGCTGCCGGTGTTGTTTCTGCTGCTGCCGATGTTGTTTCTGCTGCTGCCAATGTTGTCTCTGCTGCTGCCGATGTTTGTTGAATTGTTGCTAATGCTCTCGTCCGTTCCGCCTCAGGTATAGTGTTCAAGTACCAGAAGCCACTCGGGCTGAAGTCGGGGTCGAGATCCGGTGGGTGTGTCCAGGAAGTGAAGTTGACGATTCCGTCGCTGTCGGCGGTGCCTTGATCTGGAACAAAGTCGAGGACGAAGACATTGTTCTTCAACACTGCCTTCCCGATGCAGAGTCCGCCCTTCCCGTGATACAGCTTGAACTCCTGAGTGGTGCTGTCTGCTTCGAGGTGAATTCCCTTCGCCATCAGTTGACTGACGCTGAGTAAGTTGTAGCCGAGTCCTTCTGCGATTAGAACTTTTGACATTTGCAGGATAACGTTGGTTTAGTTGAACTATCCCTTGTCGTCGTGTGCGCAGGTTCTGGTTGTTGGCGACGGTGATTACGACTTCGCGCTGAAGTCGGTGTTCTCGTTGAACGAAGCGACCCGAGGAGCACATGTGTTGTCCGCAGCAGCTGTCCAAGAACCAGGTGTCCTTTCCTGACGGCTCGCTCTGGGCGATGGCTGCGTACGTCGGGTTCGGCTCCAATGACTCACGGCGAGGAGTGCTTTCGTCGAGTAGTTCTTCCGGTGAGTAGTGTGGTGGTGATTCGGTGATGCAGGAGTCCGTTAGTCTTGCCATGCAACTCACGATGTTTCTTGTGCCTTGTGCAGATTGTGTTGTCGATGTCATTGAAGACTGCATTTGATTGGCAGGGTGCGCCTGTGTGAAGGCCACCTAACTGCTTGAAGGTCGAAGTTGATGTTGCGGCGGCGTTGACTGCTGCTGGTTTGGACAATGAGTGCGAGGATGTCCCGACGTTTAGCAGAGGTGATAGAACGGTGGTACGTGTCGTTGTGGCTGGTACTTGTTCTGCCGGTTGTTGTGATTGTTGTATTGCCGTTGGGTGTGGAACGCGAACTCGGGTGCTGATGCTCGTTTCTTATGACGCTCTTCGTGCAGGTCCATGTCTTGCTGTTCAGCGTGGATTTTTGCGCAGAGTGCCGCTTCGGACATCTTCCCGTGAGCTCGAAGAATGGCTCGAGTGGAACGCCAATGAGGACCGAGGCCAGTGATGACGACTGTGACGAAGGCTTCTACGTATATCGATCCTCCGCATCGAAGAAGTCTGCCGCGTAATCTGCGACATCGGCTAACATATGTCATCCCCTTTTACGCTAACATCCTCTGACTTCACAAGTGCCAGTGCCTCTGTGTCAGTCGTAGCAAAGACCAAGTTGTCAACGTACACAAGGATGTAGAACGGTGGCAGAGAAGTGTCGGTGCGTAGAAACAGCGACGGGTTAGCAGTCGAAGGAGCAAACCCAGGAGCAGCAAGTGTCGTCCTCAGTGTGTCGTGCCACTCACGAGGCGCCTGGCGGAGACCGTAGACTGGCCGCCAGAGGCTCCAATGGGCACCTGCAGGAAACGACTCAGTGAAGCCAGGTGGGCGGCGCAGCCAGATCTCTTCGTGCAGGCTGCCCTGCAAGAAGGCTGTGCTGAAGTCAAGAGAGTGAAGCTCGTAGTCACGCTGAACGGCAACGTGCAGCAGCACCCAAAGAGTGGTCATCTTCGGGGTAGGGGAGAAGGTATGGAAGAAGTCAACTCCCTGTCGCTGACTGAAGCCTCGAGCAACGTAACAAGCCTTGAAGACAGGCGGAGAACCCGGCGGCCGCTTCACCCTTAAAATCCACATGCCATCGACTATGTTCGCCCCAAGAGGGGGAACAGCGTTGACGTAGGTGCCCGTGGACTTCCAGGATGCCATCTCTGCGTCCATGGCTGTCTGCCACTGAGAGGAGTAGGGACCCGAAATCGCCTCTACGTAAGAGCGCGGGGTCGGGATGTTCAGTGCATCCAGGTCTCCTTCAGGTGCAAGCAGCTAGACCGTGAGATGAGGTACAGCAGCCGCAAGACACTCAAAGTCCTCCTGCCTGTCCTCAAGGACGTCCGTGCCAAGAGCACACTCACCCCCGACGGACAGAGGACAGACAGACTCAGACTCAGCAACAAGACTCGCAACGTAGTCTAGGCGGCACGCAGCAGCAAAGTCCACAAGCTCAGCGACTAAGGCAGACGCAGCAGTAGACTCAAACGACAGGTCAGTGACGACTGTGGCCAGGAGACGCGTGACAGTAGGGTGAGCAGCACGAACAGCGTCAGACTCAGGGTCCGGAACAACAGGAAGAGAGGACGCAGGAGGAGACGGCAGGGGGACACGCTGCGGACTAGAGGAGGGACGAAGTGCCATGGTGTGAGTGCCTGGCACAGCAGGAGGATGCGGACGCGGGACACGACGAGTACTGCGAACAGTGCGAACAGGAGAGGCAGGACGAGACGCAGGCTCACGACGCTCTGTAAGGGAGACCTGCTGCTAAGTGTAACGAGACGGGGCAGGCAGCGGTGAGCCCGGAGGAAGGACAGTGGACGAAGGAAGACTAAGAACCTGACAGAGCACCGACTAAGGCGGTAGCTCGGACACCTGCGGCATCGGCAAGAAGAACGGTCGCTGCTGCACAGTACCTCCAGCTCCAGCACCTCCAGCTCCAGCGCCTCCAGCGCGAGTTCCTCCAGCTCCAGTGCCTCCAGCTCCAGCACGTACAACGCTAGTGCCTCCAGCTCCAGTGCCTCCAGCTCCAGTGCCTCCAGCTCCAGTGCCTCCAGCTCCAGTGCCTCCAGCTCCAGTGCCTCCAGCTCCAGCACCTCCAGCTCCAGTGCCTCCAGCTCCAATGCCTCCAGCTCCAGTGCCTCCAGCTCCAGCGCCTCCAGCGCCAGTGCCTCCAGCTCCAGCGCCTCCAACTTCAGTGCCTCCAGCCCCAATACCTCTTGCTCCAGCGCCTCCAGCGTTAGTGCCTCCAGCTCCAGTGCCTGCAGCTCCAGCCCCTCCAGCGCCAGTGCCTCCAGCTCCAGCGCCTCCAGCTCCAGTGCCTCCAGCTCCAGTGCCTCCAGCTCCAGTGCCTCCAGCGCCAGTAACTCCAGCTCCAGCGCCTCCATCTCCAGTACCTCTAGCTCCATCGCCTCCAGCGCCGCGCCTCTAGCTCAAGTGCCTCCAGCTCCAGCCCCTCCAGCGCCAGTGCCTCCAGCTCCAGCGCCTCCAGCTCCAGTGCCTCCAGCTCTAGTGCCTCCAGCTCCAGTGCCTCCAGCGCCAGTAACTCCAGCTCCAGCGCCTCCATCTCCAGTACCTCTAGCTCCATCGCCTCCAGCGCCGCGCCTCTAGCTCAAGTGCCTCCAGCTCCAGCCCCTCCAGCGCCAGTGCCTCCAGCTCCAGCGCCTCCAGCTCCAGTGCCTCCAGCTCTAGTGCCTCCAGCTCCAGTGCCTCCAGCGCCAGTAACTCCAGCTCCAGCGCCTTCAGCTCCAGTACCTCTAGCTCCAGCGCCTCCAGCTCCAGTACCTCCAGCTCCAGCGCCTCCAGCGCCAGTGCCTCCAGCTCCAGTGCCTCCAGCTCCAGCACGTCTAGCGCCAGTGCCTCCAGCTCCAGCGCCTCCAGCTCCAGTGCCTCCAGCTCCAGTGCCTCTGGCTACAGTATCTCCAGCGTCAGGACCTCCAGCTCCAGTGCATCCAGTGCCAGTGCCACCAGCTCCAGCACCTCCAGCTCCAGCACGACTCCGAAGGAGGGTGCGCCGGGCAAACCACTCGCGCAACTGCTGTGGTGAGAGGGGTGCGCGCTGAGGAGACCGCTGCGGCGAGGCTCCTGAAGGACCCCCAGCAGAAGTAGCACGACCAGGCTCAGCACCCCCAGAAGCAGCACCCCCAGGCTCAGCACCCGCAGGCTCAGCACCCCCAGGCTCAGCACCTCCAGGCTCAGCACCCATAAGCTCCGCACTCACAGGCTCAGCACCCCCAGGCTCCGCACGCTCAGGCTCAGCACCCCTAGCAGGACCACCCCTAGCAGCACTTGAGTCACCAGTGACCTCGACAGGCTCAGGCAAGGGAGGCGGGTCTACCTGAGACACACCTGTAGGAACAGGACCCTGTGGGGGAAGGGGGTCTTCCGGAGGGGGACCTGCAGCAAGGAAGAGCGGCGGGGGCAGGAAAGGGGCAGTGCGGTAGGGGAAGACTCGGTAAAAGGGAACCGACTCGTCAAACGTGACGTCCTGAGAGGGGAAGACACGGCGCGAGGTGGGGTGGTAAAACTGCCAGCCAGGCGCGTCAGGGACAAAGCCAAGGAAGACGCAGGGAATGGCGCGAGAGGAGAGCTTGTTCGCGGTGGTATCGCGGACAAAGGCACGAGAGCCCCAGACCCGGAAATGCGGCGCATCGCCAACCTCCCCCGTCTAGCGCAGTGTGGGCGAGGTCTCTAGCAAGGAGACACGGGGCTAGAGGTTGAGCTGATGCGCAGCGTACCGGACCGCAAACGGCCACAGAAAATAGGGAGCAGCCGCGTGGATCATGGAGGTACGAGCGACCTCTATGACTAAGCCAATGCGGCGCTCAGCAATCCCATTCTGCTGCGGAGAGGCTGGAAGCGTGAACGACTGGTGAATGCCCTCCTCCAGACAAAAGGCCCTCAAGAGGTCGGAGGAGAACTCACCACCTTTGTCAGAGTGCAGACGCAGGACGGGAAGGTCCGTGCGGAACCAATCGCGGAGCTGGAGACGTACAGTGCGGATCCAAGGGATAAAAACAACAGGGACCTCACATTTGCTGCGCAAGGGGAAGACCGTGGTGTAACGCGAGTAGTCGTCAACAACCAGCAGAAAGTACCGCTCGCGGCCCTGTCTATGGACACGAAGGCGTGGCAGGGAGGGGTGACCAAGGCGGTGGTGCCAAAGGAGGGTCTGGTGCGACAGGTGACGACACTCACAAGGGGGAGCTACCTGACCCGACGCGGCCACCTGACCAGACGCAGCAACCAGAGGCAGCGCAGTAGTCAGTGTGTACAGACTCGACCCAGGCCGACGGGTGAACGTGGCCAGGTGGCGGCCCGTCCGGGAGCACGTGCAGATCGCCACACGCTGGCCTTCTGGGGTGAAGGTATCAACCCACTCATCCTGAAGAGCCGCGGTACTCACCAGGTTCGTCGAGAACGAGGGGAGGTGGAGACCTGACAGCGAGCCGGACGGAACCGCCGGACACTGGAGCACAGTGGAGGAACGTGCAAGAACCGGACCCCCAGAGGGGTCAGCCAGGGAGACCGCAACCGGTCTAGGGAGCGGTGTGAGTGCGGTACTGTCACGAAAGAAACAGCGGGAAGCACCTAAGTCAAGCGTGAAGGTGTTCAAAGCCTTAGTAGGCGCAGTACCAGAGAGAGTAGACTCACCAGCATTTAGGGCAGCAGCCTTTATACCAGGGTTGGGTGGCATGCACAGGTAGCAGTCACTCTCAGTACCAACAGGCAAAGCATACATGGCAGTAAGGATAGCGTCATAGTCTAGAGCAAATATATCCACACCATGCCGAACCAGCTCTAGCCAGCGGGGAAGCTCAGCCTCGTTGCCAAACTCTGCGCGCCAGTCGTCGCTCAGATAGTAGAAGCAGCGGGACTCTGGGTGACCACGTGTCTCGCAAGTCTGACCAGCCTGGTCACTTGTGCGAATGACGTACGAGCAGCGACCATAACCCCGACACGTCCCACGCTGAACTAACCACTCACGAAGCTGCTGAGACGTAAGGGTCTCGCGTGGACTCTACTGCAGCTGCATCTGGCCACCGCCAGAAACTCCCCACTGAACAGCTCCACCGCGACTGCTACTACGGCCGCCGCCACCACTCCCACTGCTACCACGAAGAGAAGTCATAGCGGGGAAAGCATTGTGGCGTGTGATGAGCAGGGCAGCACGTAGAGAAGGCAGGGCGTACGATCAAGCACTAGGGTTAGCGCGTAGGGTAGGGCGGGCTGGTGCACGGTCAGGGAAGGGCGGCGCGCAGCCAGAGTAGGGCGGCGCGCTGGAAGTAGGTCGGTGCACAGGCAGGGTAGGGCGTACGCGCGGCGCGCGGGCAGGGCAGGGCGTGCGCGGGCCGTGCGACTGGCAGGGCAGGGCGTAGACGCGGCACGGGGCAGGGCAGGGCGCGCTCGGGCCACGTGACGGGCAGGGCAGGGCGCGCGCGGGTCGCGCGACGGGCAGGGCAGGGCGTACGGGCGACGCGACGGGCTGGGGCAGCCCACACGGGCGAGGCGACGGGCAGGGCAGCCCCACGGGCGACGCGACGGGCAGGGGCAGGGCGGACGGGCGACGTGACGGGCTGAGGCAGCCCGCACGGGTGACGCGACGGGTCAGAACAGGGCGTACGGGTGACGCGGCGGGCTGGGGCAGCCCACGGGCGACGCGACGGGCAGCAGGGGCAGGGCGTTCGCGGGGCGTGCGACGCAGGGCAGAGCGTGTGCGGGGCAGCGCGATGCAGGGCAGGGCAGGGCGTGTGCGGGGGGCGCGACACACGGCAGGGCAGGGCGTGCGCGGGGCGGCGCGACGCAGGGCAGGGCGTGCGCGGGGCAGTACGACGCAGGGCAGGGCAGGGCATGCGCGTGTGGTGGGGCAGCGCGACAGGCAGAGTACGATCGGTGGGCCCTAACGAGAACGGTCCTGGGACAGGACCTGCTCTGATGCCATGTTAGAATGAACAGGAGGAATGAATGGACTAGCAAACAGTTGGGTACAAGTACTAACCCTAATTGGGTTGTACCCCATACAGGCTACCCCACTACAGCCTACACAACACAATGTTCTGACAGGCGCTGGCAGTCAGGCAGTCCTTCAATGTATTCGGCCTTGCATCACATGCCGAATCCATTGACCACTCGGGACATCAATTTCGTGGCGTGGCGACGTGTAGGTTTCTTGACGACCCCGCCATCTCCAACCATCTCTTCCTTCCCCCTACCCCCAACCAGGCTCGTGGAAGTATTGCTTTTCTTTTCATTTCGTCCGTTCATTCTCTCGTACCACCTCTCTTCTCTTCTATTTCGCCGCCATAGAAGGCCTGCCGGCTGACGATGCTACTCCTCAGGCTGGCCCAGATGAGCCACCTTTACCGGCAAAACCCACAGAGCCAACCCTTCTGGAAAAAGCTCCAGTCGCCCCCCGCTTTGGGCTCGATTTTTCTTAGAACTAGCGGTGCTCCAGTAACACCAGATCCTCCTAGCTAGAATAACCGCTACTCCGTCTGACTCTCCCCATCCCGCCACATTCACTCTACCCCCGGCTGTTGCTTCTTGCAGTGAAGATCCCCCACCGCCCTCGCCTAGCACGCTGCGGGTGTCTCTTGGTCCTCCGTCGGCTTCTTCCACTCCCAAGCGAGCGCGATCTGGGAAGTGGTCCCAGAGTACCCTGGTCGTCGGAGCTCGCCGTATTCCACCGGCTGACAAGCCAGCCGATCCACCACCTGATGTCTCTGAGATCACAGAGGAAGGTGATATCCCGGTGCGCGCAGACACCAGCTCGCCCGCACCCACCAAGATGCAGCTGAGAGAGCCGATGCACCTTGAGGCGAGTATCAACTACGAGACAAAGTGGTCGGGCATGTTTTCGTGGCTGGTGTTTGGGAAAACCAAGGATGGATTTCCTTATGTGAAGTGCAGCATCTGCATGTCGTATGGGAAAGAGAACACAAAGTACACCAGGCAAGGTGCCGACGGTGGCCGAGACTTGCAGACGCAGTCGTTCAAGGCGCACGAGCACACGGACGCTCACACTGCGGCGGTGGACTGGCAGTTGAAGATTGCGCAGGGCATCCGCGAGGGGCAGCAGGTGATTTTGAACTTCATCAACTCTGACATCGAGGGGAGGCGCGCTACTCGACTCATGCGGTCAGTTCAGTTTCAAGCAGAAAACAGCAGCAGCAGCAGCAGCAGCAGCAGCAGGGGCAAACGCGTAAGTAGCGCAGGTGGGTGATGCTGTGGCGGAACGTTTGAAAGGGACAGATTGGACGAGGCAGTTCGAGGGGTCAGTGCGAGGAGCAAACTTGGTGGGGAGAGCATTGATGGGCTGGCAGGGAGAACGGCACGAAGAATGGGGCTTATCGCGTGATTGGAGGCGTTCATCTCACAGCACTGGGGGGAAGCGCATTGCCGTGCAAGACAGTCAGGGGCGGACGAGACAAGGGAAGGCACACGTGGGGGGGCGAGGGGGACGGGGCGGGGGCAGCTGGGAGCGAATGGGGTATGGGGAAGGCGAGAGCAGGGGGGAGCAGCAGTGCGCGGAAAGGGCGTACACTGGGCGCTGTGAGGTGAGAGGTGGGTGGGGCGGAGGCGGGGGCAATGGGAAGGAGGAATGGGTGCAGGAGGGGAAGCAGTGGGAGAGGAGGTGGAGGGGAAGAAGACGGGGAGTTCCATACCACCACTCGTAGGGGTGCAAGCGGAAGGACGCGTGGGGAGGGGGGGGGGGGGGGGGGGGGGAAGAGGGGCGCTGTTGAGACATTCCATGAGTCGTGGGAGAAGGGAAGGCTGGGGGGTCAAGACAGGGGCGAGGGGATGGTGGGGCCATGGGTGGGGGCATGGATGGAAGTGATGCAGGGAGTGACAGGATGTAACCATGTTGGTTGTCCTAGTGGTAGCACTAGGTCAACTAACGGCACACCAGGCGGCACTGATGGGTTGACTGCAGTGGAGAGATACCAAGTTCGGGAGTGATGGGTTGAGAGCAGTGGAGAACCTGTGAGAGAACCAACCCTCCTCCTCCGCTCTCCTCTACCTGTCCTCCCTTTATTCACCCCCTCACACCTCTCCATATTGCCCATTCATGTCATTCCGCTATGCATCATATCATATCATCTTATCTTGTTATGTTCAGGCCAAGTTAATAGCATTTTGGCCCTTCACTAATCCCTGCTGCAGTGGAGCACAATTGCAGTGGTATGCAATGCAATGGTCTTGGCTTCAATGCAATTCAGATTACAGATAAGCCTTGGATATTGAATCTTTTTTTGGCAGCATGTACAGAAGAGAAGTGTCTTTTCTTGCATGTGACTTGCATTGCATAAATTCCTAAAGAATCTCTATATTTCACTTCGGTTTGCTTGCATGGTGATAGGGGTTGCAAACTGATTATACTTGCCATGATACCCAAAGTAGTTCCTTGTATGTACAGTCCATTCTGTAGCAATAGAAAAAACTAACCAAACATCCAAACAAACAAGTCTCGCCAGCAACCCCCTCTTGAAAGAGAGGTTTTTCTTTCAGATTGAAATGACAATACGTACCAACTAAGGCATTGCGCATGGCCTCAGAGTCGGGGTAGAGGTTGAGCGTATCCTACTTGAACAGGAGATCATCGCAGACTTACTTGATGTGTTTCTGAAATTATAATAAATAAACAACAGAGTCAGGACGATTGTAGCACGGTTGCCAATGACACGGATAAAGAACAGTACCTTCCAGTCGAGAGTTGACTGGTCAACTTGCTGGCACTTTTTTGCAAGATGCATAAAAAGAACAAGAGCGCTTTTCAGGTCTTCGGCGAGGCGTCCATTCTCCTTCTGATACATTCCGGCGATCGCCTTCTGACTCTCAGCCTTAGCTCGGAGCTCCTCATTGACATCTGGTTCGGCGTGCGCCTCCTCGTCGAACCAAGCGGCTTCAGTTGCATACATGATCAGCTCCATCGGGCTGCGATCTGCATTCTATGTTGATGAAACATAGAAGAAAAAAACAAAACTCGTTACATATGATACAAATTAACGACACATGAACCAAGCATGCATAGTGCCAAAGCATTGAGGATTTGGATGGTGGGCTGAATGAAAACAGAACAGCTGACAACGAAAAACTTATGTACCTTCCTCAGCAACAATTCTCTTGGCGGCGACCACATCATTGGGAGTGACATCGACAGCACCAGGGGGACCATCGGCCGAAGCAGGAGTGGGAGCTCCGACAGCAGGAGCAGAAGCAGCAGGGGTACCACCATCAGCAGCAGCAGCAAGGGGGCCACTGGCAGCAGCAGCAAGGAGGCCAGGGGCAGATGCAGGGAAACCACCAGCGACTTGGTGATTTTTGGCGGTGGCAGAACCGTTGACGGGCGGACGAGAGCAGCCCAATTTCGACTTCACCCCCGCTACTGGTGCAGCCACATCGTTCCACCAGAAGAAAATTTTCGAATGTCACAGAGGCTTCGTCTCGATTGTTTGTGCCGTTGGCCGGTAGGATGGCGGCTCGGCACTTGATTATCGGTCGCTTCATCGTCGCTTAATTCTGCGACTAAACAGGAAGCGTATCAGACGTGGGATATGGCTAGCTGGAAAAAATAAACCCGGCGGACTTACCTGAGGTAGACTGCCAGATGAACGTGTGATTTTCCTTGCTTTTCCGAGACGGAAGCTGTCTAGTCTGCAACGCACGCATAAATTCGGGGGCAAGGTCTCTAGCAGTACCCTTAACCATGACTGGAAAGTGGAAAACACGATATAGAGATCGAGAGGCGTATAGCCAGCAAGATGCCAGGGTACGACTATATATACATGCGTCCATGTTCAAATAAAGGGGGATAAACGCGATCGAATGAATGAACGAACTATGTCGAGGGTTCACGAATCGCACCATGGTTGGCAAGCCCGGAGTTCTTTACCAAACCTCTAGACCAACGTCGGCTCGTATGGAGCTTGGCATGGGACGCACTGAAGCGAATAGGAAACACAGGATCACGGAAGGCAAGGAAGAAGTTTGAAAATTTGAAGTTTGAATTCATAAATTGAGACACGCTGATAGAGCACGTACCAGGTCGGCAGCCAATGGAGAAGGGTAACGGGGGGAAAGAAGGGGATGGTGTGGTGTTTGAGAGGAAGTAAGTTGCTGCTCGTGGGATGAAGTCTGGTGGGGGCTTCTCGGGTGCGCTGTCATTCACATTTCTTGAACAGTGGTACACTTGAGGTGCGTTGGCGGTCCACTGCATCTTCCAGCTGTCATTCTTTTGTCTTTTGCTTGTGGCTGCACGCACAATAAGTTTACAGATTCATGTGTACATCTACACCCACGCTTCGGGCAGTCGAAAACCATTTCAGCCATGCGTGCTGTCACTGATCTGGACAGTTGTTCGACTGCATCATACAAGGTCTCGAAATTTGTCCCGCGTGCTATTCAGATCTTGCAGCGTTGGCGATTATAGCCGAGGTATGCCATACTGAGCTGACGTGTAGGTACAGCTTTCAATGTATAATTTACGGCCAACGAAGTACACGGCTTGATGAGAGTTGCCTGTGGTCCACTTGCGAGACAAGAATTGCCTGTGTAGACGAAAATTGCCTGTGGACCACTTGCGAGATTGACATGGATGCACACATACGCGTCAGAAGTACTAGCAAGTACCGCGAATTTTTATTTCGACTTCACTTGGTAATTCTCGATCAACTGAATGCAGCTCAATGAGATGCATTCCGTTGTACAACGTAACAACGAACAAAACCTCAATTGCGTTCTGACACAGTACAAACACTTTGTCGTTAGAAGCTCCAGTTGGATGATATCAAGGAAATAGGTAAGAAATGATACATAATTTGTATATACATTTTTTTTTTATTAGAGCAAAGCTAACAACAAAAACTGTTGACAGAACTAGGCAAGAAGGAATTGAAAGGAGAGGGGTTGAACTAGCAGGCAGTTGAGTACAAATAGCAAACCCTAGATTGGGCTGTACTCGCTATAGAGTACCCCACTGCAGGCTAGACAATAATAGCATTCTGACACACCCCCATAGCCAAAGTGGGGTGTAATCAGCAGAGCAAGCAAAGCAGTACAAGCTCAGGGTGGATCACAATGTCACCACACATTCTGAGCACAAGTTCAAGAAGCAATAGTTTAAAGTTCACAGTTATGAGCAAAGCTAGAGGCAGTCACAGAGGGCAAGCGAGGAGGAGGAGGGCTGGCGAGAGGAGAGAAGATGAAAGGCGCCGACTGAAGCTGCAGACACACGGGCAACAGGAGCGGCGCGCACAGTGGCTACCGAGCGCACGAGGGCACCGGACTACGGGAGTATCTGGCTCCGCGGCTACGACGAGCACACACAGGAGCAACGGACCCACAGGCGACTGGCGAAGCAGGCTCGCTGGGCTACCGAAACGCGCGAGGGCATCCGGACTACTGGCGCTGCTGGCGTCACGACGGCTACCTCCACGCAATCTCCCCCGACCGTCCCACGCCCCTCTCACACACCCCCTGCTGACACCCTAGCTCCACTCCGACGGTACCCCCCTTAAACCCCAAACCCTAGGCTCCCACACACCACCCCCCTCAGCGGCAGCTGTAGCAGAGGGAGACGAGGGAGGAGGAGGAGCAGGGGGAGGAACTCACAACCGACACCCCCATAGCCGCCACCCCCACACTCTTCACCCCCAAACCCTAATTTAGGAGAACGGGCTGTAGGAGGGGTGAGGCGCCGGTAGAAGCACGGGGGACAGTGGAGAGGGCAGGAGCAGCGAGGAACGGGCCGCCCACGGGCCTGGTAGAGCCGCCCGAACCGCGCGCAGGCGGCCCGAGCCGCGCGCGGGCCTGGCGCTTCCCGTACGGGCCGCGCGCGTGCCTGGCGCAGCCCGTACGGGCCGCGCGCGGGCCTGGCGCAGCCCGTACGGGCCGCGCGCGGGCCTGGCGCAGCCCGTACGGGCCGCGCGCGGGCCTGGCGCAGCCCGTACGGGCCGCGTGCCGGGTGTACGGGCCGCGCGCAGGCCACGACGGGCGACGGGGGGCGACGCGCGGGTCCCCGTCGCCCGTCGCAGCGCCTCCCGGGGGCGACGTGCCGAGTGACGGGGCAGGAACCCGCCGCGCGCCTCGGGGCACACGGCGGGCAGAGAACCGCCGCGCGCCTCGGGGCGCACGGCGGGCAGAAAACCGCCGCGTGCCTCGGGGCGCACGGCGGGCTGAAAACCCTAGTTTCGACGCCGCGCGCCACGGGGCGCGCGGCGGACAGGGAGTAGCAGTAGCAGTAGCAGTAGCAGCGGAAGGCTTAGGTGGTGGGCCCACCCACAGGATCGACCCAGGAGGGTCGACCTGCTCTGATAGCATGTTGACAGAACTAGGCAAGAAGGAATTGAAAGGAGAGGGGTTGAACTAGCAGGCAGTTGAGTACAAATAGCAAACCCTAGATTGGGCTGTACTCGCTATAGAGTACCCCACTGCAGGCTAGACAATAATAGCATTCTGACAAAAACTGCACCAATAAGATCATGTAACTGCAATCTACATGCTCGTAACCATACACATATCTACAAAATATATATACAGAAGGAACAACTGCCATCTAAAATGATTCAGCATAAACATCGCCCTAGGATGCGTTGGATCAATGGTTTTGGGAACGACGTGGCGCACACGCAAAATGCTCTCCAAGGGCAACACCCAATACCCGCGGTCGGAAGGCCACTAGTTTAAGGTCTTCATGTCTATCGTCCCGGCCTGTGGGAGTGATCCGTAATAACGACAGAATGCAAGCTGCTCCGAAACTGCTCCTCCCTGTCCTCCTCGTCCCCGTTGCCCGCAAAACACACAGTCCAACGCAACATGAATATGAGAAAAATCTTCACATGCCACACCGCCTTTTTTTGGTTATCATCTTCCCCCTCAATATCCACATCCGAAAACCAAGGTGCACCATAGAAGGCATGAGTCGCTCGTGCATACTGTGGATGCCTGCTGTACCTGGTAAAATCGTCGCCTGGTGGTACTGCGACGCCTGCATGCACCTCTACCATCCGATGATAGTGTACCTGATCGTCTGGATGATGTTGTTTCACGTATGACACAATACTCCGCTCCAAGAGGTCAAAGTCTCCTGGGACGCTCCGTACGTATTGCATGTAATTCCTTTTACGCTCATTGCCCAACACAATCTTACATGTTGTCCCTGTGACGGTACGAACTCCTACCTCTATAGCCTGCAGTATTCATTAGAACGAGAGATTAGGAATAGGCAATAATACATATTATATTTGGGAATGGAAACACTATCTGGGGGACGGTGCAGGTCGTGCAAAGGCCAATGTTCAACACAATACTAGAGAACCAATGTGTGAGATGGTAGTACAAATAAAAAGAAAACCACGCACACAAAACATAGCACACCTGCTGTAGGGTGACTGAACGTGCGTGAGCATCAGGAACCTCATCCGCGGCGGTCATCCTCTCGACCACCTCTAACATAAGGCAGTGCCGTGTGATCGATCCTTCGGCGTTCCTCTTGTTAGATGCGTGATATGGCCTCTTCATTATCTCCACGTCCACATGCTCGTAGACATCAGTGCAGTAGTGAATCGGCACGCCACGACTCCCTGATGTCGTCACTGACGTGCAGCATCGCGTAAATCTTCGGAACGTTGAAATTCGATGCTTGCTCGTCCACCGTGAACTCCTTCATCAGCATCGGAACAAGCCTGAGCAAAAAACAATTGTAAGGACAAAGCCAACAGATTATGTTTAAAGCATGCAAACATGCATTAGTGCAAGTGAGGCACGCATACAATAGCACGCATGTGAGTGCGGCTAATCGTACATTATACTCACGTGCGTGCCGTCAAGGTTTGCTAGCGAGGCGTTGATGTGGTACGTGCGACGCCATGCCTCCTTGTGCCACGTGCAGTACAACTCCACTGCACGGACTATCCTCTCGTCCACCTTTGCCATTATCAGAAGCGCTAGCAGCACCTGCATCACTTCCTGATGGTGGAACGCCTTGAAGATGTTGTGGTCGCTAAAGTAGCCAGCAGTGTGTGCAAGAATCCGAAAGAACGATTGCCTGCTGTACTTGGTTATCCGCTCGAGTGCAGCATCGAGCTCCCGCAGGGTGTCTGCACTGAGATTTGACTTGAGACCCTCCATGATGTGCTTGTATATGCCGAGGAGGGACATGTGCATGATGGCAGACGCCAATTGTCGGTACGGGTTGCCGAAATCCGTATTGCCAAAGCGTTGTCCCCATAGCGCACTCTGCAAATAGTTTGCACGCAGATAATCACACACCCACATATACACAGATGCACGTACGCACTTGCGCACGCGCACACGCACACACCCAAACACGCAAACACATACAAACGCACGCACGCACACACACGCGCGCGCGCGCGCGCGCACACACACATACGCGCGCGCGCTCGCGCACACACATACATACACACACACATACACATGCATATACGCACGAACGCACGCCAGCGTAAACACGCACACACCCACACACAGGCACATACACACACGCGCGCGCGCGCACACACATATGCATACACGCACGCGCACACACAGACACACATACACACACACCTACACACACACATACTCACACATACACGTACGTACGCATGCACACACACACCCCCACACACACACACCCACACACACACACACACACACACACACACATTCGTTAGGGTTAGAAGTTTCGGAAATAAAAACAATCTTATGAAGCGCGTACGAATGCTCGAGTTCTTACACAATGGACATACCTTAATGTAGTGTGTGCTGTAAAGTTTTGTCAAGTCGTTCCATGCTGTTTGCCTCGTCTCGCGTTCCATTTCATCGACACGCTCCTTTTGTAATGCCTCCGTTCGATATACCAGCAGGTACTCCTGTCAGAATCCCAGCCACTAACCACTGGGATAAAATGGCTTGTTTGTGTAGCGGGTGAGTGCGCCCATAACCCCCCAGGCCAACGTGCCTGTAACCCTTCCCTAGGATCAATCGGGGATCACCAGTGGACCTCTGACACCCCCCCGCACTGGGATGCCCGAGGTGCACACACCGGGATTCGAACCCGAGACCTTCGCTCTGATACCATGTCGAAAAGAACGAACAGGAATGATGAACTAACAGTGCAAAACAGTACAAGTACCTAACCCTAGAATTGTGTACCCCGTATAGGCTAACCCACTGTAGCCTACACAAGCATAACATATATAATGTTTGACACACCCCCATAGGCAAAGTGGGGGAGAACTAGGGGTCACAAGACCAGTCAAGGCAGAGCAAGGCAAAACAAGCTCAGGGTGGATCTCAAGGATTCCACACAAATTCTGAGCACAAGCAAGCGGTCACAAGACCAGTTCACATGCAGGTTTATAATAGAGCAAGAGGTACAATGATCACAACCTAGCAAGAGTAAATATGCAGGTATATATATAAAGATCACAGTACAAACAGAGTCAAGAAGTGAGCAAGTGAGGTCCAGTATGTCAAAAGAGTAAGCATAAGCAGGAGCCATAGCTAGGAGAACCCTAGCTAGGCAAGAGAAAGTTTAGGCAAAGAGGGGGTTCACTAGCAGCAATGAGGATACATATAGCAAACCCTAGATGGGTTGTACTCGCTATAGAGCACCCCACTACAGGCTAGAGAATAACATTCTGACACACCCCCATAGCCAAAGTGGGGTGTAATCAGTACAATGAGCAAGCAGGTAGAAAGCAGGTTCACAAGTGCAAGCAAAGCTAGAGGCATTCACAAAGGGCAAGTGAGGAGGAGGAGGAACTGTGGAAGGAGAGAAGATGAGAGGCGACGGCTGAAGCTGCAGACACACGGGCAACAGGAGTCAAACTGGCACAGTGGCTACCGGAACAGCGCCCCGGACTACAGGAGTAACTGGCTCCGCGGCTAAGAAGAGCGGCAGACGAGCAACGGACCCACGGGCGACTGGCGCAGCTGGCTACGACTGGGCTACCGGAACAGCGCCCCGGACTACAGGTGCTGCTGACGACAAGACGGCAGCCTCCGCTCAACCTCCCCCGACCGTCCCACGCCCCTCTCACACACCCCCTGCTGACACCCTAGCTCCACTTCCACGGCACCCCCCTTAAACCCTAAACCTCGGCTCCCACACATCCACCCCCCTCAGCGGCAGCTGCAGCAGTGGGAGACGGAGGAGGAGGAGGAGCAGGGGACGGCGCACACACACGGCACCCCCAGAGCTGCCACCCCCACACTCCGCACCCCAAAACCCTAAAAACGGGCGGAACGGGGGAAGGAGCGCGGGGGACGGCGAGGGGGACGGCGCTCGGCCCCCAGAACGCGACCACGGGGCAGAGAGGGGCCGCGCGCGGCTCCCCAGGGCGGCGCGACGGGAAATCGGGGCCGCGGGGGGGTCGCGCGCGGCTCCCCAGGGCGGCACGACGGGAAATCGGGGCCGCGGGGGGTCGCGCGCGGCTCCCCAGGGCGGCACGACGGGAAATCGGGGCCGCGGGGGGTCGCGCGCGGCTCCCCAGGGCGGCACGACGGGAAATCGGGGCCGCGGGGGGTCGCGCGCGGCTCCCCAGGGCGGCACGACGGGAAAACGGGGCCGCGGGGGGTCGCGTGCGGCTCCCCAGGGCGACGGGATCGCGGGGCCGCGGGCGACGGGACCGGAGGGCCGCGGGCGACGGGATCGGGGGGCCGCGGGCGTCCCCCACGGTAGGAAACCGCCGTGCGCCTCGGTGCGCACGGCGGGGAGAAAACCGCCGCACGCCCCGAGCGCGCGGCGGGATGAAAATGTGAAGGTCGCGCGCCACGGGGCGCGCGACACTGAGTAGGGCAGCGGAAGCAGCAGTGGGGCCCACAGGCCAGGAGCGTGAACGCTCTGATACCATGTCAAAAGAGTAAGCATAAGCAGGAGCCATAGCTAGGAGAACCCTAGCTAGGCAAGAGAAAGTTTAGGCAAAGAGGGGGTTCACTAGCAGCAATGAGGATACATATAGCAAACCCTAGATGGGTTGTACTCGCTATAGAGCACCCCACTACAGGCTAGAGAATAACATTCTGACACAGTAGGCACAAGACCTAGGAGAGTGCAAAAGCGCTGATGGTCACAAGGCTGAAGCGCCTTGGTGAACACATCAGCAGTGTTGGCCTCAGTGGCCACGTAACGGAGACAAAGCTGACCACGCTGCTGAAGCTCTCGAGCCAGGAAGTACCGCAGAGCGATGTGCTTCGTTTTGTGCTCCAGTCTGTG
This sequence comes from Closterium sp. Yama58-4, assembly GCA_947470075.1. Lineage (NCBI taxonomy): Eukaryota > Viridiplantae > Streptophyta > Zygnematophyceae > Desmidiales > Closteriaceae > Closterium > Closterium sp. Yama58-4. Next base: position 86,707 of record CANIUD010000006.1, read on the forward strand.
CTCCTCACACAAGGCAATGGCAGCCTTGTTGTCAACGTACAGCACTGGAGGGGAACGAGGCCGCTCTCCCAAGTCAGTCAGCAGGTAGGTCAGCCAGCGTAGCTCCTGAGCGGCCATGGCTGTGGCGTAGATCTCAGCCTCACAACTGGAGCTGAGAACAGAAGAAGAACGTGTAGAACGCCAAGAAACAGAGCCAGAGCCAAGGCTGAAGGTGTAACCCTGAGACGACCGCTGCGTAGCCTGGTCGTCTGCCCAAGAAGCGTCTGAGTGCCCTGTGAGAACAACTCGGTCTCGCCCTCCAAGCACTAGCCCCATGCCCGACGTACTGCACAAGTAGCGCAACACCCTCTTGTCAAACATTGCATGTTTATATTGTCTAGGCTGTAGTGGGTTACACCTTAGGGGGTACACAAAGTTAGGGTTTCCTACTTGTACCAAACTCTGTTCTAGTTCATTCATTCCTGCTCAGTTATTTCTGACATGGTTTCAGAGCAGGTCCTTCGCTAGGACTGTTCTTAGGGCCCACCGACTTACCTACCTGCTTACCTTCGCTTGTTTCCGGCCCCGCTGGCCCCGTCGATCTAGCAAGATCTAGCGGCCCTGCGGCCCCGTCGAAATTTTTTTTTTTTTTTTAGCGGCCTCTCACGGCCCCCGTCGCGTCGCCCCTTAGCGCCCCGATCGGCCCCGTCACGCCGCCCGCGAACCGCACAGCGCGCCGCGCTCACAGCCCGCGAACCGCCCGCGCACAGCCCGCGACCCGCCTGCGCAGCCCGCGACCAGCCCGCGCAGCCCGCGCACAGCCCGCGAGCAGCCCGCGACCTGCCCGCGAACCCCCGCGAGCCGCCCGCGACCCGCTTACGCAGCCCGCGAGCAGCCCGCGCAGCCCGCGCTGAGCCTGCGCGGCTCGTGCGCTGACCGCCGCCGGCCCGCACGCTGCCCGCACTGCTCCCGGCCCGCCGCTGCTGAGCCCGCAGCCGCCCGCGCACCGCCGCTGCTGAGCTCGCCGCCGCCCGCGCACCGCCGCTGCTGCGCCCGCTGCCGCCCGCGTATCACCGCTGCTGAGCCCGCCCCTACTACGCCGGCTCTCGCTGCCGCCTGCTGCGCCTGTGCACCACTACAGATTCTACTACTACACTTCCTGCTACTGCTGCTTGTGCGCCACTACAGTCTGTAGGCCCCACCGGCCCTGCTGACCTAGCGCACGCCTGTTCAGTGACTTTACTGCTTCTACTACTGCCGCTGTCGCTATGGCTAGTCCTCCTGTTCTAGCTTTCGACGCCGAGGGCCGTCCGGTCAAATTCGAAACCTGGCTAGATGATCTGCACCTTTTCCTACAGCTCACTGCCAAGGAAGATATTACACTGTACGACCACGCTCTCGGCCATGCGACCGCCCCACTCGCTACTGCCCCCCCAACTGAGCGCTCACAGTGGCAGACCCGTGACGCGCACGCTCGCTTTGCTATTCGCAACTCCCTGCCGCTAGATGAGCGCGAGCACTTCGGCCAGTGCAAGACTGCTAAGGACCTCTACACAGCTGTAGTGGCCCGCTACTCCTCACCCGCTTCTGCCACACTAGGCCGCCTCACTCTCCCCTACCTGTTCCCCGACCTAGCCTCTTTTCACACTGTCGCAGACCTCATCACCCACCTTAAGACTAGTGAGGCTCGCTTTCGCGCTGCCATGCCTGATGAGTTCCTCGCTAGCAACCCCCCCCCGCTCTGGATCACTCTCTACCACGTTGTCACCCGCCTCCCTGACTCTCTGCGCCCTGTCAGGGACCAGTTCCTCTCTCGCTCCCCCACTGAGCTCACCATTGCCCTCCTCGAGAAGGAACTGCTTGCAGCCGAGGCTAGTATCGTCGCTGTAGGCACCTCTCGTGGCGACCCCCGCGGCCCCTTCTTTGAGGGGTGCTCCCCTTCCCCCCTCCTCCCCTCTGTCGCCTCTGCTGCTGCTGTCGACCTCCTTGGTGCTGAGAAGGTCGGGGCTGCGTCTGCTTCAGGCGGACGACGCAGGGGCAGGAGTGGCAGGAGTGGGGGTGGTGGCGGAGGAGGCGGGGGTGGAGGTGGTGGCGGTGGAGGTGCGACTGGAGAGGCTAGTGGCGGCGGTGGTGGAGGTGACAGCGGTGTTGGGAGTGGTGACAGGGGCGGAGGTGGCAGCGGAGGCGGAGGTGGTCGTGGCAGCGGCAGGGGTGGAGGTGGCCGGGGCGGAGGCGGAGGGGTTGGTGGTCGTGGAGGCCCGGCGGGCGGTCAGAGTCAGCAGCCTGCCCCGACCCTTCAGGCCGCCCGTGAGTGGTATGCGCGGCGCAGCGTCACCTGCCAGTACGTTATTCGTACAGGTGACCGCACTGGCCAGACGTGTGGGGGGCCGCACCAGACGGAGCGCTGCTTCGCCCGCCTCAACGATGCGTGGCGCACTCAGTTTCCTGGTGGGGGTGAGCTGCCGCGCTGGGCTGATCTGCTCAGGAAGGGTGTTGATATTTGGGCACTTGACTTTGATGCTATTCTCACTGCCATGTATGCGATGTCTATTAGTGGAGAGGGTGCTCAGTACTTGCGTGTTCCGCCCGACCCGGGCATTCAGGCCAGCCCTGCTGCTGCTCTAGGTGCTAGTGTGTCTGCTTCCACAGGTACTACTGCAGCTGCTGCTCTAGGTGCTTGTGCGTCTGTGCCCCCTGGTACTGAGTCGACTGCAGCACTGCACACCTTCACACTGGACTCAGGTGCTTCTCGCTCTTTCTTTCGTGACCGCACTGTCCTTGAGCCTCTAGCTCGGCCAGTTGCTGTCTCTCTTGCTGACCCCTCTGGGGGTCCGGTCCTTGCGACCTCCTCCACCACCCTTCCGTGTCCAGCGGTTCCGTCCGGCACGCTCTCAGGTCTCTACCTCCCCTCGTTCTCCACGAACTTGGTGGCAGGTAGTGCGCTCCAGGACTCGGGTGTTCACCAGTTCACCCCTGCCTACGAGCGTGTGACTCACTGCACGTGTGCTCGGACGGGCCGCCACCTAGCTACTTTCACTCGAGAGCCGGGGTCTGACCTGTACACACTGACCACTGAGTCCCCTCAGGTAGCTGCGTCTGCGTCAGCGTCAGGTCAGCTGTCCGCCCCCTGCTCGTGTCGCTCTCTGGCGAACGACACCGTCCTCTGGCACCACCGCCTTGGTCACCCGTCTGTGCAGCGCCTGCGGGCCATGCACAAACGGGACCTTGTTGCTGGTCTTCCCAGGGTGCTCCCTCCCCTTCCTGACTCCCCTGCTCCTGACTGCATTCCCTGTGTCGAGGGACGGCAGCGCGCCGCTCCTCACTCCTCCTCCTTTCCCCCGACGACCGCTCCCCTGCAGACGCTCCACATGGACGTGTGGGGCCCGGCCCGCGTCCGTGGTCAGGGTCAGGAGAGGTACTTCCTGATAGTTGTTGACGACTACTCGCGCTACACCACGGTCTTCCCCTTGCGCGCCAAGGGTGACGTCCCTGGTGTTTTGATCCCCTGGATCAGCCGAGCCCGTCTCCAGCTAGGCGAGCGCTTTCACTCGGACTTTCCTGTCCTGCGCCTGCACTCTGACAGGGGTGGTGAGTTCGCCTCCGACCTCTTGGCAGCCTACTGTGCTGAGCACGGCATTGAGCAGTCGTACACGCTTCCGGCCTCTCCACAGCAGAATGGGGTTGCTGAGCGCCGCATTGGCTTAGTCATGGAGGTCGCTCGTACCTCCCTGACCCATGCGGCTGCTCCCCACTTTCTGTGGCCGTTTGCGGTCCGGTACGCAGCGCATCAGCTCAACCTCTGGCCCCGTGTCTCCTTGCCGGAGACTTCCCCGACTCTACGGTGGACGGGAGAGGTTGGCGATGCGTCGCGTTTCCGGGTCTGGGGATCTCGAGCTTTTGTCCGCGACATGTCCGCGGACAAGCTCTCGCGTCGCACTGTTCCCTGTGTCTTTCTTGGCTTTGTTCCCGACGCGCCTGGATGGCAGTTTTACCACGTCACCTCGCGCCGGGTTCTGGCCTCTCAGGACGTCACTTTTGACGAGTCCGTCCCCTTCTACCGCCTCTTCCCCTACCGCACTGCCCCGCTCCCCCCCCCGCCTCTCTTCCTCGCTCCAGGTGCTGAGGTACCAGACCCCCTCCCCCCTCAGGGTGCCGCTCCCTCAGGTGTGTCCCAGGTAGACCCGGGTGAGCCTGTCGAGGTAGCTGTTGACTCGCGTCCTGCGTCTGGGGGTGCTGAGCCTGGGAGTGCTGCGTTTGAGGGTGCGGAGCCTGGGGGTGCTGAGTCTGGAGGTGTGGAGCCTGGGGGTGCTGAGCCTGGAGGTGCGGAGCCTGGAGGTGCGGAGCCTGGAGGTACTGAGCCTGGAGGTGTGGAGACTGGGGGTGCTGAGCCTGGAGGTGCGGAGCCTGGAGGTGCGGAGCCTGGAGGTGCTGAGTCTGGACGTGCTGAGTCTGGGGGTGCTGAGTCTGGGGGTGCTGAGCCTGAGCGTGCTCCACCTGGAGGAGCCCCCTCCTCCCAGCAGCTGCAGGAGAGGTACCTCGAGTACTGCCGCCTCCGGAGAGGTGCTTCTGGAGCTCGTCCCGGTACTTCCCCTCCTACCCAGGAGCTCCCCCCCATTCAGGTGATCCGCGAGTGGTACACGCGGCGCTGCAGTCTTCGTAGTGGTGCTCCTGGTACTGCGGACCCGAGCGGTGGTACTGTTGCTGGTGCTGAGGACTCGGACGCTGGAGCTGCTGCTGGTGCTGAGGACCCGGGGGCTGGAGCTGCTGCTGGTGCTGAGGACCCGGGCGTTGGAGCTGCTGCTGGTGCTGAGGACCCGACCGGTGGCGCTGCTGCTGGTGCTGAGGACCTGACCAGTGGCCCTGCTGCTGGTGCTGAGGACCCGGGCGTTGGAGCTGCTGCTGGTGCTGAGGACCCGACCGGTGGTGCTGCTGCTGGTGCTGAGGACCTGACCAGTGGCCCTGCTGCTGGTGCTGAGGACCCGGGTGTTGGAGCTGCTGCTGGTGCTGAGGACTCGGGCGTTGGAGCTTCTGCTGGTGCTGAGGACTCGGGCGTTGCGGCTGCCACTGGTGTCCCTGCTGCTTCTGGAGACGCTGCGCGGCCGCGACCGTACTTCGTACCGCTCCTTCAGCAGGTTCTTGGTCAGGCTCCTCCTCCTTGTCCTCCTCCCTCCGTCGAGTGTCCTCTGCCTGTCCAGCAGCAGTCACAGTTACCGCCTGTCTCGCCTCTCCCTGCTCCCTCCCCTTACGCTGGTCCCACAGGAGGTCTTACAGAGCGTCGTGAGCCTGAGTCTCGTCCTGCGTCGCCTGTTCGTCCTGCTCGCACTGGTCGTCGTGTCCCACGTGAGCGTCCTCCTCCTGTCCCTGGCACTCACTACATGACTCTGCGTCCCTCCACTGCTCCGCAGCGTGTCCCGCTGCCGTCTCCTCCTGCGTCCTCTCTTCCTACTCTTCCTGACCCGGAGTCTGACTCCCGTCGTGCTGCCAGTCCCACTGTTACGCGTCTCCTCGCTACAGTTGTCACTGACCCGACCTTTGAGTCCTCTGCTGCGTCTGCCCTGGTCGCTGAGTTGGTTGACTTTGCTGCTCGCTGTCGCCTAGACTACGCTGCCAGCCTTGTCGCTAGGTCTGAGTCTGCGTCTGCCTGTCCTCCGTCCGTCGGGGGTGAGTGTGCCCTCGGCACGGACGTCCTTGAGGACAGACAGGAGGAGTTTCAGTGCTTTGCTGCTGCTTTGCCCCGTCTCGTGTCCTTGCTAGTTGCCCCTGAGGGAGACCCGGATGCACCAGACATCCCGACCCCACGCTCTTACGCTGAGGCGATGGCGGGTCCCTACTCCTCTCAGTGGCAGACAGCCATGGACGCAGAGATGGCCTCCTGGAAGTCCACAGGCACCTACGTAGACGAGGTTCCCCCTCCTGGGGCGAACATCGTCAGTGGCATGTGGATTTTCAGGGTGAAGCGGCCTCCGGGTTCTCCACCTGTCTTCAAGGCGCGCTACGTGGCTCGAGGCTTCAGTCAGCGAGAGGGAGTAGACTTCTTTCAGACCTTCTCCCCCACCCCGAAGATGACTACTCTTCGGGTGCTGCTGCACATAGCCGCTCACCGCGACTACGAGCTTCACTCTCTTGACTTCAGCACTGCTTTCTTGCAGGGCAGCCTGCACGAGGAGATCTGGCTGCGCCGCCCCCCTGGCTTCACTGGGTCATTTCCTCCTGGCACCCAGTGGAGGCTTCAGCGGCCGGTCTACGGTCTCCGCCAGGCGCCACGTGAGTGGCACGACACACTGAGGACGACACTTGCGGCTCTTGGGTTCGCTCCCTCTACTGCTGACCCGTCGCTGTTTCTACGCACCGACACCTCGCTGCCGCCGTTCTACATCCTCGTGTACGTCGACGACTTGGTCTTTGCCACTGCTGACACCGCGGCACTCGCTCACGTGAAGTCGGAGCTGCAGAGGAGACACACGTGCACAGACCTGGGTGAGCTGACGAGCTATCTTGGCTTGCGGATCACCCGGGACAGAGCACGGCGCACCATCACCCTGACTCAGTCACACATGGTGCAGCAGGTTCTCCAGTGCTTTCGCTTCACGTACTCCTCACCTCAGTCCACTCCTCTGCCTACCGGTCACTCGCTCTCAGCTCTGCCTTCGGATGAGTCCGTAGAGCCGAGTGGCCCGTATCCAGAGCTTGTGGGCTGCCTCATGTACCTGATGACCTGCACTCGACCTGACCTTGCATACCCTCTTAGCATCCTAGCACGCTATGTCGCTCCTGGCCGTCACCGGAAGGAGCACATGGATGCTGCTAAGAGGGTGTTGCGCTACTTGTGCAGTACGTCGGGCATGGGGCTTGTGCTTGGAGGGCGAGACCGGGTTGTTCTCACAGGGCACTCAGACGCTTCTTGGGCAGACGACCAGGCTACTCAGCGGTCGTCCCAGGGTTACACCTTCAGCCTTGGCTCTGGCTCAGTTTCTTGGCGTTCTACTCGTTCTTCTTCTGTTCTCAGCTCCAGTTGTGAGGCTGAGATCTACGCCACAGCCATGGCTGCTCAGGAGCTACGCTGGCTGACCTACCTGCTGACCGACCTCGGAGAGCAGCCTCGTTCTCCTCCAGTGCTGTACGTCGACAACAAGGCTGCCATTGCCTTGTGTGAGGAGCACAGACTGGAGCACAGAACGAAGCACATCGCTCTGCGGTACTTCCTTGCTCGAGAGCTGCAGCAGCGTGGTCAGCTTTGTCTGCGTTACGTGGCCACTGAGGCCAACACTGCTGATGTGTTCACCAAGGCGCTTCAGCCTTGTGACCATCAGCGCTTTTGCACTCTGCTAGGCCTTGTACCTACTGGGCCTCACTTGCTTACCTCTTGACCTTACTTGTACTGTGATCACTATATATATATGCCTTCTTGCTTACTTTTCCTAGCTTGTGATCACTGTATCTCTTGCTTTGTTATAAACCTGCATGTGAACTGGTCTTGTGACCGCTTGCTTGTGCTCGGAATTTGTGTGGAATCCTTGAGATCCACCCTGAGCTTGCTTTGCTTTGCTTTGACTGGTCTTGTGACCCTGTGGTTGTTTCCCACTGCGCCTATGGGGGTGTGTCAAACATTGCATGTTTATATTGTCTAGGCTGTAGTGGGTTACACCTTAGGGGGTACACAAAGTTAGGGTTTCCTACTTGTACCAAACTCTGTTCTAGTTCATTCATTCCTGCTCAGTTATTTCTGACACCTCTTAGCGGCATCCATGTGCTCCTTCCTGTGACGGCCAGGAGCAACATAGCGTGCAAGAATGCTAAGAGGGTATGCAAGGTCAGGTCGAGTGCAGGTCATCAGGTACATGAGGCAGCCAACAAGCTCTGGATACGGGCCACTCGACTCTACAGACTCATCCGAAGGCAGAGCTGAGAGCGAGTGACCTGTAGGCAGAGGAGTGGCCTGAGGCGAGGAGTACGTGAAGCCGAAGCGCTGAAGGACCTGCTGCACCATGTGTGACTGAGTCAAGGTGATGGTGCGCCGTGCTCTATCCCGGGTGATCCGCAAGCCAAGGTAGCTTGTCAGTTCACCCAGGTCTGTGCACGTGTGTCGCTTCTGCAGCTCCGACTTCACGTGGGCAAGTGCCTGAGTGTCAGCAGTGGCAAAGACCAAGTCGTCGACGTACACGAGAATGTAGAACGGCGGCAGCGAGGTGTCAGTGCGTAGAAACAGCGACGGGTCAGCAGTAGAAGGAGCGAACCCAAGTGCCGCGAGTGTCGTCCTCAGTGTGTCGTGCCACTCACGTGGCGCCTGGCGGAGACCGTAGACTGGCCGCTGGAGCCTCCACTGGGTACCAGGAGGGAACGACCCAGTGAAGCCAGGAGGGCGGCGCAGCCAGATCTCCTCGTGAAGACTGCCCTGCAAGAAAGCAGTACTGAAGTCAAGAGAGTGAAGCTCGTAGTCTCGCTGAGCGGCTATGTGCAGCAGCACCCGAAGAGTAGTCATCTTCGGGGTGGGGGAGAAGGTCTGGAAGAAGTCTACTCCCTCGCGCTGACTGAAGCCTCGAGCAACGTAGCGTGCCTTGAAGACAGGCGGAGAACCAGGCGGCCGCTTCACCCTGAAAATCCACATGCCACTGACGATGTTCGCCCCAGGTGGGGGAACCTCGTCGACGTAGGTGCTTGTGGACTTCCAGGAAGCCATCTCTGCGTCCATGGCTGTCTGCCACTGAGAGGAGTAGGGACCTGCCACCGCCTCTGCGTAAGAGCGCGGGGTCGGGATGTCTGGTGCATCCGGGTCTCCCTCAGGGGCAACTAGCATGGATACAAGATGGGGCAAAGCAGCAGCAAAGCACTGGAACTCCTCCTGCCTGTCCTCAAGGACGTCCGTGCCTAGAGCACACTCACCCCCGACGGACGGAGGACAGACAGACTCAGACTCAGCAACAAGGCTAGCGGCGAAGTCTAGACGGCACGCGGCAGCAAAGTCAACCAACTCAGCGACCAGAGCAGACGCAGCAGAGGACTCAAAGGTAGGGTCAGTGACAACAGTGGCGAGGAGACGCGTGACTGTGGGACTGGCAGCACGACGGGAGTCAGACTCCGGGTCAGGAAGAGTAGGGAGAGAGGACGCAGGAGGAGACGGCAGAGGGACACGCTGAGGAGCAGTGGAGCGACGCAGTGTCATGTAGTGAGTGCCAGGGACAGGAGGAGGACGCTCACGTGTGCCACGACGACTAGTGCGCGCAGGACGAACAGGCGACGCAGGACGAGACGCAGGCTCACGATGCTCTGTAAGACCTCCTGTGGGACCGGTCTTCGGAGTGGAGCCCCTGGTGCCGCGGACCCGGACGGTGGAGCTGCTGCTGGTGCTGAGGACTCGGACGGTGGAGCTGCTGCTGGTACTTTGGACCCGGACGGTGGAGCTGCTGCTGGTGCTGCGGACCCGGCCGTTGGAGCTGCTGCTGGTGCTGCGGACCCGGACGGTGGAGCTGCTGCTGGTGCTGAGGACCCGGGCGGTGGAGCTGCTGCTGGTGCTGAGGACCCGGACGGTGGAGCTGCTGCTGGTGCTGAGGACCCGGACGGTGGAGCTGCTGCTGGTGCTGAGGACCCGGACGGTGGAGCTGCTGCTGGTGCTGGGATAAAAGAGCTTGTTTGTGTAGCGGGTGAGTGCGCCCATAACCCCCCAGGCCAACGTGCCTGTAACCCTTCCCTAGGATCAATCGGGGATCACCAGTGGACCTCTGACACCCCCCCGCACTGGGATGCCCGAGGTGCACACACCGGGATTCGAACCCGAGACCTTCGCTCTGATACCATGTCAGAATCCCAGCCACTAACCACTGGGATAAAAGGGCTTGTTTGTGTAGCGGGTGAGTGCGCCCATAACCCCCCAGGCCAACGTGCCTGTAACCCTTCCCTAGGATCAATCGGGGATCACCAGTGGACCTCTGACAACTCCATGTTGTTCAACTCCTCCTTTGGAACCATGCACCCGGGGCATGGAAAACGAGACTTGATGCCGGACTTCGTGCCCGCAACTTTGCACTGCTCCGGATAGTCGTCGGCATACGTGTACGTGATCAGAAAGACAGTTTGGCGATGTCGTAAGGGTCTGTCAGCTCCACGTCACTGCAAGCATGACAAAAGTGAAACTGTTACCAATTTTGAACATGATACACAACTACATAGAAGACATGCCATGATGAAAGCTTTAAAGACTTACTTGGTCTGTGCCATTTTCAAATCCGCCATGATAAGATCCAACGCTTCTTGGAACACTTCAAGCTGACGTCGTTCCCTGTCCGCATTCGTGAAGAAGCTACCATCATCGTCAGGCAGGAGAGCGCACAGTCGATGACCTTGGGGTTTCCACCGATTACCCGACGCAAGGTTGGCGAGTGAGATGTACACCGGCCATCCTTTGAGTCCGCCATCAATCGTGAGGGTCGTTTCATCAGAATATATGATCACCGCAGCGACTGCCTTGCCAGGGTCGGTATTAGGCAGTGCACGAAGAACCTCTCGCCACCAGCTCCCCGTCTCAAGACCTTTGCAGATCCGCTTGGCCGGGTTGTAGTTCTTGGGAGGTCGCACAACGAAGCCCTCAGCTTTCGCCACGTTCTCGTACAAGCTTGTGACGCACGTAAGAGCCGAACGCCGCCATAGGATCACACGCTTCAAGTCCCCCTCCTTTGTGAGGTCGACCTGCTCAAACGGTTCAATGTTGGCCCCAGCCAATTGGTTTAGGCAATTAAAAAGAGATTTTCTTCCCGCTGGTAATAAGTTGTGGTAAGTCCCACAATGCGGCGCAGACATTTCTACACAGGAAATACCATCGTAATTCAGGGGGACTACTCAAATGAGCGTAACCCTAAATACATCGCAATCGCCAGAACCGCCCAAATGGGCGACCATCGGGTTGGTCGTTACAACTTTACACACCCTAACCCCTCAAACGGGTGGATTGGGTGAGAGGGTCGTCTGCGCGAAGATGTGCCCTTACATAATCGTAATAAACCCCTCCTAACAGTTGTTTATTGGTTTCTATGTGCTTGTAATACATTCAACCACACCTCACCGCTCAATTCTGAATCACAAACCCTAGATGCTGGAGAGAAACCACACCCTGGTTTCCGACGGTTAAGATCAACCAAGGGTAGAAAGCCGTTTTTATTGGTCAAATTTCGAATGCGGCGATGTTGGTGCCACGTGTCAACAAGTGTTCAGCACCTTCATCGCACCTGTAACACTGCTCATCCGTAGTTTCACCCACTTTGTTAGTGCCAGGGTGGAAGTTGTACTATCTGTGTGGTTCAGCGCCTGGCATATTGTCTGGGCGATCCCTTCCGATCGGCTCTTAGGAGTGCAGCGTGGCCTAACTGACTAGATCAAACGTCTATGATCAACCGTGTGGTTCGGTACTCAATCTGTACGGTTATCTCCAACTTCCGACGAAAGGTAATGCAAAAATAGTGTACTACAACTCAAAAGAAATTTAGTACTTACAGTATTAACAGCTGCAAGAGTGTGATTTCGAAAATATTAATTCCGAAGGTTGATTACTGATCACATTCGTTTCCAAGTGCACAAAAGAAACCATAAACTTAATAATCGCCAAAGAAATGCTATATGAAATTATACATATGATTTTGCCAATCATTAAAACACAGCTTACAAGGCTCCTATTTTCTCACTACTCGATATATCAAACAAAGAAACATTCATATGTCCAGTTACCACCTGAAATTCCAACTAATCCGATTGACAACGCATCGTGGCTGATCCGTAAGATCGACCAATCATGTTACGCAAACGTGGATCTCTGTCACAGGCTGAAGTATTTCCTGGTACTTCCAAACCTCAACCAGACTTACAGCTCACCACCTATGTCTCGTAAACAGGTACCGGTTCAGCCAAACATGACGCACGCGCCAGGCAACACGCAAACATCACGCCCCAAAAGCAGCGATGTCGCGAACCATTGGCCAACACCAATGGTTTGCCAGTCGAAACTATTGGTTTTGCTGAACCACTCGCTAGAGACTGGTTTTCGGTACATAATCCAGTCAAGCCAGTTTTGCGATGGGGAGACAGAGAGTGCACCCTTAGGGTGTGTCAGATCCTTTGAAATGTGTTGTGGCTGGTTATTTGCCGACCTTTTGATAGTCAATTTCTTTTCGCGAACGTCGACGCATTGGTCGATTTTTTGTCGACAAATTACGGCCGAAATTTCTGAGTTTGCAGGTCTGACACTTTTGGTGGCCGATTTGCTGGCTGATTCATAAAATGCGCCAGATTTGTGTCAGAATCTAGTAGGAAGAATGAATGCATTGAGGACAGAAGTGGGTAAAAATGCTAACCCTAATTTGGGTTGTACCCCTTATGGGCAAAGGCAAAGGCAACAGAAACACTACAGCCTACACAACAGAAACATCAAAGGCAAAGTGGGGGAGAACACGTGGTCACAAGACAAGTCAAGAAAAGCAAAGCAAGCTCAGGGTGGATCACGAAGTCACCACACATTCCGAGCACCAGCAGATGGCCACAAGGCCATTTCATATGCAGAGTTATATAAAACAAAGCAAACAGTACTGCGATCACAACCTAGCAAGAGTAAGCATGCAGGTATATATATAGATCACAGTACAAGCAAAGTCATGCAGTGAGCAAGTGAGAAAACGTAGGCACAAGGCCTAAAGCAGTACAGAAACGCTGATGATCACCAGGTGGAAGTGCCTTGGTGAATATATCAGCAGTGTTGGCCCGAATGGCCACGTAAGCAAGACGAAGCTGACCACGCTGCTGCAACTCTCGAGCAAGGAAATAGCGCAGAGCGATGAGCTTCGTTCTGTGCTCAAGTCTGTGCTCCTCACACAAGGCAATAGCAGCCTTGTTGTCTACGTACAGAATTGGAGGAGAACTAGGCCGCTCTCCCAAGTCAGTCAGTAGGTAGGTGAGCCAGCGAAGATCCTGTGCAGCCATGGCTCCTGCGTAGATCTCAGCCTCACAACTGGAACTGAGAACTGAAGACGAGCGAGTAGAACGCCAAGAAACAGAGCCGGAGCCAAGGCTGAAGGTGTAACCCTGTGACGACCGCTGCGTAGCCAGGTCGTCAACTGAAGAAGCGTCTGAGTGTCCAGAGAGGACAACTGAACCCCATCCTCCAAGCACCAGCCCCATGCCTGATGTACTGCACAAGTAGCGCAGCACCCTCTTAGCAGCCTCCCAGTGCTCTCGCCGGTGTCTCCCAGGCGCAACGTAGCGAGCAAGGATGCTAAGAGGGTATGCAAGGTCAGGTCGAATGCAGGTCATCAGGTACATGAGGCACCCCACAAGCTCTGGATACAGGCCACTCGGCTCTACGAACTCGTCCGAAGGTGGAGCTGAGAGCAAGTGACCGGTAGGCAGAGGAGTGGACTGTGGCGAGGAGAACTGGAAGTCGAAGCGCTGAAGGACCTGCTGCACCATGTGTGACTGAGTCAGGGTGATGGTGCGGCGTGCTCTGTCCCGGGTGATCTGCAAGCCAAGGTAGCTGCGCAGCTCACCCAGGTCTGTGCACGTGTGTCTCTTCTGCAGCTCCGACTTCACACGGGCCAGTGCCTCAGTGTCAGCAGTGGCAAAGACCAAGTCGTCGACATACACGAGGATGTAGAACGGCGACAGCGAAGTGTCGGTGCGCAGGAACAGCGACGGGTCAGCAGTGGAAGGAGCAAACCCAAGAGCCGCAAGTGCGTCCTCAGTGTGTCGTGCCACTCACGAGGCGCCTGGCGGAGACCGTAGACTGGCCGCCGGAGGCTCCACTGGGTACCAGGAGGGAACGACCCAGTGAAGCCAGGAGGGCGGCGCAGCCAGATCTCCTCGTGCAGGCTGCCCTGTAAGAACGCTGTGCTGAAGTCAAGAGAGTGAAGCTCGTAGTCACGCTGAGCGGCAACGTGCAGCAGCACCCGAAGAGTGGTCATCTTCGGGGTAGGGGAGAAGGTCTGGAAGTAGTCAACTCCCTGTCGCTGACTGAAACCTCGGGCAACGTAACGAGCCTTGTAGACAGGCGGAGAACCCGGCGGCCGCTTCACCCTGAAAATCCACATGCCATCGACTATGTTCGCCCCAGGAGGGGGAACTGCGTCGACGTAGGTGCCTGTGGACTTCGAGGATGTCGTCTCTGCGTCCATGGCTGTCTGCTACTGAGAGGAGTAGGGACCCGAAATCGCCTCTGCGTAAGAGCGCGGGGTCGGGATGTCCAGTGCATCCGGGTCTCCCTCAGGTGCAAGCAGCATGGCCACGAGATGAGGTACAGCAGCCGCAAGACACTCAAAGTCCTCCTGCCTGTCCTCAAAGACGTCCGTGCCAAGAGCACAGTCACCCCCGACGGACGGAGGACAGACTGACTCAGACTCAGCAACAAGACTAGTGGCGTAGTCTAGACGACACGCAGCAGCAAAGTCCACAAGCTCAGCAACTAAGGCAGACGCATCAGTAGACTCAAACGACGGGTCAGTGACAACAGTAGCTAGGAGATGCGTGACAGTAGGGCTGGCAGCACGAACACGGTCAGACTCAGGGTCCGGAACGTGCGGAAGAGAGGACGCAAGAGGAGACGGCAGGGGAACACGCTGTGGAACAGAGGAAGGACGAAGTGTCATAGTGTGAGTGCCAGGGACAGGAGGAGGACGCGGACGCGGAACACGACGAGCGGTGCGAACAGCGCGAACAGGGGAGGCAGGACGAGACGCAGGCTCACGACGCTCTGTAAGCGAGTCTGTCTGCTCAGTGTAGGGAGAAAGAGCAGGCAGCGCGGAGCCCGGCTGCAACGGGAGGCCAGTAGACGACGGGAGGCTAAGAACCTGGCGAAGCACGGAGTCAGGCGGTGGCAGAGACGACGGTGACGGCGGAGTGAAGTACAGTCGCCGCTGTGTAGGACCACCAGCACCAGCTCCTCCAGCACCAGCACCTCCAGCACTAGGACCAGCAGCTCCAGGGCCTCCAGCTACTTCAGAACGCTCAGCTCCAGCGCCTCCATCTCCAGCGCCTCCAGCTCCCAGGTCACCAGCTCTAGCCCCTCCAGCTCCAGTGCCACCAGCTCCCGAGCCCGCAACTCCACCAGCTCCGGCAGCTCCATCACCTCCAGTACGAGCACCTCCGGGACCAGCAGTGCCAGCACCACCAGCACCTCCAGCACCAGCAGCACCACCAGCTCCGGCAGCTCCAGTACCTCCAGTACGAGCACCTCCAGGACCAGCAGCTCCAACTCCAGTGCCTCTAGCGCCAGCGCCTCCAGCGGCAGGGCCTCCAGCTCCAGCAGCGCCACTCCGAAGGCGAGTGCGTCGAGCAAGCCACTCACGCAGCTGCTGTGGTGAGAGAGGCTCTCGCCGACTAGACTGCGGTGTCGAGTCACCTGTAGGACCTCCACGACCAGCAGCTCTAGTACCCCAAGTACCTCCAGCTCCAGCAGTACCTCCAGCACCTCCAGGACTAGCAGCTCCAGGGCCTCCAGCTCCAGCACCTCCAGTACGAGCACCTCCGGGACCAGCAGTGCCAGCACCACCAGCACCTCCAGCACCAGCAGCACCACCAGCTCCGGCAGCTCCAGTACCTCCAGTACGAGCACCTCCAGGACCAGCAGCTCCAGCTCCAGTAGCTCCAGCGTCAGTGAATCCAGCTCCAGTGCCTCCAGCTCCAGTGCCTCCAGCTCCAGCACCTCCAGTGCCAGTACCTCCAGCTCGAGCGCCTCCAGCTCCAGCGCCTCCAGCTCCAGTGCCTCCAGCTCCAGCACCTCCAGCTCCAGTGCGACTCCGAAGGCGGGTGCGCCAGGCAAGCCACTCGCGCAGCTGCTGTGGTGAGAGGGGCTCACGCTGGGGAGACCGCTGCAGCGAGGCTCCCGGAAGACCACCAGCAGAAGCAGCACCACCCGGCTCAGCACCCCCAGAAGCAACACCCCTAGGCTCAGCACGCTCAGGCGCAACACCCCCAGTCTCAGCACCCCTAGGCTCAGCACCCCCAGGCTCCGCACGCTCAGGCATACCCAGGCTCCGCACGCTCAGGCTCAGCACCCCCAGGCTCTGCACCCCCAGGCTCAGCACCCCCAGACGCAGCACCTCGAGCCCGACCACCCCCAGCAGCACCTGAGTCACCAGTGACCTCGACAGGCTACCTGACCCGCAAGAGGGTCTACCTGAGAGACACCTGAAGGAGCAGGACCCTGAGGGGGGAGGGGGTCTACCGGAGGGGGACCTGGAGCAAGGAAGAGCGGCGGGGGGGGGAGAGGGGCAGTGCGGTAGGGGAAGAGACGGTAAAAGGGAACCGAATTTTCAAACGTGACATCCTGAGAGGGGAAGACACGGCGCGAGGTGGGGTGGTAAAACTGTCAGCCAGGCGCGTCAGGGGGAAAGCCAAGGAAGACGCAGGGAATGGCACGAGAGGAGAGCTAGTCCGCGATGGTATCGCGGACAAAGGCACGAGAGCCCCAGACCCGGAACCGCGACGCATCGCCAACCTCCCCCGTCCAACGCAGTGTGGGCGAGGTCTCCGACAAGGAGACACGGGGTCAGAGGTTGAGCTGATGCGCTGCGTACCGGACAGCAAACGGCCACAGAAAATGGGGAGCAGCCGCATGGATCATGGAGGTACGGGCCACCTCCATGACTAAGCCAATGCGGCGCTCAGCAACCCCATTCTGCTGCGGTGAGGCCGGAAGCGTGAACGACTGGAGGATGCCCTCCCCTTGACAAAAGTCCCGCAAGAGGTCGGAGGAGAACTCACCACCTCTGTCAGAGTGCAGACGTAGGACGGGAAGGTCTGTGTGGAACCGCTCGCGGAGCTGGAGACGTACAGCGCGGATCCAAGGGATCAAAACAGTAGGGACTTCACCCTTGCTGCGCAAGGGGAAGACCGTGGTGTAACGCGATGTCGTCGACAACCAGCAGAAAGTACCGCTCGCGGCCCAGTCCAGTGACGCGGGCTGGGCCCCACACGTCCAAGTGGAGAGTCTGCAGGGGAGCAGTCGTCGGGGGAAACGAGGAGTGAGGAGCGGCGCGCTGCCGCCCCTCGACGCAAGGAATGCAGGGCGGGGCAGGCGAGGGTGGGAGGGAAGGAAGAGACCTGGGAAGACCAGTGACAAGGAGGCGGGAGTGCATGCCATGAAGGCGCGTCACGGGGAAAGCCAAGAAAGACGCAGGGGACGGCGCGAGAGGAGAGCTTGTCCGCAGTGGTATCGCGGACAAAGGCACGAGAACCCCAGACCCGGAACCGCGACGCATCGCCAACCTTCCCCGTCCAACGCAGTGTAGGCGAGGTCTCCGGCAAGGAGACATGGGGCCAGAGGTTGAGCTGATGCGCCGCGTACCGAACCGCAAACGGCCACAGAAAATGGGGAGCAGCCGCATGGATCATGGAGGTACGAGCGACCTCCACGACTAAGCCAATGCGGCGCTCTGCAACCCCATTCTGCTGCGGGGAGGCCGGAAGCGTGAACGACTGGAGGATGCCCTCCTCCTGACAAAAGCCCTCAAGAGGTCGGAGGAGAACTCACCACCTCTGTCAGAGTGCAGACGCAGGACTGGGAGGTCCGCGCAGAACCGCTCGCGCAGCTGAAGACGAACAGCTGGGATCCAAGGGATCAAGACATCAGGGACATCACCCTTGGCGCGCAAGGGGAAGACCGTGGTGTAACGCGAGTAGTCGTCAACAACCAGCAGAAAGTACTGCTCGCGGCCCTGTCCCCGGACGCGGGCTGGGCCCCACACATCCATGTGGAGAGTCTGCAAGGGAGCAGTCGTCGGGGGGAACGAGGAGGAGTGAGGAGCGGCGCGCTGCCACCCCTCGACACAAGGAACACAGGGCGGGGCAAGCGAAGGTGGGAGGGGAGGCAGAGACCTGGGAAGACCAGAGACAAGGAGGCGGGAGTGCATGCCACGGAGGCATGGCAGGGAGGGGTGACCAAGGCGGTGGTGCCAAAGGAGAGTCTGGTGTGACAGGTGACGACACTCGCAGGGGGGGGCT
The DNA here is from genome assembly GCA_947470075.1 of Closterium sp. Yama58-4. Lineage (NCBI taxonomy): Eukaryota > Viridiplantae > Streptophyta > Zygnematophyceae > Desmidiales > Closteriaceae > Closterium > Closterium sp. Yama58-4. Next base: position 104,656 of record CANIUD010000006.1, read on the forward strand.
ACCAGACCTGACGCAGCCACCTGACCAGACGCAGCAACCTGGGGAGGCTCAGTAGTCAGTGTGTACAGACTCGACCCAGGCCGACGAGTGAACGTGGCCAGGTGACGGCCAGTCCGGGAGCACGTGCAGATCGCCACACGCTGGCCTCCAGGGGTAAAGGTATCAACCCACTCATCCTGAAGAGCCGCGGTACTCACCAGGTTCGTCGAGAACGAGGGGAGGTGGAGACCTGACAGTGAGCCGGACGGAACCGCCAGGCACGGGAGCGAAGTGGAGGAACGTGCAAGAACCGGACCCCCAGAGGGGTCAGCCAGGGAGACCGCAACCGGTCTAGGGAGTTGTGTGAGTGTGGTACTGTCGCGAAAGAAACAGCGGGAAGCACCTGAGTCAAGCGTGAAGGTGTGCAAGGCCTCAGCAGACGCAGTACCAGAGAGAGCAGACTCACTAGCACCTAGAGCAGCAGCCTCTATACCTGGGTCGGGCGGCACACACAGGTAGCAGTCACCCTCAGTACCAACAGTCAAAGCATACATGGCAGTAAGGATAGCGTCATAGTCTAGAGCAAATATAACCAGCGGGGGAGCTCAGCCTCGTCGCCAAACTCTGCGCGCCAGGCGTCGCTCAGATAGGCGAAGCAGCGGGACTGTGTGTGGCCATGTGTCCCGCAAGTCTGACCAGCCCGATCACCTGTGCGAATGACGTACGGGCAGCGAGCACTACTCCGAGATGTCCCACGCTGAAAAGGCCACTCACGAAGCTGCTGAGGCGTAAGGGTCTCGTGCGGACGCCGCTGCAACTGCATCTGGCCATCGCTAGAAACTCTCCACTGAACAGCTCCACCGCGACTGCCACTACGGCCGCCGCCACCACTCCCACTGCTGCCACCACCGCCGCCACCACTCCCACCGCTACCACGAAGAGAAGTCATAGCGGGCAAAGCAAGGAGGCGTGCGACCAAAGTAGGGCGGGTCGGCGCACAGTCAGGGAAGTGCGGCGCGCGGCCAAAGTAGGGCTGCGCGCTGCAAGTAGGGCGGCGTGCGGGCTTGGGAGGGCGTGCGGGCAGGAAAGGGGCAGCGCGCGGGCTGCAGAGGGCGGCACGTGGGCTGAAAGGGCGGCGCGCAGGCTGCCAGGGGCGGTGCGCGGGCTGCAAGGGCGGCGCACGGGCAGGAAGGGGCAGCGCGCGGGCTGCAAAGGGCGTGCGCGGGCGGCGCACGGGCAGGGCAGGGCGCGCGGGCAGGGCAGAGGTAGCGCGATGGCTGCAGGGGCAGCGCGCGGGGCTGCAGATGGCAGTGCGCGTGCTGTAGGGGCGGCGCGCGGGTATGCAGAGGCATCGTGCGGGTTGCAGTGGTGGCGCGTATCATGAATACTAGGAGTGGGGCCTAGGCTTAGTAGCCTAGGCCCACACATAGAGTAGGTAGGATGTGCCCTAGGACTAGGGTTTTGGGTATGCTAAGGAGAATTGGAGAAGAGAGAATGGAGAATGGTGGGTTGAACTAGCAAGCAGCAGGATACATATAGGAAACCCTAAGGGGTTGTACTCACTATTGAGCACCCCACTGCAGGCTAGACAAATAACATAATCTGACACACCCCCATAGCCAAAGTGGGGTGTAATCAGCACACGTGAGAAGTCACAGCAATAGTTCACAATTATCAGCAAAGCTAGTGGCAGTCACAGGAGGCCAGTGAGGAGGAGGAGGAACTGTGGAGGGAGAGAAGAGAGGAGGCGACTACTGAAGTTGCAGACACACGGGCACCAGGAGCACCAGGCTGCAACCTCCTCCAACTGTCTCACTCCCCCCTACACACACCCCCAGGGTCACCACTCGCTCCACGCCCACATCACCCCCCTAGCGCCACTCCCTCGTCTCCCACACATCCACCCCCGCAGCGGCAGCTGCAGCAGTGGGAGACGGAGGAGAAGGAAGGGGCGACGCACACGGAGCACCCCCACACCCGCCACCCCCACACCCTCCTGTCCAGGGGACCCAGGGGGGGGGGGGGGGGGGGGGGGGGGGGGGGGGGCGGGAGAGCGCACGAGGGCGCAGGCAACCGCGCGTGCAGAGCAACAGCGCGGAGCAGGTAGGGTAGAGCGCACGAGGGCGCGGGCAACCGCGCGTGCAGAGCAACAGCGCGGAGCAGGTAGGGTAGAGCGCACGAGGGCGCGGGCAACCGCGCGTGCAGAGCAACAGCGCGGAGCAGGTAGGGTAGGGCGCACAAGGGCGCGGGTGAGACTGAGCGCGACTGCACAGGGTCCAGGAGCGGCGTCGCGGGCAGCTGCTGCAGAGGTCCAGAGGCGGCTGCTCCAGGGGCCAGGGGCGGCTGCTGCAGTGGCGGGTGGCTCCAGGGGCGGCTGCTGCAGTGGCGGGCGACTCCAGGGGCGGCTGCTGCAGGGGCGGCTGCTCCAGGGGCGGCTGCTGCTGTGGCGGGCGACTCCAGGGGCGGCTGCTGCAGTGGCGGGCGGCTCCAGGGGCGGCTGCTGCAGTGGCGGGCGACTCCAGGGGCGGCTGCTGCAGTGGCGGGCGGCTCCAGGGGCGGCTGCTGCAGGGGCGGCTGCTCCAGGGGCGGCTGCTGCTGTGGCGGGCGACTCCAGGGGCGGCTGCTGCAGTGGCGGGCGACTCCAGGGGCGGCTGCTGCAGTGGCGGGCGGCTCCAGGGGCGGCTGCTGCAGGGGCGGCTGCTGCAGGGGCGGCTGCTGCTGTGGCGGGCGACTCCAGGGGCGGCTGCTGCAGTGGCGGGCGACTCCAGGGGCGGCTGCTGCAGTGGCGGGCGGCTCCAGTGAGGCGCGGGCTGGCCTGGCGCAGTCCGTACGGGTACGGGCCGCGCGCGGGCCCGACGTAGGTCGCGGGGGCCACGACGGGCGACGGGGGGCGACGCGCGGGTCCCCGTCGCCCGTCGCAGCGCCTCCCGGGGGCGACGCGCGGAGTGACGGGGCAGAAAGCCGCCGCGCGCCTCGGGGCGCACGGCGGGCAGAAAACCGCCGCGCGCCTCGGGGCGCACGGCGGGCTGAAAACCCTAATTTCGACGCCGCGCACCACGGGGCGCGCGGCGGACAGGGAGTAGCAGTAGCAGCGGAAGCAGTGAAGTGGGCCCACAGGCCAGGAACGTTAAGCTCTGATACCATGTCATGAATACTAGGAGTGGGGCCTAGGCTTAGTAGCCTAGGCCCACACATAGAGTAGGTAGGATGTGCCCTAGGACTAGGGTTTTGGGTATGCTAAGGAGAATTGGAGAAGAGAGAATGGAGAATGGTGGGTTGAACTAGCAAGCAGCAGGATACATATAGGAAACCCTAAGGGGTTGTACTCACTATTGAGCACCCCACTGCAGGCTAGACAAATAACATAATCTGACAGCGCGTGGTGCTGCAGAGGCAGCGCGCGGGCTGCAGGGGCGGCGCGCGGGTCTGCAGAGGCAGCGGGCGGGCTGCAGGGGGCGGCGCGCAGGGCTGCGGGGGCAGCGCGCGGGCTGCAAGGGCGGCGCCTGGGGCAGTAGTGGCAGCACGAGGGGTGCAAGGGTGGCGTGCGGGGCTGTAGACAGGAGGCGCGCGGGCTGCACGGGGCGGCGCGCACGGGCGGCAGAGGGCAGGGCAGGGCGTGGGGTAGCGCGGTAACCGCAGTGGGTCACTAAGCTAATGGTGGGCCCGAAAAAAAAAAAAAAAAAAAAAAAAAAAAAAAAAAAAAAAAAAAAAAAAAAAAAAAACGGTCCTACGGACCTACTGCTCTGAAACCATGTCAGAATCTAGCAGGAAGAATGAATGCCTTGAGGACAGAAGGGTACAAATGCTAACCCTAATTTGGGTTGTACCCCTTATGGGCTACCCCACTACAGCCTACACAACACAAACATCAATATTGTTTGACAATTTATTGCCGGATTGTTGCGACAAAGTCACACATCTTGCAGCGATGCGACAAACAGTAAATGTTGCAAGCTGGTTGACACGTTATGTGGCTTGCGATAATATGTGACGTCGCAGGATTATTGTATTATCACATTACTGTTGTATTGCCAAGTCGACCTCGTGGTCGAATTTGAGTCGACTAGACGTCGAATGATGTCGTCTCTTTGAAACGGCCATCAAAATTACGAAATGTGGCCGGATTATGCGAGCTCATCGAAAATATTTGCGGCTGTCGCAACCGTGTTACTTTCGCCAAAACCGGCCAGTCGGATTAGGCCGATGTCGGATCTGACACACCCTTAGGACAAAACCGGCTAGTCGGATTAGCGAGGGTCTTAAGTGACCAAGTGCTTTGCAGTCGATGAAAAACAGGCATGTGTGATGGGTTTACAAATTTGGGGCCAAAGTTTTGACAAATCGAGACTCTCCAAAGATCCCACTGCCCAAGTGCTTTGCAGTTGCACGGCCAACCCTTACATGAGACCCTGGCTTTAAATTTGTTCGGATGGTTGTCAAATACCGAGGAGCCACGTACATGACAGAACTGGATACGATGTTTAGGGCGTGTGTGATTCTGGAAATTGCTAAGTTTACATTTTTTTGTCGAATGTAGCATTTGAACTTGAGCCGAACAGTGTTCGACTTCCGCTGAACGTGAAGTTTGAACCGCGCAAAACATTTTCAGGTATGTCAAATCACACACCCAAGGTCGAATTTGAATGTTCGACATTTTAGGGGGTGCGCCGAGCCGCTCGTAGGGGATGTAGGTTACCAGGTATAATTCCGTAGACATCGCGCCACGTTAACATACCGACTGTGGTTTTCGGCGGAGGTTTTATTGCGTCATAGGGTTTCGCCAAATTCGCAACTCGTCGTACGTGCGCAAAACAACACACGTTCGGCTCACTGTACGCGCCCACATTTACGCATTGACTCGAGTCAAGTTTGGAAAAGTTGGGTCGAATTTGCCAAGTGGTCAAAGGAAAGACTTTCGTCACACGGCTTTGGCGAAATTGACGAAACCGGTAACCAGACAAAGTTCGACCTGTTTTCGAACCTAGAATAAAATCACACACGCCCTTCTGCATCAGAAATTACCAGAAGGCAGTTCCAGATGAGATGCGGTGGAGTTTGGAAAGCACCCCCTGTGCTACACAATCCCATAGCAACCCCCCGTCCCGTCCAACCCTAAAGGGCAGGTTGCTGTAGCGGAGGGGATGCTGATGAATCACGCAACACCCAACTGAATCAATACAGCGGCGGTGGGTGGCATCTGCCGTACTACACGCTTTCCTAGTCGATGGCGAAACAGGAGGGGTTTCAGGGGCGGATGCTGAGGGAGGCTGAGGAGGAATTCCGCAGATGTGTCATCGGCGCCCGTGCCCCAGGGTCTGGAGTGACGAAAGCTTTGTTTTATTGCGAAACAAGTGTAGGAGCAGTTACCCTCTTTGTGCTGGCGAACTTGCAAGCCGTTGAGAATCCCGCCCCGTGCGACACTGGCTATTCACAAACCAGCAAAATACTGTAGACGTGCGGGGTTGGAGGTGACGACGATGTACCGGATTAGAAAAGGCAGTGGGTTCGGAATCTGTACCAACATCTTCACTGTAGACATCCCTTAGCGGGGATGTCCCGAAGGCATCACATCAGTTGGGTACGGCCTCTCAGGAATCCTGCCAATCAGGAGCTTGGGTTCTGATCATCCAGCGTTGACGAGGCGACTTTCGGTTCGGTTGCCATCGTTCGCATGGGCGACGCCGTCGGGCAAAGATGATCCCTACCTGTCATATCATCGCTTGGCTGGCACTTCGGTGGGATAGAAGTGGGCGGGTGGGACGGGAGAAAAAAGAGGGGGTGCGACGCACTCACAGGCTTCGACGACAGAGAGCGCGCGCACGTTCGTTGAGACATCACCGTCGTGCGTTCAGCGGAACCGGGGAATAGCATGAACGTAATGGCATCGGTTCGGTTGCACTGCGTGGCGGTGCTGGAGCACCGCGCGGAGCTATCTCGTTCTTCCGCCGAACATGCAGCCACGATCGTCGCACAGCAGCTTCGGGACGGGATCAGCAGGATCCCCGACGGCGGAATCAGCGTCCCCAGATTCTAGTACCCGCTCTTCCCCCCTCTTCCTCAACCAGCCGATCCGACTCTCCCCAGACGTCCACGGACGATGGGTTGGTTTGGCGGCGGGTAGAGAGAGAGGGGGGAAGAGCGGGTGGAAGCATCGTGACACACGGCTCTTACAACAGGCTTGTGCATCCCCCCAGGCGAAAATCGCTGACGAATCACGAATCAGTTCCATCGATCGCGCCCGTGCCCCAAGAAGAGAAGAGATGCGATACTAGGGTAAAAAAAGTTGCCGCGTCGGATTACTAGGAGCTCCGGTGCACTCTTTAGTTGTGTCAGTTCATACCCGAAACGATTTTTAGCCGTTCTTCGCGCAATCATACCCGAGCGCAATCATACCCGAGCGCAATCATACCCGAGCGCAATCATACCCGAGCGCAATCATACCCGAGCGCAATCATACCCGAGCGCAATCGTACCCGAGCGCAATCGTACCCGAGCGCAATCATACCCGAGCGCAATCGTACCCGAGCGCAATCGTACCCGAGCGCAATCGTACCCGAGCGCAATCGTACCCGAGCGCAATCGTACCCGAGCGCAATCACACCCGAGCGCAATCACACCCGAGCGCAATCACACCCGAGCGCAATCACACCCGGGCGCAATCATACCCGGGCGCAATCATACCCGGGCGCAATCATACCCGGGCGCAATCATACCCGGGCGCAATCATACCCGGGCGCAATCATACCCGGGCGCAATCATACCCGGGCGCAATCATACCCGGGCGCAATCATACCCGGGCGCAATCATACCCGGGCGCAATCATACCCGGGCGCAATCATACCCGGGCGCAATCATACCCGGGCGCAATCATACCCGGGCGCAATCATACCCGGGCGCAATCATACCCGGGCGCAATCATACCCGGGCGCAATCATACCCGGGCGCAATCATACCCGGGCGCAATCATACCCGGGCGCAATCATACCCGGGCGCAATCATACCCGGGCGCAATCATACCCGGGCGCAATCATACCCGGGCGCAATCATACCCGGGCGCAATCATACCCGGGCGCAATCATACCCGGGCGCAATCATACCCGGGCGCAATCATACCCGGGCGCAATCATACCCGGGCGCAATCATACCCGGGCGCAATCATACCCGGGCGCAATCATACCCGGGCGCAATCATACCCGGGCGCAATCATACCCGGGCGCAATCATACCCGGGCGCAATCATACCCGGGCGCAATCATACCCGGGCGCAATCATACCCGGGCGCAATCATACCCGGGCGCAATCATACCCGGGCGCAATCATACCCGGGCGCAATCATACCCGGGCGCAATCATACCCGGGCGCAATCATACCCGGGCGCAATCATACCCGGGCGCAATCATACCCGGGCGCAATCATACCCGGGCGCAATCATACCCGGGCGCAATCATACCCGGGCGCAATCATACCCGGGCGCAATCATACCCGGGCGCAATCATACCCGGGCGCAATCATACCCGGGCGCAATCATACCCGGGCGCAATCATACCCGGGCGCAATCATACCCGGGCGCAATCATACCCGGGCGCAATCATACCCGGGCGCAATCATACCCGGGCGCAATCATACCCGGGCGCAATCATACCCGGGCGCAATCATACCCGGGCGCAATCATACCCGGGCGCAATCATACCCGGGCGCAATCATACCCGGGCGCAATCATACCCGGGCGCAATCATACCCGGGCGCAATCATACCCGGGCGCAATCATACCCGGGCGCAATCATACCCGGGCGCAATCATACCCGGGCGCAATCATACCCGGGCGCAATCATACCCGGGCGCAATCATACCCGGGCGCAATCATACCCGGGCGCAATCATACCCGGGCGCAATCATACCCGGGCGCAATCATACCCGGGCGCAATCATACCCGGGCGCAATCATACCCGGGCGCAATCATACCCGGGCGCAATCATACCCGGGCGCAATCATACCCGGGCGCAATCATACCCGGGCGCAATCATACCCGGGCGCAATCATACCCGGGCGCAATCATACCCGGGCGCAATCATACCCGGGCGCAATCATACCCGGGCGCAATCATACCCGGGCGCAATCATACCCGGGCGCAATCATACCCGGGCGCAATCATACCCGGGCGCAATCATACCCGGGCGCAATCATACCCGGGCGCAATCATACCCGGGCGCAATCATACCCGGGCGCAATCATACCCGGGCGCAATCATACCCGGGCGCAATCATACCCGGGCGCAATCATACCCGGGCGCAATCATACCCGGGCGCAATCATACCCGGGCGCAATCATACCCGGGCGCAATCATACCCGGGCGCAATCATACCCGGGCGCAATCATACCCGGGCGCAATCATACCCGGGCGCAATCATACCCGGGCGCAATCATACCCGGGCGCAATCATACCCGGGCGCAATCATACCCGGGCGCAATCATACCCGGGCGCAATCATACCCGGGCGCAATCATACCCGGGCGCAATCATACCCGGGCGCAATCATACCCGGGCGCAATCATACCCGGGCGCAATCATACCCGGGCGCAATCATACCCGGGCGCAATCATACCCGGGCGCAATCATACCCGGGCGCAATCATACCCGGGCGCAATCATACCCGGGCGCAATCATACCCGGGCGCAATCATACCCGGGCGCAATCATACCCGGGCGCAATCATACCCGGGCGCAATCATACCCGGGCGCAATCATACCCGGGCGCAATCATACCCGGGCGCAATCATACCCGGGCGCAATCATACCCGGGCGCAATCATACCCGGGCGCAATCATACCCGGGCGCAATCATACCCGGGCGCAATCATACCCGGGCGCAATCATACCCGGGCGCAATCATACCCGGGCGCAATCATACCCGGGCGCAATCATACCCGGGCGCAATCATACCCGGGCGCAATCATACCCGGGCGCAATCATACCCGGGCGCAATCATACCCGGGCGCAATCATACCCGGGCGCAATCATACCCGGGCGCAATCATACCCGGGCGCAATCATACCCGGGCGCAATCATACCCGGGCGCAATCATACCCGGGCGCAATCATACCCGGGCGCAATCATACCCGGGCGCAATCATACCCGGGCGCAATCATACCCGGGCGCAATCATACCCGGGCGCAATCATACCCGGGCGCAATCATACCCGGGCGCAATCATACCCGGGCGCAATCATACCCGGGCGCAATCATACCCGGGCGCAATCATACCCGGGCGCAATCATACCCGGGCGCAATCATACCCGGGCGCAATCATACCCGGGCGCAATCATACCCGGGCGCAATCATACCCGGGCGCAATCATACCCGGGCGCAATCATACCCGGGCGCAATCATACCCGGGCGCAATCATACCCGGGCGCAATCATACCCGGGCGCAATCATACCCGGGCGCAATCATACCCGGGCGCAATCATACCCGGGCGCAATCATACCCGGGCGCAATCATACCCGGGCGCAATCATACCCGGGCGCAATCATACCCGGGCGCAATCATACCCGGGCGCAATCATACCCGGGCGCAATCATACCCGGGCGCAATCATACCCGGGCGCAATCATACCCGGGCGCAATCATACCCGGGCGCAATCATACCCGGGCGCAATCATACCCGGGCGCAATCATACCCGGGCGCAATCATACCCGGGCGCAATCATACCCGGGCGCAATCATACCCGGGCGCAATCATACCCGGGCGCAATCATACCCGGGCGCAATCATACCCGGGCGCAATCATACCCGGGCGCAATCATACCCGGGCGCAATCATACCCGGGCGCAATCATACCCGGGCGCAATCATACCCGGGCGCAATCATACCCGGGCGCAATCATACCCGGGCGCAATCATACCCGGGCGCAATCATACCCGGGCGCAATCATACCCGGGCGCAATCATACCCGGGCGCAATCATACCCGGGCGCAATCATACCCGGGCGCAATCATACCCGGGCGCAATCATACCCGGGCGCAATCATACCCGGGCGCAATCATACCCGGGCGCAATCATACCCGGGCGCAATCATACCCGGGCGCAATCATACCCGGGCGCAATCATACCCGGGCGCAATCATACCCGGGCGCAATCATACCCGGGCGCAATCATACCCGGGCGCAATCATACCCGGGCGCAATCATACCCGGGCGCAATCATACCCGGGCGCAATCATACCCGGGCGCAATCATACCCGGGCGCAATCATACCCGGGCGCAATCATACCCGGGCGCAATCATACCCGGGCGCAATCATACCCGGGCGCAATCATACCCGGGCGCAATCATACCCGGGCGCAATCATACCCGGGCGCAATCATACCCGGGCGCAATCATACCCGGGCGCAATCATACCCGGGCGCAATCATACCCGGGCGCAATCATACCCGGGCGCAATCATACCCGGGCGCAATCATACCCGGGCGCAATCATACCCGGGCGCAATCATACCCGGGCGCAATCATACCCGGGCGCAATCATACCCGGGCGCAATCATACCCGGGCGCAATCATACCCGGGCGCAATCATACCCGGGCGCAATCATACCCGGGCGCAATCATACCCGGGCGCAATCATACCCGGGCGCAATCATACCCGGGCGCAATCATACCCGGGCGCAATCATACCCGGGCGCAATCATACCCGGGCGCAATCATACCCGGGCGCAATCATACCCGGGCGCAATCATACCCGGGCGCAATCATACCCGGGCGCAATCATACCCGGGCGCAATCATACCCGGGCGCAATCATACCCGGGCGCAATCATACCCGGGCGCAATCATACCCGGGCGCAATCATACCCGGGCGCAATCATACCCGGGCGCAATCATACCCGGGCGCAATCATACCCGGGCGCAATCATACCCGGGCGCAATCATACCCGGGCGCAATCATACCCGGGCGCAATCATACCCGGGCGCAATCATACCCGGGCGCAATCATACCCGAGCGCAATCATACCCGAGCGCAATCATACCCGAGCGCAATCATACCCGAGCGCAATCATACCCGAGCGCAATCATACCCGAGCGCAATCATACCCGAGCGCAATCATACCCGAGCGCAATCATACCCGAGCGCAATCATACCCGAGCGCAATCCTACCCGAGCGCAATCCTACCCGAGCGCAATCCTACCCGAGCGCAATCCTACCCGAGCGCAATCCTACCCGAGCGCAATCCTACCCGAGCGCAATCCTACCCGAGCGCAATCCTACCCGAGCGCAATCCTACCCGAGCGCAATCCTACCCGAGCGCAATCCTACCCGAGCGCAATCCTACCCGAGCGCAATCCTACCCGAGCGCAATCCTACCCGAGCGCAATCCTACCCGAGCGCAATCCTACCCGAGCGCAATCCTACCCGAGCGCAATCCTACCCGAGCGCAATCCTACCCGAGCGCAATCCTACCCGAGCGCAATCCTACCCGAGCGCAATCCTACCCGAGCGCAATCATACCCGAGCGCAATCATACCCGAGCGCAATCATACCCGAGCGCAATCATACCCGAGCGCAATCATACCCGAGCGCAATCATACCCGAGCGCAATCATACCCGAGCGCAATCATACCCGAGCGCAATCATACCCGAGCGCAATCATACCCGAGCGCAATCATACCCGAGCGCAATCATACCCGAGCGCAATCATACCCGAGCGCAATCATACCCGAGCGCAATCATACCCGAGCGCAATCATACCCGAGCGCAATCATACCCGAGCGCAATCATACCCGAGCGCAATCATACCCGAGCGCAATCATACCCGAGCGCAATCATACCCGAGCGCAATCATACCCGAGCGCAATCATACCCGAGCGCAATCATACCCGAGCGCAATCATACCCGAGCGCAATCATACCCGAGCGCAATCATACCCGAGCGCAATCATACCCGAGCGCAATCATACCCGAGCGCAATCATACCCGAGCGCAATCATACCCGAGCGCAATCATACCCGAGCGCAATCATACCCGAGCGCAATCATACCCGAGCGCAATCATACCCGAGCGCAATCATACCCGAGCGCAATCATACCCGAGCGCAATCATACCCGAGCGCAATCATACCCGAGCGCAATCATACCCGAGCGCAATCATACCCGAGCGCAATCATACCCGAGCGCAATCATACCCGAGCGCAATCATACCCGAGCGCAATCATACCCGAGCGCAATCATACCCGAGCGCAATCATACCCGAGCGCAATCATACCCGAGCGCAATCATACCCGAGCGCAATCATACCCGAGCGCAATCATACCCGAGCGCAATCATACCCGAGCGCAATCATACCCGAGCGCAATCATACCCGAGCGCAATCATACCCGAGCGCAATCATACCCGAGCGCAATCATACCCGCTCCTGCTACACTTCACGCAATCATGAAGCGGCTTTCAGCTCTCGGCGTGGCTGCTTGTCTGATTCTCGCCCTGCTCTGTGGTAAGCCCACCTGCCCTGGTAACCATATCATTCCATATCACTCACTCTCGTTCTCTTTCTCTTTCTCTCACTCCTTCCGCCGCTCGTCAAAAGCATTTCCTCACGTTTCGCCCATGCCGCTGGTGCTGCAGATTCTCTAGAGCTCAAACAATATATCTTTCCTACCTCGTCCCTCCTCCCTTACATGTCGTTGCTCGTGTGGTGTGTCCGCAGGTTCAGAGGCGGTACGCATGGTGCCGAATCCAAACCCTACCGCTGGAGACGACAGCACTACCGGCAAGCGCACCCCCACTGGCGACACCAGCTCCACCAGCAAACCCACTCAGATCAGGCCCAAGGTGCGGTAATCAAGCCCAGTAATTGCAAGCACGTGGTACGGTATGCTAAGAGCAGCGCCAGGGTACGGTAGCTAGCCCACTAAGCGCAGGCCCTGGTTATGGGACGCTAAGTGCGGCACACGGTACAGTACGCAATTCCACTAAGCACAGGCACACGGTACGTTTTGCAATGCCCACTGGCTCTTGAGGCCGTGAAACGCAGACCAGCAATGGGGCAGACCCAAGGTATCAGAAGTGTGGCATGGCAAGCCGTGTCCTTTGGTTGATCACAACACTTTGCAGCATCAGCTGTTTGCTTGACCAGCCTGGAATCCTGTGTTTCTCCTAGTGCCAAAGAAAAAGCCTTATCCCTTTGTCGTTTGCTACAGGTTAAGACTCATCATGTGAAATTCTCATTTTGGTCCGGTTGGAAAAAACTCGGCAAGGTGAAGCCCTCTGATGTGATCGGTGGGTGTCACTCTCTTGCTCTCTCTTGCTCCTTCTCTCGCTCGCTCGCTCGCACCTAATCCATGCCAGTGTGGTTTCAACTATCCCTCACCACAGAGATGACAAACTCGGGAGCGGATCCGAAAAAGAAGGTTATTTTAATGGCTTCTCGAGAACACTTACAGAAGTGTAATTACAGGGGCGCGAAATTGCTGCACAGCTTTTCGCGTCTTGGCGAGAAGTTCAGGTATGTATAATCTTTACTGATACACTACCCGTTTGTTTCACTTATCATGTCTAACACACCGTTGCTGATGTTTCTTGCTCAACTGCTACCAGGTTGAAAGTTCCTGCCGCCGCCGCAGGAGGCCACCTCTATCTCACCTCTAACCCCTATCTGTGCGGATTTGCTGATTTCAAGATAATTATTTCTGTAGGGTCTTCCATTTCGCCCTGTGCTATTGGAATAAGGTGTTTGTGATGGGATGTGAGACAGTCCTGTGCTTTTGTCCCAAAGTGGCCTAGGTCCGTTGCTTTGAACGAATGCTGATCTAATTATTGCTATTGGAGGGTGGTTGATGAGGACAGAACACAAGGGGTAGAGGCAGGGCAGTACAGCATAAGTTGAGCGAAAAATCACCGTACATGGTACACTTTGCAGATCAGTGTGAAGAATAAATTGTTTGAGCGTTCGCAGGAATATCAGAACTCTAAGCTGCTGCTGCTGGTATGCTGAGACGGGTGCGATTGCAGGGAAGGGAAGCAGCAAGGAGTGGTTGGGCCATGAGGGGAACCGTGTGCAGTAAACCATTGCTTTGTGATGCCTCAGAAGCGCATCAGAACTCCAAGCTGCTGGTATGCTGAGAAGCGTGCGATTGCAGGGAAGCAGCCAGGTGCGGCTGGCCCATGAGGGAGCAGGTGAGGCGGAATCGAGCCCTGATGTGCGCAAGGAGGGTGTCAAATCGGTCGTCCTGTGACACGTGAAGCGACAAGTGAAGTGGGGCAGAAAGCGGGCACTGATGGTAAGAGATGGGTAGCGAGTGGCTGGGTGAGCATGGCTGGGTGGGCATGGCTGGGTGGGCATGGCTGGGTGAGCATGGCTGGGTGAGCATGGCTGGGTGAGCACGAGCGGGTGAGGCGGAACCGAGCCCTGATGTGCGCAAGGAGACAGTCAGATTGATCATCCTGTGACAAGTGCAGTGACAAGTGCAGTGACAAGTGCAGTGACAAGTGCAGTGACAAGTGCAGTGACAAGTGCAGTGACAAGTGCAGTGACAAGTGCAGTGACAAGTGCAGTGACAAGTGCAGTGACAAGTGCAGTGACAAGTGCAGTGACAAGTGCAGTGACAAGTGCAGTGACAAGTGCAGTGACAAGTGCAGTGACAAGTGCAGTGACAAGTGCAGTGACAAGTGCAGTGACAAGTGCAGTGACAAGTGCAGTGACAAGTGCAGTGACAAGTGCAGTGACAAGTGCAGTGACAAGTGCAGTGACAAGTGCAGTGACAAGTGCAGTGACAAGTGCAGTGACAAGTGCAGTGACAAGTGCAGTGACAAGTGCAGTGACAAGTGCAGTGACAAGTGCAGTGACAAGTGCAGTGACAAGTGCAGTGACAAGTGCAGTGACAAGTGCAGTGACAAGTGCAGTGACAAGTGCAGTGACAAGTGCAGTGACAAGTGCAGTGACAAGTGCAGTGACAAGTGTTGTGACAAGTGTAGTGACAAGTGTAGTGACAAGTGTAGTGACAAGTGTAGTGACAAGTGTAGTGACAAGTGTAGTGACAAGTGGAGAGACTGCTGAGGGATGGAGCAGATGGGGTGCATCAAAAAGAAAGAGGGGCTTGAACAAAAAGAAAGAGGGGCTTGAACAAAAAGAAAGAGGGGCTTGAACAAAAAGAAAGAGGGGCTTGAACAAAAAGAAAGAGGGGCTTGAACAAAAAGAAAGAGGGGCTTGAACAAAAAGAAAGAGGGGCTTGAACAAAAAGAAAGAGGGGCTTGAACAAAAAGAAAGAGGGGCTTGAACAAAAAGAAAGAGGGGCTTGAACAAAAAGAAAGAGGGGCTTGAACAAAAAGAAAGAGGGGCTTGAACAAAAAGAAAGAGGGGCTTGAACAAAAAGAAAGAGGGGCTTGAACAAAAAGAAAGAGGGGCTTGAACAAAAAGAAAGAGGGGCTTGAACAAAAAGAAAGAGGGGCTTGAACAAAAAGAAAGAGGGGCTTGAACAAAAAGAAAGAGGGGCTTGAACAAAAAGAAAGAGGGGCTTGAACAAAAAGAAAGAGGGGCTTGAACAAAAAGAAAGAGGGGCTTGAACAAAAAGAAAGAGGGGCTTGAACAAAAAGAAAGAGGGGCTTGAACAAAAAGAAAGAGGGGCTTGAACAAAAAGAAAGAGGGGCTTGAACAAAAAGAAAGAGGGGCTTGAACAAAAAGAAAGAGGGGCTTGAACAAAAAGAAAGAGGGGCTTGAACAAAAAGAAAGAGGGGCTTGAACAAAAAGAAAGAGGGGCTTGAACAAAAAGAAAGAGGCGCTTGAACAAAAAGAAAGAGGGGCTTGAACAAAAAGAAAGAGGGGCTTGAACAAAAAGAAAGAGGGGCTTGAACGATGGAGTGGAAGATGGGAGAGGGACGAGGACTAGGGAATGGAAAAGGAAAAAGGGGATGCCTGGGAGAAAATGAAGGGGAAGGGATGGAAGGGAGAGGAGAAATACGCATGCAGGCTGTTGGTAGGAGAGACGTGATGTGGTGTGGTGTCGCAGCGTGAAAAATACCTGCCCAATCTGAGGTTTTGAAAACACTTCCAGCCCCGCAAGGAGCTCTCATCCCTCCCATCCCTCCCATTCTTCTCCCCTTGAGGGCAACCAAAGCCGTGCACCAGCTGGGCAACCAAAGCCGTGCACCAGCTGGGCAACCAAAGCCGTGCACCAGCTGCAGCAGCTCAACTGGACGCTCTTCTTGCAAGTTCAACGGTTGAAGCCGTGCTCCAGGTGCAGCCTTGAGAGCTCCAGGTGCAGCCTTGAGAGGTCTTAGATGAAGAGGTGAATGCACACTCACTTCGGGGTTGGTAACGGGGAAGTCGGAAATGAGCTGCTGCAGCTGCTGCACGGCTTTGGTTGCCCTGAGGGTGAAAGAAGAACGAGTGGGATGGGAGGGATGGGGGGGTGGCAGGGGTGGGTGGGGAAGAGGGGGGGATGGTAATGGGGGAAGTCAGATATGAGCTGCTGCAGTTGTTGCACGGCTTTTGGTTGCCCCCGGGGGAAAAGAAGAATGGGAGGGATGGGCGGATGGAGGAATAGGGAGGAGGGGGGAAGAGGGAAATAGGTTGGGAGGAATGGGAAGGAGGGCGGGGATGAGAGGGCTAGGAGAGATTAGTTGGCAGGGACGGCAGGGACGGCAGGGACGGCAGGGACGGCAGGGACGGCAGGGACGGCAGGGACGGCAGGGACGGCAGGGACGGCAGGGACGGCAGGGATGAACAAAGGGGGCAGAGGGAAGCAAGGGGATGGTTGGAGTGGGAAAGAATGGGGAAGAGGAAGCTGAGCCGCGGAACAGGTTGCTGTGGGGAAACATAAGGAGGCAGGAAATTGTGTGAGTAGCCTTAGACAGGAGGCAGGAAATTGTGTGAGTAGCCTTAGACAGGAGGCAGGAAATTGTGTGAGTAGCCTTAGACAGGAGGCAGGAAATTGTGTGAATAGCCTTAGACAGGAGGCAGGAAAACTCGACTACCATTTCAGAAAGAGAGCGAGAAGAGGGATGGGAAGAACGTATGGAGTGGAGGAGAGGAGACAGGACATGGGATGGGGGACGTGGAGACAGGACATGGGATGGGGGACGTGGAGACAGGAGATGGGATGGGGGACGTGGAGACAGGACATGGGATGGGGGACGTGGAGACAGGACATGGGATGGGGGACGTGGAGACAGGAGATGGGATGGGGGACGTGGAGACAGGAGATGGGATGGGGGACGTGGAGGGAAGAGAAGCGGCCGAAGGGATGGAAATAAATCACTGGAAAAAGGGGAGGAGATGGAACAAGAGGAAACCAAGAGAAACAACGGGATGCATGAAAAGGGCGCAAGGACCCTAGTTATCTCGGTAGGTGGGGAAGGAGGGGGGGGATGGGAGGGGAGAAAGGGAATAAGAGGGATCGAAGAAGGGAAAGGGAGGCGAGAAACAGGGGGCGGTAATGGATGGACAGCATGGAAGGATGCTGAGTGAGTGGCAGGATCCAACGGTGAGGATTCAAGGTGGAGTCTTGCCTGGGGGAGAATCGTCTGGAGGGGGCTGATTGGATGACTTGCTCCCACGCGGCTGCACAGCCCCACATGAAGCCCAGCTCGTCCCCTGATGGTGGTGGTGTGGGATGCGGTGGAGTGGGGTGGGAAGGGGTGTGGTGGGGTGGGATGGGATGGGATGGGATGGGATGGGATAAAATGGGATGGGATGGGATGGGATGGGATGGGATGGGATGGGATGGGATGGGATGGGATGGGATGGGATGGGGTGGGATGGGATGGGATGGGATGGGATGGGATGGGGTGGGATGGGGCGGGCTGCAAGATGAGATGAGATGGGAGCGTAGAATCTTAAGCTGATGCACGATGCACCTTGGGGGGTTCACAAGGTGCATTCTAAACACACTTTTGACAATCTTTCACCCACCTATCCCAAACCCATGCTGTCACCCACCTATCCCAAACCCATGCTGTCACCCACCTATCCCAAACCCATGCTGTCACCCACCTATCCCAAACCCATGCTGTCACCCACCTATCCCAAACCCATGCTGTCACCCACCTATCCCAAACCCATGCTGTCACCCACCTATCCCAAACCCATGCTGTCACCCACCTATCCCAAACCCATGCTGTCACCCACCTATCCCAAACCCATGCTGTCACCCACCTATCCCAAACCCATGCTGTCACCCACCTATCCCAAACCCATGCTGTCACCCACCTATCCCAAACCCATGCTGTCACCCACCTATCCCAAACCCATGCTGTCACCCACCTATCCCAAACCCATGCTGTCACCCACCTATCCCAAACCCATGCTGTCACCCACCTATCCCAAACCCATGCTGTCACCCACCTATCCCAAACCCATGCTGTCACCCACCTATCCCAAACCCATGCTGTCACCCACCTATCCCAAACCCATGCTGTCACCCACCTATCCCAAACCCATGCTGTCACCCACCTATCCCAAACCCATGCTGTCACCCACCTATCCCAAACCCATGCTGTCACCCACCTATCCCAAACCCATGCTGTCACCCACCTATCCCAAACCCATGCTGTCACCCACCTATCCCAAACCCATGCTGTCACCCACCTATCCCAAACCCATGCTGTCACCCACCTATCCCAAACCCATGCTGTCACCCACCTATCCCAAACCCATGCTGTCACCCACCTATCCCAAACCCATGCTGTCACCCACCTATCCCAAACCCATGCTGTCACCCACCTATCCCAAACCCATGCTGTCACCCACCTATCCCAAACCCATGCTGTCACCCACCTATCCCAAACCCATGCTGTCACCCACCTATCCCAAACCCATGCTGTCACCCACCTATCCCAAACCCATGCTGTCACCCACCTATCCCAAACCCATGCTGTCACCCACCTATCCCAAACCCATGCTGTCACCCACCTATCCCAAACCCATGCTGTCACCCACCTATCCCAAACCCATGCTGTCACCCACCTATCCCAAACCCATGCTGTCACCCACCTATCCCAAACCCATGCTGTCACCCACCTATCCCAAACCCATGCTGTCACCCACCTATCCCAAACCCATGCTGTCACCCACCTATCCCAAACCCATGCTGTCACCCACCTATCCCAAACCCATGCTGTCACCCACCTATCCCAAACCCATGCTGTCACCCACCTATCCCAAACCCATGCTGTCACCCACCTATCCCAAACCCATGCTGTCACCCACCTATCCCAAACCCATGCTGTCACCCACCTATCCCAAACCCATGCTGTCACCCACCTATCCCAAACCCATGCTGTCACCCACCTATCCCAAACCCATGCTGTCACCCACCTATCCCAAACCCATGCTGTCACCCACCTATCCCAAACCCATGCTGTCACCCACCTATCCCAAACCCATGCTGTCACCCACCTATCCCAAACCCATGCTGTCACCCACCTATCCCAAACCCATGCTGTCACCCACCTATCCCAAACCCATGCTGTCACCCACCTATCCCAAACCCATGCTGTCACCCACCTATCCCAAACCCATGCTGTCACCCACCTATCCCAAACCCATGCTGTCACCCACCTATCCCAAACCCATGCTGTCACCCACCTATCCCAAACCCATGCTGTCACCCACCTATCCCAAACCCATGCTGTCACCCACCTATCCCAAACCCATGCTGTCACCCACCTATCCCAAACCCATGCTGTCACCCACCTATCCCAAACCCATGCTGTCACCCACCTATCCCAAACCCATGCTGTCACCCACCTATCCCAAACCCATGCTGTCACCCACCTATCCCAAACCCATGCTGTCACCCACCTATCCCAAACCCATGCTGTCACCCACCTATCCCAAACCCATGCTGTCACCCACCTATCCCAAACCCATGCTGTCACCCACCTATCCCAAACCCATGCTGTCACCCACCTATCCCAAACCCATGCTGTCACCCACCTATCCCAAACCCATGCTGTCACCCACCTATCCCAAACCCATGCTGTCACCCACCTATCCCAAACCCATGCTGTCACCCACCTATCCCAAACCCATGCTGTCACCCACCTATCCCAAACCCATGCTGTCACCCACCTATCCCAAACCCATGCTGTCACCCACCTATCCCAAACCCATGCTGTCACCCACCTATCCCAAACCCATGCTGTCACCCACCTATCCCAAACCCATGCTGTCACCCACCTATCCCAAACCCATGCTGTCACCCACCTATCCCAAACCCATGCTGTCACCCACCTATCCCAAACCCATGCTGTCACCCACCTATCCCAAACCCATGCTGTCACCCACCTATCCCAAACCCATGCTGTCACCCACCTATCCCAAACCCATGCTCCCAACCCGTTTCTCTCCCCTCTTGCCGTCCCAATCGCAAGCCGTCCCTGCCAGGGAGGAAATGAGATCCGGAGGAGGGCAACGGAGGATGTGAGAAGCGGAGATGGAGAAAAGTGAAGGCGACGAGACGAGAGGGAAAATGTGATGCTTGCCAACTCATTTGCGCATTTGCACCTTTGCAGGGAGAGGAGATACTGAAACTTCGCGAGCACTAATACTGTGAGAATTAAATTTGGCTTCTGACTGAGCCGGCGCAAGGCAACTCATTTGCGCATTAAATCGCAAATGTCATGGTAAGTTACAGCAGCGAGGCGCGAATAACAAGCAGCGAGGCGCTGCGAGCACAAGATGGAGACCACTTCAAGACCCCCCCACTGCATAATCTCAGCGCGGCCCACACAATGCAAGTTACAAAGTAGGGTGGAAACAGCTTGGTTGAATGCAGAAGTTCAACGGCGGGAGAGGAATTAGGGTTGATGAACGAATGTACTCACTGGTATCCCTCGGCATGGCCCTGTGCTAGCAGCTGCTCCTCCAATCCCACCACCGCTTCTAGGTCCATTGGCTTGGAGTAGGGAGTTGGGGAGGCAGGGGGGCAGGGGAGGCAGGGGGTTGGGGAGGCAGACGGTTGGGGAGGCAGACGGTTGGGGAGGCAGACGGTTGGGGAGGCAGACGGTTGGGGAAGCAGGGGGCAGTGAAGGGAAGGGAAGAGAAGGGGAAGGCAGGTAGCGCTGGTAGGGTACATATGGAGGGGCAGTGAAGGGAAGAGAAGGGAAGGGAAGGGAAGGGAAGGGAAGGGAAGGGAAGGGAAGGGAAGGGAAGGGAAGGGAAGGGAAGGGAAGGGAGAAGAAGGGCGAGGAAGAGAAGCTGGAGGGACGAGCGCAGCAGGCCTGGAAAGGAGGAATTGGGCCCATAGACCACCTGGTAAGACCCTAGGGGCTGCACTGCGCGCACTCACCTGCTGTAGGGGCTGCACTGCGCGCACTCACCTGCTGTAGGAGCTGCACTGCGCGCACTCACCTGCTGTAGGGGCTGCACTGCGCGCACTCACCTGCTGTAGGGGCTGCACTGCGCGCACTCACCTGCTGTAGGGGCTGCACTGCGCGCACTCACCTGCTGTAGGGGCGGATAGAGGATGCAATCGGACGCCACTATAAAGATCCTTCCCTTGCGTGCAGTTGAGTCAGTCAGCCCACAGGAGCACGCTTGAAGGGCGGTTCCGGCGCAACCAGCCACGCTGCTGCAGGTTGTTTTTGAGATTTCTCAGAAAAAAACTGCAGTTCCGGCGCAACCGCCCCGCCCACGCTTCAAGCGCGCTGGATCCGCCCAGCTTGACGTGCCCTGGAGGGAGGAGGGGAGAAGATGAGTTGGAGGACCCGTGAAGGAAGAGGAGTGCGGAGGGTAGCGGGGAGGGGAGCGGGGAGAGGAGCGGGAGAGGAGCGGGGAGGGGAGCGGGGAGGGGAGCGGGGAGGGGAGCGGGGAGGGGAGCGGGGAGGGGAGCGGGGAGGGGAGCGGGGAGAGGAGCGGGAGAGGAGCGGGAGAGGAGCGGGACAAGGTTGAGAGCTTTCGTTGATATAGCTCACAGCTGTTGAAAGGATGGGATGGGAATGGAATGGAAGTGAGGAGGAATGGAAGCGAGGGGGAAAGGAAGGGAAGGGATGATAAGGGGAGGGAAGAGGAGGAATGGGATTGTCTACAGCATGGGACGGGCAGGTTGGGGGGGGAGGGTGGGGGGAAGGATGAGAAGGAAAGAAATGGAAATAGAGGGGAAGGGTAGGCCCGAGGAGGGTAGGCGCTACGAGGGTAGATGAGGCGCGACGCGGGAATGTGAGGCGCGACGAGAGGGGGGCGCAACGAAAGGAGGGGAGGCGCGACGAGGTGCGCGCGACTACGACGGAGGAGACGGCGCGACGAGGGGAGACGCGACGCGGCGAGGGGTGGCGCGATGAGGGGGTGACGCGGGGAGGGGTGGCGCGAATAGGAGCGGGGACGCTCGGTGATGGGAGGCGTGACTATGGAAGGAGAGGCGCGGAAAGTGCATCAAACGGTGGGAAGGTGCGTCCAACGACGGGAAGGTGCGTCAAGCGGTGGGAAGGTGCGTCTAGCGAGTGGAAACGCGACGATGATAGGGGTGGTGTGACCAGGGAAGGTGCGACGACTTGAGGCACGGCGAGGCGCCTGGGCAGGCGCGGTGACGTGGCTTTACTCACCTTCTTGACCACACTGAATAGTAGTTTGTGTGTACGTTCCATGCACCTACGTAATTCCTTCCGCGGACGCTGTTCGGAACGACTCGTCAGACTAATTACATGCTTGTCGCTTTCGGAAATTGAGCTGGAGATTAGCTCTAATACAGATTAGCGCGGCTCGACTATGCTCTTAGTCGTGTAACCCTGGACGGCCCAGGCGAAAATATGTCGTTGAGGTGGTTTCTCAAGCAAGCACAGGAACAGAGCGTTGACTTGTCGCGTTCGTTCGTATTCGTTCGTTCGTTGGACTTGAACGAGAATGAACGCGATGGACACGCACCAGGCAGCGGAAATAGGGGTTCGCGCTGTTCCTTTGCGAGTGAGCGAACCCAGTTTCAATCGAAGACCAGTGCTGGTCACGTCTGTTTTCGCCAACTCACACCCAATCTTCGCACGGACGAAATATCCTTCGCACAAAGTGACTAGAGCACGGAATGGGCCCTAAAATTGGTTCATCCTCACCCTACCCTGTCCCGTCAACCCCGATGTCAGCAGACACAGGAATGAAATAATCACGCGGCGCGACGACTTTCAACTTTCGCTCAATCCTGTGGACTAGCCTCGCGCCGCCCTCCACGTTTTTGAATATCTATCAATCCCATGGACTAATACATGCGCTTTCGCGGTATTTTTACACTTACTCTGGAAAGAGTGTTGAGACTGTTTGGTTGGAAGTTACATTATCAAACAGCCATGGTTTACCCCACCTTGTTTCTGTTTTATTTTTTAGAATATATAATGCACTGCCTGCGTGAGCAGACAGTGCAATCGAGTCAGCAAGCTGACCGCGGGCAAGAAAAAAAACTAAAAACCCACTCAGATGGCATGCCATCCGAGGGAGCCTCAACCCTAAAATTTTAGGGTTGAGGCTCCCGAATGGCATGCCGTAAGCCATGGGGTTTATTTTTTTTGCCCGCGGTCAAAATCTTCCGCCATCGTGCCACTGTCCATGGATCATAGATGCAGACGCGCAAAAAGACAACCACGCTGGGTTTGCAATCATTGCAGTGGGATTGCGTCAGATACGATTTCTCGCAAAAGCGCGGCCTGTTAGGGACCCTAAACTCGAGAACAACGAATACGCAGGACAACAGCTCTGTGTTGGCGGGTGTAGCAACAAGTGGCAGTCCATGAGATTGATACATATTCAAAAACGTGGAGGGCGGCGCAAAGCTAGTCCACAGGATTGAGCAAAAGTTGAAAATCGTCGCGTCGCGTGATTATTTCCACAGGAACAGCCTCCGAGCATTTTCTCGCACTTCAACTTTCAGATACACCGGATGCTCGTTCGAGTATCCCACGTTTCCCTTGTGAAGAGGGCGCTTAAGTTTTTTTGCGCTTCGCACAGGTCTCGTCAATTTGCAGCTAGCAAAATTAGGCTTCTAAAAACTTTAACTTATCCGTTGACATTTTGACTTCGGTTTTTTCCATTTGACATCGGTCTCTTCGTTACTATTGGTTCATAACGACTGCAGCATACTCGAGGGGCTTGTAATGTGGGTGCAACTGGCTGGTCCAAAAAACACGAATGTAGACTTTCCATCCTGTACAGGCTAGATTTGCGTGCAGGGGTTGAGCATCTTGTGTAGTCGCAGCCACTCACTTCAAGGTTGAGCCTTGAGGGCGTGTCCTAGTTCGGGTCAAGAGACTGTACATGTCATCCGAACTTCTTGGACGACCAATAGGGTGCATTTCAGCTCCATTACTCGAATACCATTGGTCGTCCGAGAAACTCGGAACCCCAACTGATTCTTGACCCGAACTGGATCACGCCCTTAGAGTACCAGGCTCTTTGGATGTAGGAAAGGAACAATATAGTGTGCCCCAGTGGAACTGAACTCTTCCATCACGTCCCTTATCGTACGTACCCATCTATCCATTCTCCATTGACAACAATTTGGAAACCTTGCGCGACGCGACAGACTGCGAACTTTTCTCAAACCCATCGACCAAGCTCGCACCGCAGGTAGGGCGATCCGAACCTCGGCCAGATGGATCGACCTACATGCGCTTTTGCGATAAAGACAGACAATTCTGATGCATAAGAGTCGGTGGTCCCTCTCGATGTCATTGTTTCGGAAGCGCGATTATGTTTGGCGCACGTGCCACGTTTCTTGTTTACTGGAATATATATTCGCGGGCAAGAAAAAAATAAACCCCATCCGGATGGCATGCCATTCGGGAGCCTCAACCCTAAAATTTTAGGGTTGAGGCTCCCGAATGGCATGCCGTAAGCCATGGGGTTTATTTTGTTTGCCCACGGTTAGCATGCTGACTCACTCGGTAGGGTCGTGTAGCGAAACCAAATATTTTTATTGGAAGATTCGGAACCTCAAGCTGTAATTTCGCGATTCTGACCGTAAAACCAAATGGCACCTGTAACGCCTAGTTAAACCGCTTTCGCAGCATGAAAATAACGTGAAAGAGCATGTAGGTCGACCCATTTGGCCGAGGCTCGGTTCGCCCTACCTGCGGTGCGAGCTTGGTCGATGGGTTTGAGAGAAGTTCGCGGTCTGTCGCGTCGCGCAATTTTTCCCAACAATTTCTAGGTGACTGAAATAGACCTCCGTCAATGTGTTGGTATGCATAATACATATCGTAGGTTGGCAACTCCAAAAGCTACCGGTAGTTTCATTAGAGGTGTGATGCTGAGAGCATCAGCACAGGCAAAAACAAAGCATTACGATGGAGAAATGAAGGGAAAACTGTCCGACAGGATTTCACCTGACAAAATAGGGGCAACCTTTATTCGAAAACGTCGCTAATTTTGTGCAGCTGTTCCTCTTCACTTGCTCACACCTGCTGCTGCACTTGATTTCTTAGCCTCAATAGCAGCCGCCCTCTCAGCCTGCTTCTTCTTTGCTTCAATTGCAGCCACCTTCTCAGCCTGTTTCCGCTTCTTCTCAGCAATAGCAGCAGCCTTGGCTTCTTGCAACCTCTTCTTTTCCGCAATCGCAGCCGCCTTCTCTTCCTGCTTCCGCTTCTTTTCCGCAATTGCAGCCGCTTTTTCCTCCTGCTTCCTCTTCTTTTCCGCGATCGCAGCAGCTTTCTCCTCCTGCTTCCGCTTCTTCTCAGCAATCGCCGCCGCCTTCTCTGCCTGCTTCCTCTTCTTTTCCTCCAAAGCAGCCTTTTTTTCCTCCGGACTCAACACAGCAGGGCCTCCGGTCACCGACCCGCCTCCCGATGACGACCCGCCTCCCGATGACGACCCCCCTCCCGATGACGACCCGCCTCCCGATGACGACCCGCCTCCCGATGACGACCCGCCTCCGCCTGCGGACCCGCCACCAGGAGCAGTGCCGTTCGTTGACGTGTCAGTCGAACCACCGCCACCAGAGCCAGGGGCAGTGCTGTTCGTTGTTGACGTGCCACCACTGCCAGACGAGCCGCCTTGATAGCCGGGGCATTGCGGTCCCTCGTCGCTGCCGTCCGCACAGTCGACCACGCCGTTGCACTCGCCGCCAGGAGGCATGCAGCCGACCTTCGATGGGCAGTAGGCCTGGTGGGGAATGCGAGCAGGCAGGGAAGAAGGAAATAGACAGGGGGGGAGGGAAGGGACAGGGGCGAAAGACATAGAGGGGGAAAGGGAACGGGCAGGAAAGAGGGGAACGCAGAGTGGGGAGAGATCACAGTCGACCACGCCGTTGCACTCGCCGCCTGGAGGCATGCAGCCGACCTTGGATGGGCAGTAGGCCTGGTGGGGAATGAGAGCGCGCGAAGGAAAGACAGAGGAGGGGAAGGGGACGGGCAGGGACGAAGGAAATACGGGGTGGAGTAGATAACAGGGAGAGAAGATTGAATCACATATGGTGGTGAGAGAGGGGAGGGATGAAGGAAACCCAAAAGGGGGAGAGAGATTGTAGGGAAGAAAACAACAGACAGGATGGGAGAGAACGGGCAGGGAAGAATATAACAGAGTGGGGGGGAGCGGATGGGGAAGGGAGGGAGAGGGGGTGTGGGGTGGTTCTGACGGGGAAAGGGAGAAGAAAGGGGGAGGGGAAGGTGTGGCGCGGGTGAGGGGTGGGGGGTAGTTGAATTGGGGGGAGGGGCAAACGGTTCAGCGAAGATAATGCTTAGGAGGACGAGGACGCAGGGAAGGAAACAATGCTTGGGAGAGATAATCCATCAGCGGAGCTCTCAGAATCCTTAGTGTATGCAACGCATGCCTCGCGGACAGCGAGTTTCGCTAGCAGCAACGATGATCACATCGCTACCAGCACAAGCACGCACCCTCCCAACGTTGTCGCAGACGAAATTCTTGCAGAACGTCAGCGACTCGTCGCTTCCGTCGGAGCAGTTGGGCTTGCCGTCGCACGCCTCCGATTCCTGCATGCATCCGCCGCCGCTGGGGCAGTAGAGCTGGAACTGCTCGGGGTTGCACACATTGCCCTCCTCGTATGGCTCGTACGGCGGATACAACGCCTCGCAGAAGTCGACGCCCTCGTCGCTCGCGTCGCTGCAGTCGGGCGCGCCGTCGCACAGGCGCGACGTTGCGACGCAGCCGCCGCGGCCGCCGGGGCAGGGCTGCGACGCGCCCGTGCATAATTGGAGGACCCGCGCCGAGCGGAAGGCGGGGAGTAAGGCGTCGACGGTGGGTCGAGCGTCGATGCTGTGAGGAACGAGGAGGAGTAGGAGGAAAGGGAGGACGGATGCCATGTTTGCTGCTGTGCAGCAATTGTCAGATTATTTGAGTAGAACTTTCCAACGAAGTGGGACAGCGGAGCTGGTGATACGTTCGTAGATTTCGTAACTCACAGGATCTCTACTATCCACCCTCCCTTCAAGCGGAATAACACCCGGATGCTTGTATCCTAACCCATCCAGTTTCCAGCCGGCCGAGCCGTTGCGCGAATGACAGGCGTCGTCTGTTCCTAACGGCAGATTCATCGCGCAACCAGCTTTGAATGGGCGAGTGAATGGAGAGGAGGGCTGTGGAGTGGTTCATCGCGAAGGACTGGGCGGCAAGCGCTAGTTTTTCCGGAGCTCGAGTGCGCGCATGTGAACGTTCAGGTTGCATCTGGAATGGCGGCTCGCAACAGAGCAGGGGCTTCTATATTCTCTGGTCTCCGATAGGGTAGACTAAGGACTGGATTTTCCAGCAAGGGGAGGTGGATATGGGAAGAGCGGAGCTGAGCAGAAGTGGGCTTTGGTGAGGTGAGGTGAGCGAGGTGAGATAGGATAGGAGGGCGGGGTGTCGGAGCGCAATGGCGCTTATGTCCGAACCGAACAGTAACAATGGCAGAGAACGAACAAACAGCAGGTTGTGGGCGGTCAGTACAGACGATAAAGCTCAAGGTCGTCAGATAGGATCACTTGCCTGCAGATTCACCTGCCAGGTGTTGACGAAAATATTTCTGCTTCGGCGAATGTAACACACAAGTCGCGGGACGATTTGGTGCGGAGGTGGAATGGTGTGAGGACAAATGAATGTACGTCGTTACACCATACGAAGAATGTCGTTCAGATTCGCTGGGAGTCTCAACCATTCGTTGATTTGAGTCGTTCGAAATAGGGTTTTTATACGGGCCGTCACAAAACATTTCGGAGTTCTCACGAGCAGTCACATGTTCCGCCAAATCTATCACGGACAGTCACAAAATCTGCCAAATCTATCACGAACCATCACACGGGTATCACCCGCCGTCACTCAAAGGCACTAATTTCTATCACGGGCAAAGTTTCGAGTGTGACTACCCGTGATAGAAATTAGTGCCTTTGAGTGACGGCGGGTGATACCCGTGTGATGGTTCGTGATAGATTTGGCAGATTTTGTGACTGTCCGTGATAGATTTGGCGGAACATGTGACTGCTCGTGATAACTTCGAAATGTTTTGTGACGGCCTGTATAAAAATCCTTCAAAATACCCTATTGAGTGGTCTGGTATCCTTCTAACTCAATCTGAGCCGCTCGTCATGTATTCAATCAGTCACGGATGGTCTCGGCTCAGCTTCGAGCCTACCTACTCTTTTCCAGACGAATCTAAGCCGTTCATGTGTTTCCGAACCAGACTGTTTTGTGAACGATCATGGCTGAGGGCTTGATCCGTTATTGGTTTCAGTAAACTGTTTACGAAACCGATGATCCTGACTTCTCGTTACAATAGAATAGGAACCATGAGTTTTTCAAATTGATGGGAATAGGGAATGCTGTGCTGAGGTGATTTGATGCTAACTCACATGTTCCCTCCCTCACGCTTCGAGTCCGAGCCTGGAAAACGTAAGGCGTGAAGCCAGGGAACCAGACATGCGTGAAAGGTGAAGCGAGGTGTGAAAGCGTGGAGCAGCGCGTGGCCGTGGGTCCCGAGCACATGCAAGTGACGACATGGTTTGGAAATGGCGAAATCAGCACGCACGCTTTCCCTGCATGCCCGAAAGCAGTCTGATGGATCCTGGTTGACGATTTGGCATTCGTGCATACCAGTGGATTAAGGATGCGTCTCCTAAGCGTTCATGGCTATTCAGATTCGACAGGACTCACCTTGCAAAGACGATCACCTACTCGAACAGACAAGCACTTGCGCAGTTCTCTTAGTCCATCGTCTTCTGCCAGTTCTTCATCCAGATCCGTCATTCCGCAGCACCGCTTTTGACTCTGTCGCCATGGCTGATTCTACAGGGTCGCCGATGAAGGTCATTGTCCTGTTCAGCAAGGTGAGCAGCTTCGGCCTGAAGAATAGTTCTTACCATTCGAATTCCACTTCTCATTTATTCTATGATTCCGAATTTCAGGCACAAGGACAAGTATTGTATCTGGAGGCTGGGAAGGATTTTGTCGATCTTCTCATGTCCCTTCTTCGTATGCCGACCGCGAGTTTGCTGAAACTGCTCAAGGAGACCGGGAATCTGAACCGAGGTCGGAAAGTCGGAATTTTCAACGTTTTTACCAGCGCTGACAAGCTGGACAGGTCGTACATGAAGGTGGAAAAGGATGTTCTTCTGGACCCTTCCCCCACGGAGCTGTCCTCTCAGCTGCGATTCCTTCGCTGCCAGGAGGCCCCCATTTACTACACCTGTCCGACTGCAGAGCATTGGTCCATCTCACTGGTTCCAGGTGTGAAGTGTGGCAGCTGTGAGCAGATCATGACCCAGACGGTGAAGCAGATTGATGGAGAGACCGTGAATGCTTCACAGGCGTTGTACACATGTGCTCAGCGTCACAGGGTGGGAAATACAGCTACAAGCGTGTGCCCTGACTGCGCTGCTGCTTTGGACAAGCCTGTGACTCGTGCTGATAACGATCAGTCGCCAGGACATCCTGGAGGCTTTGTAAAGGAAACCGTGACTTTCATGGTCACCGATGACCTAGAATTCTTCCCCAGCTCCACTATCAAGAGCATCAAGGCGCTGAGCAGTATGGGTGTGAAGTCCATGTCAGATTTGGAGAGCTACGAGATCAACGTGACCAAGGACCAAGTAAGTTGCTGGGCTTGCATCGTTTCCAGGATAGGGTACCATCAAGTGTATGTTTTCGAATGATACCTTACCATACCATGCTTCTCTTCACGCAGGCACTGGCGCTTGTCCAAGCTGCGCTGGCATCATCTACGGCTCTGAATGATGTGTTCGGGAGTGTTGTTGGAAGCGTCAGTGGTGCTGGTGGTGATGTTTCTACTGAATCTGGTGCATGAGATTGATCAGGCAAATCCCTCAAATGGAAGTGCTCATCTACAGAGGAACATTGTTGTTTAGTAGTGTGGGTACTTTGCATTGCCTTTGTAATGCATCAGAAAACGGTGCAGCCGTTCCTGCGGCTATGTTGGCATCTATGAAACTTGCAAACAGTAGATGAGCACCTGGGTCATATCAGTACATCAGCTTGCATATGTTCACGCTTCATGTTCACGTTTATTAACAAAGTAGTGTAGCTAGAGTGCTTGACCCATCTCTGGCTGATGCCACAATAGAAAGCGACCAATGCATGCACCGAGAAGGAAGAGATGACTCTGCCTGCTGCTGTCATGTCAGCCTAGATGAGCGAAGGCTCCAATGCCATCACCACCATCTTCTGGTTGCATGAGCAAAGGGTGTCGCTGGTCAGGTCACGAGCCGCGGCTACCCGTACCTTCGTAATGAGCCAGCCGTGGCTCAAACCTCACCTTCCTGGTTGAAACATAACCGGCCCTCGCTCGTGCGTAATGGATGATATGAGATAATTCACGATGTATGAGTTAATACTTCAGGATGACTGAGATGTCAGAAGTGACAATCTATGCACGATTTGTGAGGATGGGTGGAATGGCATGATTAACCATGCAGGGTGGATGTCATGAGTGAAATTGCATGCTTGACATTTCATCCCTGATAACACATGGCTGGCTGATGGGTCATGAACGACAATGTGTGACTGATCTGCCAGGACTGATGATGCATGTCACACACCCTAGAACTCGACTCAATCATGGCTGTCAATAAGTGCCACCGACAGATACGTTACGAACCAGTCATTTTTATCCAGAGGCGATCTGCTGCATCAAGGCCAACTCAACCAGTCATTTCTGGATAGCTGAGTTTTGGAACTGACAGTACATGACTGATAGGGCATGATTCACAATGCATGATTCACAATGCATGACTCACATCGATGCATGACTGGGATGCGATGCAGCAAGGTGGAATGGATCATGTTGCTGCACGGCACATACCTGTGCATACTGCCTCTTCCACCTTCTGCTGCCTGTGCTGCATCTTGCCAATCCTGAGCTCACACAGAAAAGGGAGAGTCGTGGCTCCGTTTGTTTGTTTGCTTGTTTTTTTTTTTCTTTCTTCCTTTCTTTCTCCTTCATTGAACGAGCTGGACGGATACAATGGCAGACAGGGCGGTGCAGTGCAAAAAAAGGCCCAGTGAGAAAACGAGGCAAAAATATGAAACGGAATGGTGATATGAACGGTGGTCTTGGGAATGGTGAAACATGTGTGCCTGCGATAGCAAAGTCCATCACATGATCCACACCAACGTTGCCCCCCCCCCCCCCCCCCCCCCCCCCCCCCCCCCCCCCCAACCCAACAAACACCAATCCATAGTTGATATGGCATGACGGAGAGTGCTTGGCTGATATGGCATGGCATGACTGAAAATGCTTGTGTGATACTGAATGATAGGCAAATGTTTGGCTGATATGGTTTGACATAATAGTTGGCTCATATGGCATACTTGACATTTGCTTGGCTGCTATGACATGACTGGCAAATGCTAGGCCGATAGGGGAAAAAAAAATAACAAGCATCGTACATGCTTGGCCGCTATGGGAAAAAAAAAATAACAAGCATCGTACATGCTTGGCCGCTATGGGAAAAAAAAATAACAAGCATCGTACATGCTTGGCCGATAGGGGAAAAAAAATAACAAGCATCGTACATGGTAGGCCGATAGGGAAAAAAAAATAACAAGCATCGTACATTGTAGGAGCAGCCATGTTAGATGGGGAAGGGATGTGTCATCTCACTTAGATATACTCCTGGCAGGTGTGAGTGTGGTGGTGGGACACATGCAGTGCAAAAATAGGCAAAGGAGGATGTTTGTTTGAGCGGGAGCAGTGGCCTGGACAATGAGACTGGAATGAAGAGAGCACATCTGAATGGCGGTAGCAACCAAGTAAAGTATCGGACATTGAGAATTCTAGGGCTTTGTCTCAGCCCAGCACCAACGAGTGGTGGATGGTGGTACCATGGCCTGGGGTGGAATGTAACACAAATCACATGTCTGAAACGTGTGTATATAACTTCATACTGTTCATTACATTGCAGCAGTAGCTAGCTGTACTTCCGAAACTGACAGTGCATGATCACAATGCATGACAAATAATGCATGACTCACAGTGCATGACTAAGAACAAGCTCAAGAGGCTGAGCAGCAGCGGAGGGAAACTCTGATGCGGCAGCTGCTTGAGCTTGCTCTGAACACAGCAGTGCAAGGGGGGGTGGGGGGGAAGATGGGGATTTCAGAAGTGGAGGGAGGGAGGAGGGGAAAACATTGAGGAGACCGGAGGAGGCAGAGGAGCGCAGGGTAGCGAAGTTGGGGTGACCTAGCCTGTGATGGAGCAGGAAGACAGGGTGAGAGAGGGGGCGACAAGAACAGAAGTCAGCTGGGTGCAGGGGTAGGGCAGTTGGGGATGTGTCAATGCGGGGAGAGCAAGAAGGAAAAACGTCATCAGCAGCAATAGCAGAAGAATAAGCAGAAGCAAGAGCAGCAGCGAAAAATCCCTGTTTCTCTCTCCCACCACCAGCCATTCTCAAGTACCCCTTCCCAGGCACCAGCAGCCACAGCAACAGATACAGTCCCAGCCACCATCCCCCTCCCTTTGCACCCCCGCTCTGGACGTCTCTCCAGCTGCTCTCCACCATCATCATCCCTCCTCCGAGTGCGGGGATGATGGTGGAGAGTAGCTGGAGAGATGTCCAGAGCGGGGGTGCAAAGGGAGGGGGATGGTGGCTGGGGCTGTATCTGTTGCTGTGGCTGCTGGTGTCTGGGAAGGGGTACTTGAGAATGGTTGGCGGTGGGAGAGGGAAATAGAGATTTCTTGTTGCTGCTCATGTTTTTGCTTCTTCTCCTACTGTTGGTGCTTATGACATTTTTCCTTCTTGCTATCCCTGCATTGACCCCTCCCCATTGCCCTTCCCCATTCCACATCATCTACAACAACAACCAACCCTCCTCCCCTTCCACTGTCCCCTCCGCCTCGCACTCCCCTTGCCCCCCCTTCCCCAGTCACCAGGCCCATCCCCTCCCATGCATCCAGATGCAGGGCAAGCTGGGTTTCGTCAGGGCGGGAGAGGAAGAGCGGGGGCGAGGAAGGGGGTGGGGACGCAAGCAGGTGCAGACCTAACAGCACGTCTTGTTGGAGAGACATGACTGATGGGTCGCGGTGCGGGGAGTGGCCATGAGTGGCGTCGTGGGCGTGGGTGTGCGAGGTGTGTTGTAAAATCTTCTATACAAACATGAATATGCAAGAATAGATGCAGGTTTGTTGGGTGTACCTTCAACCAAAATTTGTGGTGGAAGTTTGATTGGGTTCCCAACAAATATTAGACCTCCAATATTGTTGATTCAAACAATTATTGGAGCCCAATAATGTAGGTCCAACCAAACCAACAATTATTGGCTTGGGACATCCAATAGTTGTTGGCAAAGCTCATCTATCTATGACTTCTCCACCTCTCATTCGAGCCTAAGTCAATACAATGTTTCTATCTTCTCTAATGGAGTGGAGGCGTAGGAGCGGGAGGAGGGGTGGCAAGAGCAACGGGTAGAGGAACGGGAAGGTGCAGAGGGGGGAGTAGGAGGGGGATGAGGAGGAGAGAGGGGTGGAGAGGGAAGTGACGGAAGGGGGAGAGAGGGGATGAGTTTTTTGTCGACTACATGAGCTCTGCTGCTCTGTTGCCACGGCACTCTGCTGCACCGTGAACACATTCACCTCGCCTCCATCAAAACTCCCTGCGATCGCTGCACACACCTGCAAGGGGTGATGGGCATGAGGGGGGCGGAGGGGGAGGAGGGAGGGGCTGTTTGTCTGCCCTCTGCTGCCTCTGCTGCCTCTGCTGCCTCTGCTGCCTCTGCTGCCTCTGCTGCCTCTGCTGCCTCTGCTGCCTCTGCTGCCTCTGCTGCCTCTGCTGCCTCTGCTGCCTCTGCTGCCTCTGCTGCCTCTGCTGCCTCTGCTGCCATAAAGCTTTAACGCACCATGAACACATTTGCCTCGTCGCTGTTGAAATCCCCTGCTATGGCTGCACACACCTGGTAGACACAGGGAGGGAGGAGGGAAAAGGTGAGAGGGGGAAAAAGGTGGGAGGGGGAAAAAGGTGGGAGTGGGGAAAAGGTGGGCTCTGCTGCACTGTGAACACGTTCCCCTCCTCTCCAACTGATTCACCTGATATGGCTGGCTGCACACACCTGGATTCACAGGAGGAGGTGGGAGAGGAATGGGCGAAAGGAAAGGAAGGAATCGCTGCCTGTTTGTGCAAAGGGAGGGGGCAGGACAGAGAGGCGCGCACAATGTGACAGAGGGGCGCGTACAATGTGACAGAGAGGCGCGTACAATGTGACAGAGAGGCGCGTACAATGTGACAGAGAGGCGCGTACAATGTGACAGAGATGCGCGTACAATGTGACAGAGAGGCGCGTACAATGTGACAGAGAGGCGCGTACAATGTGACAGAGAGGCGCGTACAATGTGACAGAGATGCGCGTACAATGTGACAGAGAGGCGCGTACAATGTGACAGAGAGGCGCGTACAATGTGACAGAGAGGCGCGTACAATGTGACAGAGAGGCGCGTACAATGTGACAGAGAGGCGCGTACAATGTGACAGAGAGGCGCGTACAATGTGACAGAGAGGCGCGTACAATGTGACAGAGAGGCGCGTACAATGTGACAGAGAGGCGCGTACAATGTGACAGAGAGGCGCGTACAATGTGACAGAGAGGCGCGTACAATGTGACAGAGAGGCGCGTACAATGTGACAGAGAGGCGCGTGCAATGTGACAGAGAGGCGCGCACAATGTGACAGAGAGGCGCGCACAATGTGACAGAGAGGCGCGCACAATGTGACAGAGAGGCGCGCACAATGTGACAGAGAGGCGCGCACAATGTGACAGAGAGGCGCGCACAATGTGACAGAGAGGCGCGTACAATGTGACAGAGAGGCGCGTACAATGTGACAGAGAGGCGCGTACAATGTGCGCACGCACATGCGAGCGCACGGATGCACTGGTGATACCTGTATGAACTTAGCAGGAGCTGTTTTGCAGATACAGCAGCAGCGGGCATGTGATCGCACCTGGGGGTTCAGCAGGAGGGCGCTGGCGGAGACAGCAGCCGGCACGCGGCACACCCGACCCGAAACGCCATGAGGTTCAGCTTGTGCAGCGACGGGGTGCGGTTGAACAGCAGCCAATCTCCATCCGCCAGATAGCGCAGCACCGCCGTCCCACCACCTTTTCCCCACCACCAAAACCATCACCGCCATCCCCACCACCATCGCCAGCAGCAACGGCGGCGGCGGCGGCTGCAGCGAAGCGACAGTGTGTACAATGCCAGCAAGCAAGGCAGACCTCACACAGGCTGCAAGGGCAGCAGAGGCTGGTGCGTTCCCTGACTCTATCATGCGGAAGGTGCAAGCGGGGTAGGTAAGACTGATGCGGGTGATCCTGAGTCTGCTCCTGCTGATGAGGATGCTCATGATCAGTCCTCTAGAGTGTGGACGGCCATGATCAGTTCTCTGGAGTGTGGACGGCCATGATTAATCCTCTGGAGTCTGGACGGCCATGATCAGTTCTCTGGAGTGTGGACATGCCCCCTTGCCTCCTTCTCCCATCCCCTCTCTCGCAGCTTCACCACCCAGCTTCTGCTATTCACCGTCCACCCTTGACTCCTCCAGCAGGCTCGGAGCCAATCAGCACGCTGACCGTGCCGACAGGTGGCAGGACGTGGTTGGGTGGGCACGTAGAGCGGCGATCGGAGGAAGGGGATGGTGCGGGAGGTGAGGGTGCATCCGGTGCCGTGGCCCCCCAGGCATTACCACCTGCAGCAGCTGTAGCAGCAGCAGGGCAGCGGCCGTGCCCCCCCAGGTATCACCAATTGCAGCAGCATTGGTGGTGTACCACCAGCTGTGCCCCAGCAGCAGCATCGACATCCCCTCCCCACCATCCACTACTACTGGCACCATCGTTCCCCCAGCCTTCAGCAGCATCAGCAGCACCACCACCCCAACCACCAGCCTTACCACCAGTAGCAGCACCGTCGTTATCACCCCAACTCCAACCACCGGCAGCGCCACCATCACCACCACTCCCTCCCCAACCAACCCCACCACCGCCACAAGTATAAGCATCAGCATCAGCAGCACGCACCACTACCGCCACCCCAACCACCAGCGTTACTGTAACGAATGACTCACAATGCATGAGTCGCAATGCATGAGTCACAACGGTGCATGGCTGGGATGCGATGCAGCACAGTGCATGAATGGCTCATGCTGGCACATACCTGCGCCTCCTCCCTCCTCCGCCTTCTGCTGCCTCTGCTGCAGGTGGCTGCATCTCGCCAGTCCTGAACTCACACAGAGCAGGGAGAGCCGTGGCTCCGTTATAAGATATCTCAGTAAACGTGTTGGACAGACACGATATGGAAGAGAGAGCGGTGCAGTGCACCCCTCTGCCATCACACCTTTCCTCACGTCCCTGCTGGCAGAGAGAAACACAGTGCTGCACCCCTCTGCCTTCACACCTTCCCCACTTTCCAAACACACTACTGCGCCCCTCTGCCTTGGCACCTCTTGCCCCGTTTCCCTGCCTCACTCACTGCCCGCTGCCGTACTCGCCGCTGCCTAATCTGCCACCGCTCGCCGCTGCCTAATCTGCCACCGCTCGCCGCTGCCTAATCTGCCACCGCTCGCCGCTGCCTAATCTGCCACCGCTCGCCGCTGCCTAATCTGCCACCGCTCGCCGCTGCCTAATCTGCCACCGCTCGCCGCTGCCTAATCTGCCACCGCTCGCCGCTGCCTAATCTGCCACCGCTCGCCGCTGCCTAATCTGCCACCGCTCGCCGCTGCCTAATCTGCCACCGCTCGCCGCTGCCTAATCTGCCACCGCTCGCCGCTGCCTAATCTGCCACCGCTCGCCGCTGCCTAATCTGCCACCGCTCGCCGCTGCCTAATCTGCCACCGCTCGCCGCTGCCTAATCTGCCACCGCTCGCCGCTGCCTAATCTGCCACCGCTCGCCGCTGCCTAATCTGCCACCGCTCGCCGCTGCCTAATCTGCCACCGCTCGCCGCTGCCTAATCTGCCACCGCTCGCCGCTGCCTAATCTGCCACCGCTCGCCGCTGCCTAATCTGCCACCGCTCGCCGCTGCCTAATCTGCCACCGCTCGCCGCTGCCTAATCTGCCACCGCTCGCCGCTGCCTAATCTGCCACCGCTCGCCGCTGCCTAATCTGCCACCGCTCGCCGCTGCCTAATCTGCCACCGCTCGCCGCTGCCTAATCTGCCACCGCTCGCCGCTGCCTAATCTGCCACCGCTAGCCGCTGCCTAATCTGCCACCGCTCGCCGCTGCCTAATCTGCCACCGCTCGCCGCTGCCTAATCTGCCACCGCTCGCCGCTGCCTAATCTGCCACCGCTCGCCGCTGCCTAATCTGCCACCGCTCGCCGCTGCCTAATCTGCCACCGCTCGCCGCTGCCTAATCTGCCACCGCTCGCCGCTGCCTAATCTGCCACCGCTCGCCGCTGCCTAATCTGCCACCGCTCGCCGCTGCCTAATCTGCCACCGCTCGCCGCTGCCTAATCTGCCACCGCTCGCCGCTGCCTAATCTGCCACCGCTCGCCGCTGCCTAATCTGCCACCGCTCGCCGCTGCCTAATCTGCCACCGCTCGCCGCTGCCTAATCTGCCACCGCTCGCCGCTGCCTAATCTGCCACCGCTCGCCGCTGCCTAATCTGCCACCGCTCGCCGCTGCCTAATCTGCCACCGCTCGCCGCTGCCTAATCTGCCACCGCTCGCCGCTGCCTAATCTGCCACCGCTCGCCGCTGCCTAATCTGCCACCGCTCGCCGCTGCCTAATCTGCCACCGCTCGCCGCTGCCTAATCTGCCACCGCTCGCCGCTGCCTAATCTGCCACCGCTCGCCGCTGCCTAATCTGCCACCGCTCGCCGCTGCCTAATCTGCCACCGCTCGCCGCTGCCTAATCTGCCACCGCTCGCCGCTGCCTAATCTGCCACCGCTCGCCGCTGCCTAATCTGCCACCGCTCGCCGCTGCCTAATCTGCCACCGCTCGCCGCTGCCTAATCTGCCACCGCTCGCCGCTGCCTAATCTGCCACCGCTCGCCGCTGCCTAATCTGCCACCGCTCGCCGCTGCCTAATCTGCCACCGCTCGCCGCTGCCTAATCTGCCACCGCTCGCCGCTGCCTAATCTGCCACCGCTCGCCGCTGCCTAATCTGCCACCGCTCGCCGCTGCCTAATCTGCCACCGCTCGCCGCTGCCTAATCTGCCACCGCTCGCCGCTGCCTAATCTGCCACCGCTCGCCGCTGCCTAATCTGCCACCGCTCGCCGCTGCCTAATCTGCCACCGCTCGCCGCTGCCTAATCTGCCACCGCTCGCCGCTGCCTAATCTGCCACCGCTCGCCGCTGCCTAATCTGCCACCGCTCGCCGCTGCCTAATCTGCCACCACTCGCCGCTGCCCATGCCTCACTCGCCCCTCTGCCTGCCCCTCTCGCACCTCTCGTCGCTGCCTGACCTTTGCAGCGCCTCAAAAGCCACTCAGAAGCTTCAATAAAAGCACTTCGCCCCATTTGCTTGCTCCCTCTCCCAGCGCGGCCCCCACACCTCCCACCTCTCGCGCTGCTAGTCCAGTCGAGGCTCAACAACCTCTCTTCTTCAACTCTGTTCCGCATGCCTGCTCCGTGCCTTCCTGCCCCGTGCCTTCCTGCCCCGTGCCTTTCTGCCCCGTGCCTTCCTGCCTTGCCTGTTTCTTGCACTGCCCCCATCCCACCCCCTGCTGCCGTGGTCCCTTCCCCTTGCCATTACTCCCCCCGCCACCACCTCCCCTCCCCTTTCCCCCCACACCCACTTCCCCTTCCCCCCCAAACCCTCCTCTCGCCCACGCTTCACATCTCATCACGCAAAAGCAAAAGCGGGCTGCCCCTGTCCCTCCACCTCCCCCACTCCCCCATCCCCTCCCCTCTCCCCCGACTCACTCACTCTGGCGAGCCAAACTGCAAAGCAAACTGCAGCTTCCCCAGGCACACCACAGCATCCACCCCTTCCCGCACGGTAGCTCCCCCTTTGTCTCACCCTCCTCGCCTCTCCAAATTCCCACCACCCTCCCACTCCCACCCCCCCTTCCCCTTGCTACCGTAACTCACTCTAACGATTCGAACGGCGGCCTAAACAGCAGCTTCCAGAGGCGAACTGCGAGCTTGCAGTACATCGGCCCAAAGTGGGCCGCCCTAGCTGCGACTGGGCGGCGAAATGAATCTCCACGCTCCACGCTCCTCACGTGCGCCCGCGCCCACCCCAGTCTGCCACTCCCCCTCGGCCCCGCGTTGCTGATCCGCGTTGCGCTCGCCTCCTCTTCGACCGCTCGTCTTTACCTCCCCTCACTGCTGTGCTATCTCCCGCACCTCATCCCTCTCCGCGCCTCATCCCCTTTCCGCGGCTCTTCCCCTTTCCGCGCCTCATCCCTTTCCGCGCCTCATCCCTTTCCGTGCATCTACCTCTTTTTCCGCCTCTGAATGCGACGGGCCATCCGGGGTGTCTGCTGCAGATCGTCACGCTGCAAGCGGAACATCCCTTCCATCGCGCGTCAAGCCCTGATTCCCCCCTCCCCAGTCTCTGCTCCGCCGCCTCCGCCGCCGTCCGGCAAGGCGTCTGCCGCGGACCGTATCGCGCGCGAAGCACCTATGCTCCCGTCCCCCCACCAGTCTGTGCTCCGCCTCTCCCCGCGCTGCCCCCTCCCGACCTGCCGCAGTCTCCCGTCTATCCCCGCGCAGGGTCCATTCCGACCCGCCGCCCCCATCAACGAGGTGATATTAGGTTAATTGAAAAGAAAAGAATTATGAATCAACTCAAAAATATATGTTCTGCCGCCGCGCCTTCGCCAGCGCTACCGCAGCGCTTGACTCCGAGACCTGCTGGACCAGCGTTGGCCAGCGTTGACCGCGATGACCGTTTTCCCTGCTCTGCGCTTACCCCCCCACCCTATCACTCCCCCCTGATTTCCCATTCTTCTCCTCTTTCCCCCCCGTCAACCCATCCTACCGTGCGGCTCCGTGGCTGTTAGATGCTGTTCGCATTGAGATATCGCGCGGATCGCAGCCGAGACTGGAACATATTACAAGATCGTCCAGCGAGTCGCAAAATGCCCTGGAGCGCGATACCACGTCGCACGATGATGCATTGCCGCATGGTGTGACACGTGCTGTGGCGACTTGTCCCGTCTCACAGTGCTTCCGCGAGCGGAGTCACTAGCGGGTATAGAGTCTAGATGCGAATTCGCTACAAGAACATTGAGTGATGGAACGGCAGTAGCGGATTATGTCGCAGTTTGGAGGATTGTCCATATTCTGCAACTGAAGAAGAAATCATAGCAGTCGACCTGGCTAAAATCCGTCAATGCTCGGACTATTTGATTTTAATGATTTCGGGTTACCACACGAAATGCGCACATGCAATGAAATATATTTATTGCACTTTGCCCTAGGTTCTGTGCGATTTAGTAAAGTTCGAGTGCGGTAAAAATATATGTTGGAACTTCATTACCACCCCCACCCCATCACCGTCCCACTCCCTTCCTATACACTGCTGTCTTGTGGAGGAGGCCTGGTGTCAATCGTCGCATAGTCCGTATCGTTTCGAGAAGGAAAAACTCAACCCCGGTTTCCAGTACCCCTTCCATTCGCACTTTGGTGTGAACTTGGAAGCTCAGATAAGAGCTATCTCAGGTTTTGTTTACGTTGGCGGGAGTGCTTCAGGCTTATCACACAGCTCTGGTTGCTTTTGGAAACCGGAATTCCGAGACTGAGCAGCAGGGGTCTGGCGTGAATAGAACGTGGAACACGCCTTATAGGCAATCTAGAAACACAACTCCTCATCATGCTTCTCTCAGGCTGACACCTGTCACGAGCTAACATAACAACGGTCACGTACAAGATTGTCACGGGCTAGCAGGCCATGGCGCTTCCAAGCCTACACGTACAAGATTACAAGTCGGACGAGCCAAGTGAACCATGCGTCCCTTTCCTGTGCATAAATCGTCAGTGGATTCTACATGTCGTATACCATTTATTTCCCGCTAACTGAGTGAACACAGGATAAGTGAAAAAATGCGGAAGCGGTCTTTTCCTGAAGAGGATTCCAGTTCGATTACTATGCGCTCTCGCTCACATTGTTCTAATCGAGGCTCTCGTTTTGCATCTGCTAGTACTGTCAAGGACATGGCTGATTCAGAGAGGCGGCTAACAATGAAGGTCAACCTCCTCTACCACAAGTAAAGAAACCAGTCATAGCCTTATGATTCTCGGATTACATTTCCCGTTGTTTCTTTCTGAACTTTGTACATCCGTCTTTCAGGAAACGGGCAAAATAATGTACATGGAAACTGGAAAGAATTTTGTTGATCTGCTTCTGGCGCTTCTTCGAATGCCGGTTGCCACCTTGCTCAAAATATCTAAGGAGAGCGGAAACTTGCCCAAGGATCAGATCAGAATCTTCAACGTTCTATCCAGCGCAGAGCAGCTCGAACCTTCATACATGAAGGTGGATAAGGAGATCGTTGTAAACTTTTCACCTGGTGAAGGGTCTACGCTGCAGCTGCTTGGCTGGCAGGAGGTGGAGTATTTCACGTGTCCGACTGGTCATTGGAGAGTATCTCTAGTTCCTGGTGCTGTTTGTCCCGACTGTAGAGGAATCATGTCCAAAAAGGTGAAGCCTTTGGACGGTGAGGCTGTGAAGGAGTTGTCCAACTACAATACGTGTTCTCAGCGCCACCGAGTTTCCATCCCATCTGCAAAATTGCGTGGTCCCCAATCTGTCCCGAAATCATTCTGTCCTAGAACCAACACGAATCTGTCTTGAAAGTAACCTGTAAGACACTTCCGGGACATTTTCGTCTAGTGGTGCTTAGGGTTTACATTTTGACATGTCCCGAAACTGACTTGTACTCAAATCTGACTTGCACGCAGGTGAATACACCAGGGTACCCAGTTGCACCTTGAAGACGAGCTTTCGACTCATGGCGTTGGAGGTTCGGAAGTTTTTGTGCCATTTTTGTCTGTGACACGGCTAGCACAATACCGTTACAATTTTAGGGTTGAACAGTGACACTTTGTAGTACCTTCCGTTGTAAGTTAAACTCAAAATAAATATCGAGCTAGTATAGTTAGCCTTTTATGAGCGTTTCAAACAATTTATAGGACTTAGGAAACCCAGATCCACGGAATTGTTATGAATATTTTCGATAGCAGGAAAATATTCTGATGGAAAATACACGTGCTCAAAATAGTCATAAGCGCAAATTTAATTCTCAATCTATTTTGTACAGGGATTTTATTTCGTTGAAATGCGTTGTGTTTTAAAAGTGTTCATAACCGAACTTCTTGTAATGCAATGGGTAACATATCGTAAGTAACTATCTCGTGGATTTCGTCAACCGCTACGAACTTGTGGCAGGTTGATTCCTTGAACACTAACTCCACCTAATCCGATCGAAAC
This sequence comes from Closterium sp. Yama58-4, assembly GCA_947470075.1. Lineage (NCBI taxonomy): Eukaryota > Viridiplantae > Streptophyta > Zygnematophyceae > Desmidiales > Closteriaceae > Closterium > Closterium sp. Yama58-4. The sequence continues at coordinate 147,396 of CANIUD010000006.1, forward strand.
AGTACTTTCTCGCCACCTGTCGTGAGAAAGACGTGGCACCTGCCAGCTGCGCTGAAATCGCCACGTGCACCAGGAAAAAATCGTGTCACTGCCAAAGGTGCACCACACATCCAACCACCACCCATATTGTGCTTCCTATCATGGCAACCGCTGCAAAACTACTCTAACCCACCCACAACTCACCCAATTCCCAACCTTGTCGCTTGAAAGGCATGTCTCTCTCATCGTCCCCATTCATTTCTTCCCGTAGTCTCTAGGTGTTCTACTCTTGTGTCTAGCTGTTTTTACACTTGATTAGTCAACCCTGTTCTTTAACTTCACGCTCGTTTTCCTCCATTTTCTCTGTTTCTTTGAAGTACTAGTTTATCCCGTTGAACCCATTGCTTCACGCTATAGTGCGTGTTACTGGTTTGACCTCATCTATTGTCACCATAACCATCATTTTGAATAGCATGTCTTAGTTCATTAGGAACTCTCTTATCTCTCATGGACGGAACGTTTCGTACCATTTTAATGTGTCTCATTAAAATATGTTCTTCCCTTTTATGTTCCTACCCGTGGCAGTGAAACACGACAACAAGTAGCTTCAGAAATGACGCATGGTATTTCGAACCCTAAAAACAGTGATGCATGTACGTTTCATTCTGGTTACCCTATAATTGATATTAGAATATAGCAGCAGGAATGGGTGAACTAACAGGATGCAGGAGTACAAGTAGTAAACCCTAACTAGGTTGTACCCCATATGGGCTACCCCACTACAGCCTAGACAATATGCAGCACATATAGTTTGACACACCCCCATAGGCAAAGTGGGGGAGAACAAGGGGTCACACGACCAGTCAAGAGAAGCAAAACAAGCTCAGGGTGGATCACAACGTCACCACGCATTCTGAGCACAAGCAAAGGGCCACTGGGCCAGTTCACATGCAGAGATATATATGCAGCAATAACAGTACAGTGATGGCTACCTAGCAAGAGCCAGCATGCATATATATATATATATATGTACAGATCACAGTACAAGCAGAGACTACAGCAAGTGTGGAAACGTAGGCACAAGGCCTAACAGAGTACAAAAGCGCTGATGATCACCAGACGGAAGTGCCTTGGTGAATATGTCAGCAGTGTTGGCCCGAGTGGCCACGTGGCGAAGACGAAGCTGGCCTCGCTGCTGCAACTCTCGAGCCAGGAAGTACCGCAGAGCAATGTGCTTCGTTCTGTGCTCCAGTCTGTGCTCCTCACACAAGGCAATGGCGGCCTTGTTGTCAACGTACAGCACTGGAGGAGAACAAGGCTGCTCTCCCAAGTCAGTCAGCAGGTAGGTGAGCCAGCGTAACTCCTGTGCAGCCATGGCGGTGGCGTAGATCTCAGCCTCACAACTAGAGCCGAGAACTGAAGTCGAGCGTGTAGAACGCCACGAAACTGAACCAGAGCCAAGGCTGAAGGTGTAACCCTGTGACGACCGCTGAGTAGCCAGGTCGTCAACCCAAGAAGCGTCTGAGTGCCCAGTGAGGACAACTGGGCTCGTCCCTCCAAGCACTAGCCCCATGCCTGATGTGCTGCACAAGTAACGCAGTACCCTCTTAGCAGCAGCCATGTGCTCAGGTCGGTGCCGACCAGGAGCCACGTAGCGAGCCAGGAGACCAAGAGGGTACGCGAGGTCAGGTCGAGTGCAAGTCATCAGGTACATGAGGCAGCCGACTAGCTCTGGGTAAGGACCACTCGGCTCTACGGACTCGTCCGAAGGTGGAGCTGAGAGCGTGTGACCTGTAGCCAGAGGAGTGGCCTGTGCTGAAGACCAGGTGAAGCCGAAGCGCTGAAGGACCTGCTGCACCATGTGTGATTGAGTCAAGGTGATGGTGCGACGTGCTCTGTCTCGGGTGATCTGCAAGCCAAGGTAGCTGCGCAGCTCACCCAAGTCTGTGCACGTGTGTCTCTTCTGCAGCTCCGACTTCACGTGGGCGAGAGCCTCAGTGTCAGCAGTGGCAAAAACCAAGTCGTCGACATACACGAGGATGTAGAACGGCGGCAGGGAAGTGTCGGTGCGCAGAAACAGCGACGGGTCAGCAGTAGAAGGCGCAAACCCAAGAGCCGCAAGCGTAGTCCTCAGTGTGTCGTGCCACTCACGTGGCGCCTGGCGGAGACCGTAGACCGGCCGCCGGAGGCTCCACTGGGTACCAGGAGGGAACGACCCAGTGAAGCCCGGGGGGCGGCGCAGCCAGATCTCCTCGTGCAGGCTGCCCTGCAGGAAAGCTGTGCTGAAGTCAAGAGAGTGAAGCTCGTAGTCACGGTGAGCAGCAACGTGCAGCAGCACCCGAAGAGTGGTCATCTTCGGGGTGGGGGAGAAGGTCTGGAAGAAGTCAACTCCCTCTCGCTGACTGAAGCCTCGAGCCACGTAACGCGCCTTGAAGACAGGCGGAGAACCCGGCGGCCGCTTCACCCTGAAAATCCACATGCCACTGACGATGTTCGCCCCAGGTGGGGGAACCTCGTCAACGTAGGTGCCTGTGGATTTCCAGGAAGCCATCTCTGCGTCCATGGCTGCCTGCCACTGAGAGGAGTAGGGACCCTCTATCGCCTCTGCGTAAGAGCGCGGAGTCGGGATGTCTGGTGCATCCGGGTCTCCCTCAGGGGCAAGTAGCGAGGACACAAGATGAGGTAAAGCAGCAGCAAGGCACTGGAACTCCTCCTGCCTGTCCTCAAGGACGTCCGTGCTAAGAGCACACTCACCCCCGACGGACGGAGGACAGACAGACTCAGACTCAGTAACAAGACTGGCAGTGAAGTCTAGACGACAGGCAGCAGCAAAGTCAACAAGCTCAGCGACAAGAGCAGACGCAGCAGCAGACTCAAACGACGGGTCAGTGACAACTGTGGCTAGTAGACGCGTGACAGTAGGGTGCTGAGCACGAAACCGGTCAGACTCAGGGTCCGGAACGTCAGGCAAAGAGGACGCAGGAGGAGACGGCAGAGGAACAGGCTGCGGAACAGAGGAAGGACGACGGACTACGAGGTGCGCGCTGGGGACAGCCGGCGGACGCGAACGAGGAACACGAGGACCGGTACGACCAGGACGAGCAGGCGAGACAGGACGCGACGCAGGCTCACGACGCACAGCAGGACTACCAGTCAGCTCAGCGTAAGGAGAAGGAGCAGGCAGCGGCGAGCCAGTCTGTAACGGAAGACCAGTAGACGACGGAAGAGTAAGAACCTGACGAAGAACAGAGGCAGACGGCGGCAGAGACGACGGAGACGGCGGAGCGAAGAACAGTCGTGTCGGCGCAGCTGCACCAGAACCAGCAGCTCCAGCAGCTCCAGTGCCTCCAGCAGCTCCAGTACCTCCAGCAGCTCCAGTACCTCCAGCAGCTCCAGAAGCTCCAGGCCCAGAGCCGACACCTCGAGTCCCAGGGTCTCCAACCTCTGTGTCTCCAGCAGCAGCACCCCCAGAACCAGCACCTCCAGTCCCAGGGTCTCCAACCGCAGGGTCTCCAGCAGTAGCACCCCCAGAACCAGCACCTCCAGCTCCAGGGTCTCCAACCTCAGCGTCTCCAGCAGCAGCACCCCCAGAGCCAGCACCTCCAGTCCCAGGGTCTCCAGCCTCAGTGTCTCCAGCACGAGCCCCTCCAGAACCAGCAACTCCAGCACCTCCAGTAGACAAAGGACCAGCACGACTCCGAGCTCCAGCAGCGCGACGCTGACGGCGACCGTACCAGTCCTGCAGCTGCTGTGGGGTGAGAGGCACACGGGGACGAAGGCGGCCACTCCAAGGAGACCGCGCAACAGCAGACTCAGAACCCTCAGCGCCCGCACCCCCAACGGCTCCAGAACCTCCGGTGTCAGTACCCTCAGCACCAGTACCTCCAGCGACTCCAGAACCTCCAGCGCGAGCACCCTCAACAGCTCCAGGACCTCCAGCTCCAGCGCCACCAGGACTAGGCCCTCCAGCAGCTCCTGAACCTCCAGCGCCAGCACCCTCAGTAGCTCCAGAACCTCCAGCGTCAGTACCGCCAAGCTCAGCACCCCCAGACCCCTCACACGCAGGCTCAGCACCACCAGGCTCTACACCCTCAAGCTCCGCACCCTCAGGCTCAGTACCCCCAGACTCAGCACCCCCAGGCTCCGCACCCCCAGGCTCAGCACCCCGAGCAGGACCACTCGCAGGAGGACCTGAGTCACCAGTGACCTCAACCGGCGCAGTCAAGGGAGGAGGGTCTACCTGAGAAACACCTGAAGGAGCAGGACCGGGAGCGGGGAGGGGGTCTACCTGGGGAGCACCTGGAGCAAGGAAGAGCGGCGGGGGGGGGAGCGAGGCAGTGCGGTAGGGGAAGAGACGGTAAAAGGGAACCGACTCGTCGAACGTGACGTCCTGAGACGCAAAGACACGGCGCGAGGTGGGGTGGTAAAACTGCCAACCAGGCGCGTCAGGGACAAAGCCAAGGAAGACACAGGGAACAGCGCGGGCGGAGAGCTTGTCCGCGGTGGTATCGCGGACAAAGGCACGAGCACCCCAGACCCGGAAACGCGACGCATCACCAACCTTCCCCGTCCACAGCAGTGTGGGCGAGGTCTCCGGCAAGAAGACACGGGGCCAGAGGTTGAGCTGATGCGCGGCGTACCGGACCGCAAACGGCCACAGAAAATGGGGGGCAGCCGCATGGATCATGGAGGTACGAGCGACCTCCATGACTAAGCCAATGCGGCGCTCAGCAACCCCATTCTGCTGCGGAGAGGCCGGAAGCGTGAACGACTGGGTGATGCCGTGCTCCGCACAGTAGGCTGCCAAGAGGTCGGAGGAGAACTCACCACCTCTGTCAGAGTGCAGACGCAGGACAGGAAAGTCCGACCGGAACCGCTCGCGGAGCTGGAGACGAACAGCGCGGATCCAGGGGATCAAAACAGCAGGGACGTCCCCCTTGCTCTGCAAGGGGAAGACCGTGGTGTAACGCGTGTAGTCGTCGACGACCAGCAGGAAGTACCGCTCGCGGCCCTGTCCCTGGACGCGGGCTGGGCCCCACACGTCCAGGTGGAGCGTCTGCAGTGGAGCCTCTGTGGGAGGAAACGAGGAGGAGTGAGGAGCGGCGCGCTGCCGCCCCTCGACGCAAGGAATGCAGGGCGGCGCAGGCGAGGGAGGGAGGGCAGGCAGGGACCTGGGAAGACCAGAGACCAGGGAGCGAGAGTGCATGCTACGCAGGCGAGGCAAGGAGGGGTGACCAAGGCGGTGGTGCCACAGGAGAGTGTCGTGCGACAAAGCGCGACACTCGCAGGGGGCCGCCAGCTGACCAGACGCAGACGCAAACGCAGACGCAGCTACCTGAGGGGACTCAGTGGTCAGTGTGTACAGACTCGAGCCAGGTGCACGGGTGAACGTGGCCAAGTGCCGGCCCGTCCTAGCACACGTGCAGTGAGTCACTCGCTGACTCGCAGGAGTGAACTGGTCAACCCCCCCATCCTGGAGGTCAGCTCCACTCACCAAGTTCGTAGAGAACGAGGGGAGGTAAAGACCTGACAGCGAGCCGGACGGGACGGCCGGACACGGCAGAACCGTGGAATAGTGGGCAAGGACTGGACCCCCAGAGGGGTCCGCCAGGGAGACCGGGACTGGCCGACGGAGCGGCGTGAGTGCGGTGCAGTCGCGAAAGAAGGAGCGGGAAGCTCCTGAGTCAAGGGTGAAGGTGTGCGAGACCGCAGTGGGCGCAGTACCAGAGAGAGCAGACACAGCAGCACCTGATGCCACGGCCTCACCAGTACCTAGAGCAGTAGACGTACTAGCACCGAGAGCAGCAGCCTCACCAGCACCTAGAGCAGGAGACGCACTAGCACCTAGGGCAGCAGCCTCACCAGGGTCAGGCGGTACGCACAGGCAACAGGCACGGTCAGCACTAGTAGACAATGCATACATGGCAGTGAGAATAGCATCATAGTCAAGCGCAAAGATATCTACCCTCTGTCTATGCAGCTCCAGCCAGGTGGGGAGCTCAGCCTCGTCGCCAAACACTGTGCGCCAGTCGTCGCTCAGACGGGCGAAGCAGCGGGACTGTGTGTGACCAAGCGTCCCACAAGGCTGACCAGTCCTAGCACCTGTGCGAATGACGTACGGGCAGCGGACTGTACGCGTAGACCTGCTACACTGAGCGTACCACTCCTGGAGCTGCCGGGGCGTAAGTGTCTCACGTGGACGTCCCTGCAGCTGCAGCTGGCCACTGCCAGACGCTCCCAACTGACCAGCTCCAGGGCGACAGCTACGACGGCTACCGCGACAACCCCAGCTAGTATACCACTCACTAAGCTGCTGAGGCGTCAGAGGCTCGCGTGAATGTCGCTGGAGCTGCATCTGGCCACCTGCCAGTAGCAGTAGCGCAGGCAAGGCAGGCGCGGCAGGCAGGCAAGCAAGCAGGCAGGCAGGCAGGCAGGCAGGCCGGCAGGTAGGCAGGCAGCCAGGCAGGCAGGCAGGCAGGCAGACAGGCAGGCAGGTAGGCAGGCAGGCAGGCAGGCAAGTAGACACGCAGGCAGACAGGCAGGCAGGCAGGCAGGCCGGCAGGCAGGCAGGCAGCCAGGCCGGCAGGCAGGCAGGCAGACAGGCAGGCCGTCAGGCAGGCAGGCAGGCGCTCACCAAAGGCTGGGAGAGCAGGGCCGGCGCTCGAGTAGGCGCACGACAGCGGCGACGTCGGGGCCGCAAAACCGGCTGCAGAGCAGGGCCGAAACAGCTGGAGGGCGGGGCCGCGTCAGCGGCAGTAGCAGGGTGGGGCCGCGTCAGCGGCAGGTCGGGGTCGTGGCAGCTGCAGGGCGGGGCCGCATCAGCGGCAGGTCGGGGCCATGGCAGCTGCTGGGCGGGGCCGCATCAGCGGCAGGTCGGGGCCGAGGCAAAGGGCCGCGCGCGGCCGCGCTAGGGAGTAGCGGGCCGCGCGCGGCTCGGCGCGGGCTGTTGCGGGCCGCGCGCGGGCCGTGCGAGGCAGGAGCAGGCCTCGCGCGGCTCGGCACGAGCTGCTGCGGGCCGCGCGCGGGCTGCGCGAGGCCGTAGCAGGCCGCGCGCGGCTCGACGCGGGCTGCGCGGGCTCGGCGCGGGCTGCGCGCGGCAGCTGCGAGCTGCGCGCGGCTCGGTGCGGGCTGCGCGCGGTTGCAGCGGGCTGTGCGCGGCTCGGTGCAGGCTGCGCGCGGCTGCAGCGGGCTGCGCGCGGCTCGGTGCGGGCTGCGCAGGGCTGCAGCGGGCTGCGCGCGACTCGGGGCGGGCTGCGCGATCTCGGTGCGGGCAGCGCGCGGTAGCAGCGTGTGTGCGGGCCCGACAGGCGTGTAGAGGCGGCGCGCGGGCCTTACGGGCCTCTAGGGGCAGCGCGCAGGCAAGGCAAGGCAAGGCAAGGCATACAAGGCAAGGCAAGGCTACGTGGGGTAGCGCGGTAACCGCAGCGGTAGGTGGGCCCGAAAAAAAAACGGTCCTACGGACCTTAGTGCTCTGAAACCATGTTAGAATCTAGCAGCAGGAATGGGTGAACTAACAGGATGCAGGAGTACAAGTAGTAAACCCTAACTAGGTTGTACCCCATATGGGCTACCCCACTACAGCCTAGACAATATGCAGCACATATAGTTTGACAATTGATCATGCAATTTCATGCATTTTCTTAACGCTGTCATTATTTACAAGATTATTATCATGCTTTTCCACGTGATGGTTCTGTTATAATTTCTTAAACCGAAATTGAATAAAATGCATGTCAACAACCTCTTCGTCGGTGAGTGGTTCCGTACACTTTTCCAGCATTCATTTGTGTTTGCCCAATCGATGGCTGTATGTGTTTTTTTGCAGCCTTTGCGAATTGGCAGGTACAGATTTAAGAGAAGGTTATCTGTTTCTATCGTTGTTCTGCAGAGATTTGTATCGGTTAAAGATGAACATCAAATTTTATTTCATGTTGTCAACTTCTGTTTTTGCTTCAACAAACCCATTCACTGATTAGAACTTATTGTGGTTTTCTGTGCCATGCCAGATACATAATACACTATACCATCTGGCTACATCAAGTTATATCAACCGTGGCACATGTGTTGTAGATTTTTTAAAATGAGTGAAACTGTGTTCACACTGTTTTATATGTAAAGAGTGTAATATTGTACTGTACAATATGAGGTCAAACTTAAAGCCAACCTCAGGAGTACCAATTGCAATGCAAACAAACCCACAATTGTCTCGGACGAGTCTTTGCAACCTGTCCCGTAACTGTCCTGCATGCAACCTGAAACTGTCCCGCAAGACACCTTGGGGACAGATCCGTGGATGGGTTGGGGACACATTTGAGTTCGTCCCGAAAGTGTCTTTCGGGACACTTTTTCAATTGTCCCGAAAGTGTTCGAAAAGAATCTTCTGGGATTGTTTCGGTACATTACATTTTGGCTGGGCCAGGCCAAGGCATGCCCAGACTGCGGAGCTAACATGGCTAATACTTTCTACCGTGTGGATAAGAGCAACGATGAAGGGCTTTCTGGAGGCTTTGTCAAGGAGAACGTGACCTTCATGGTCACTGACACCCTGGAGTTCTTCCCCAGCTCCACCATCAGGAGCATTGACCTCTTGAATAGCCTTGGTGTGAAGACCATGGGTGACCTCAAAAGCTGCCAGAAAGTGGTGACCAAGGACCATGTGAGACACTTGCAAATCTGGCGTGTATTCTTGCTGTGTGTTCTTGCTGTATCCTGACTGATCTTTCTCTTCCCTTCCCGCATTGCAGGCACTGGCCCTGGTACAAGCCGCACTGTCATCATCTAATGCGCTGACCGATGTTTTTGGATGTATTGTCGCAAGGGGGTGAAGTGCTCCTGTGTTACATGCTTGAACAAGTTGTGTGCTGATGCAATTTGAAAGTGGTGCACTGTAAATTGCTACTACCATGTCGATTACACCACTCCTTCCATGCTACGCACTCCCAAGATTTTCATACACCTAGACATCCGTAGAGTGTACCTAACCGATAGGATAGTCCAACCACCATAACACTCAGCACCAATGCACCATCCAGTATACCATAAACATATGTTTACACTACACCACACGCAGCTGCAACACAGCCGTCATTTCCAGACAATATGGCCGCAGCGGTGCAGCTACCAGTACATGATACAGCGGTGCAGCGGTGCAGCGTTGCTGATATGATACCCTTCGGGAACAGAGCATGGCGGAGAGGTGGTCGAGCAGGCTGCAGCAGTGCAAAGGCGGGCAGTGTGGGTTCTGACGGGGCAAGGGGATTCCAGGGAAGAGCAACAGGGGTGAGGCGAGTGGCGGGAAGTAGAGGGGATTAATGGAGACCCAAGAGCTAAAACCTTGGCCTGGCTATAACAAGATGATATGATAATGCGATGCATATTGTTGCGCAGAGCCACCTATTTTACGTGAATGGCCAATATGGGGAGGTGAGAGGGGGTGAAGAAGGGGAGGAATGGGAGAGGAGAACAGAAGGGGGACTAGGGGAAAAGGAGAAGTGGATACGCGAGTTTCTGTCGCATGGGAAGTGTGTGAAGGTAACAGCAACGAGCAGGCCCAAGTAAGAAAGATTATTTGTACTTATCAAATTGCTTCTGATACCTACTATCAACTTTGATTTCATATCCCCTCACTCCTCATCACCACGTGTAACTCCTCACCACCCCATATCACTCCCCTTACTAGTAAGCATCATGCTCACCTCATTCCTGATCTTGTCAAAGTGGTGTAAGGACTAATAGCTCTCTGAAATTCAGCAGCAATACACCCATGCTCGCACGGTTGTGCGGTTAACTCCAGCATGGTTATCCCAATCCATTCCCCAGCTCTCCTCTCCACCCAGCTTCTCCACCACTCTCAACCCATCATCACCATCTCTGCTACCTCTCCACTGATCCCAACCCATCAATGCTACCTGGTGTACTGTTGGTCGACCTAGTGCTGCTATCTCTCCCTCACCAGGTCGACCAACATCCCACCCGCCCCACCCTTGCCACTCTTCTGCCCCCCACCCATGGCCCCACCTTCCCCTCATCCCAGTCTTGTCCCCGCAGCCTTCCTTTCTCATACGTCTTTTGGCGCCCATTTCCCCACCTCCCACTATCACATGTCCTTCCCTGTGCAGCCCTGCGAGTGGTGGAACTCCTCCTCTTTTCTTCTCCCCTTCCACCATCCTCCACTGCTCCTCGGCGCACTCATTTCCCCTTTCCCATCGTTCCCGCCTCCGCCCTACCCACCTGCCACTTTGCAGCGCCCAGTGTCCGCCCCTCTCCCACGCTGCTGCTCCCCTCGGCTCCCGAAGCCCCCTGCGCTCCCAGCTGCCCCCGCCCAGCCCCCCTCGCCCCCCCACGTGTGCTTTCCCTTGTCTCGTCCGCCCCTGACTGTCTCGCATGGCAATGCGCTTCCCCCCAGTGCTGTGAGCGGAACACCTCTCCAATTTAAATAATAAGCCCCATTCTTACTGCGGTTTTCCCCACCAGCCCACCTGTGCTTTCTCTGCCTGCTAGCCCATCAGTGCTCTCCCTGCTGGCCCATCAATGCTCTCCCCACTAAGTTTGCTCCACGCACTGACCCCTCGAACTGCCACGTCCAATCTGTCCCTTAAAAACGTTCTGCCACAGCATCACCCACCGGCGTTACTTACACACGCTTGCCCCTGCTGCTGCTGCTGCTGCTGTTGCTTCTGCTGCTGCTGCCGCGGCCGTTAATGATGCTGCTGATGCTGCTGCCTCTGCTGCTAGCTCGCACACTCGCATAAAATGCTGCAGATGAAGGCACCGTGGCATAGGTGGCATGTCATGCGAATCATAGAATATCTACTATGTTGTGTGTAAGTACATACAAGCCATTAGGTGTCCTCCTGGGCAAGCCATGAACAGGGCGTACCTCGAAAACGGCGTGCCACGATGAGCCAGCCATGGCTCGTCCCTCACCACCATGCAGTCGACCACGCCATTGCAGTCAGCGCCTGGGGCATGCAGCCGACCTTTGATGGGCAGTAGGCCTGGTGGGAGTGAGAATGGCAGAAGAAGGAAATCCAGAGTGGGGAAGAGAGAACAGGCGGGGGAAGAAGAAGCATAGGGGAGAGGAGGTAACGGGTGGGAAAGGAGGAAGCACGAGAGGGAGGGGGGAGGGGGGAGGGTTTAGAATGGGCAGGGAAGGAAGAATAGAGGGGGAAATAGACCGGGAAGTAATGAAGCACAAGGGGGGAGAGAAAACAGGCAGTAGAGTAACAATCACAGCGTGGCAGGGGGAAGAACGGGCAGTGACTAACGGGCAGCAATTGTCAGAGAAAGGGCGGTGAAGGACTCACACAGACGAAGTGAGCGCAGAACGAACGAATCAGCAAGGACGAAGGAAGCGCAGGATGGGGGAGATAACGGGCAGGAAAGAAGAAATCACAGAGGGAGGTAGAGAATGGGCAGGATAGAAGGAAACACAGGGGGAAGTGAACCGGCAGGCGGCGGGAGGGAGAACGGGCAGGGAGGACCAAAAAACAGGGGGAAGTGGGGGAGAGAACGGCGCGGCGAATGAGGACACATGGAAGGTAAGGGAAAAATATTCTTAGGAGAACTCCCCTCGACTGAACTGGACATTGTCAAAATTGATCAAAAGTTTATGCAGTGCACGTCTGGCATCCCGCGATTGCTGCTAGCAGTACCGTACTGCTGTGACGGCTAACATGATCGCTAGCAGCACAAGCACGCACCCTCCCAACGTTGTCGCAGACGAAGTTCGAGCAGAACGCGAGCAACTCGTCGCTGCCGTCGGCGCAGTGGGGCTTGCCGTCGCACGCCTCCAATTCCTGCATGCACCCGCTGCCCGCTGGGGCAGTAGAGCTGGAACTGCTCGGGGTTGCACACGTTGCCCTCCTTGTGAAAGAAAGTGTAGCTTCCAGACGTCTCAAAACGCCTCCCATTCCTGCATGCACCCCCCTCCGGTCGGACAGTAGAGGCGGCCCTCCTCGTACAGCGGGTACAGCAGCGCGTCGCAGAAATCGACGCCCTCGTCGCTCGCGTCGCTGCAGTCGGGTGCGCCGTCGCACAGGCGCGATGTTGCGACGCAGCCGCCGCGGCCGCCGGGGCAGGGCTGCGACGCTCCCGTGCAATCCGCCGTGGCCTGAAGGGTCCGCGCTGGGCCGCGGAAGACGGGGAGTAACGCGTCCATGGTCGGTCGAGCGTCGACAGAGAGAGGAACGAGGAGGAGGAGGAGGAAAGGGAGGACGGATGCCTGTTGTTGCTACTGATTTTCCTGTGGATCCCAACTATTGCTTTCGTGTACCGTAATCGTCAAATCTTCGGTACGGTTTGGACAGCGAAGCGGCTGGAGCAGGTGAAATTATGTTCGTTGGCTCTGTAGCGTCACAGCTCACGGGATCTCCGTAGAGTATTGTAAGCAGCTGCACGCTCTCCTTCCACAGTTCACCCCCCTCAAGCGGGGTAACACCCGCATGCTTCGCTCCTACCCCATCCGCGCCGCTTTCCAGCCGGCCGCGCCGCTGCGCGGATGACAGGTGTCCGCTTCGGAACAGCAGGTTCATAACGAAGCCAGTATTGGATGGGCCTGTGAATGGAACGGAAAGCTGCGGAGTGGTCATCGTGAGGGACTGGGCGGCAAGCCCTGGTTTTGGCGGATCGAGTGCGCGGATGCGAACGCGCAGGTTGCATCTGGAAGGCGGCTCGCAACAGAGCAGGAGTTCTAGATTCTCTTGTCTCCGATAGGGGTAAAATAAAAATGGATTTTCTGGCAAGGGGAGGTGGATATGGGCTGAGCAGGAGTGGTGTTGGGGGCGCTACTCTCCCATACCTCCGAACAGTAACAATGGCGGAAGTAAGAACAAACAGCAGGGAGGTCGTCGTTAGGGAGGACCAATTTGCCTGCGGATTCACCAACCAGGTGTTGGCGAACATCATTTTGTTACAGCGAATAAAAAACAACAGTTTTGGGGTTGGGGCGAACGAACGCGAAGGGATGTAAAGGGAAAGAGTGACGAGTTACACTAGACGAAATGTATCGTCGATGCTCGCTAAGAAAATTCGCCCAAACTGAGTTTCGCAAAAGCTTGCCGTGAAACTGGACCCATTGCGGGAATGAAAGGTTCGCGGCTAGCATTCTTCAGGCTGAATCTGAACCGCTCGTGCTTTCTTCGTGGCCTCAACTCAGAGCCTATTCGCTCTGTCCTTCCTGGACGAATCGATTGCGAGCCGATCGATCACGGTTGTCAACAAGTGCGCGATTGTAGATCCCGCTCACCGAAATGCTACGATCGGTGTGTGGCAGGTGGCAAGTTGTGGTGAAATCCGGAGGGGACAAGAAAGTGCTAGCCGGTTTACTGTACATTCGCGAAAACGGACGAGAACTGAAAACAAGATACTCGCTGGCTCGTGAAAGTACTGTATATATGTCACATCGATCCTACACAGGATCGATTGTCCCAAAGTGCTGGGAGTTGACGCGTCCTCATTCGACACATCGCCGTCCGCAAGACCTGGAAAACGTAAGGCGTGAAGCCAGGAATCTCATGGGTGTGAAAGCCTGAGATAGGCGTGAAAGGGCGAGATGTCGACGCGTGAAAGCGTAGCCGTGGGTCCCAAGCACATGCAAGAGGCTTGGGACTATTCTTCTTTGAAACCTGCACGCAAGCATTCGCTGCATGGTCGCGAAGCAGTCTGTTTTGTTGACGAATTGACGCCAGCGCATTCGACTGGTATCTTATAGTCGATCCAGAATGCGTCTCGTAAGCCTTTGTGGCTGTTTAAATTCGACAAGACGCACCTTAAGAGGACGACACCCACTCGAACAGACAAGCACCCGAGCAGTTTTTTTTTTTTCCTTTCGTCTGCGAGTTCGTTATCCAGATCCGTCATTCCGCAGCACCGCTTTTGACTCTGTCGCCATGGCTGATTCTGCAGGATCGTCGATGAAGGTCAATCTTCTGATCAGCAAGGTGAGCAACTTCGGTCTGAAGAATGGTCACTGCCATTTGGTTTCCCAGTTTTCATGAGTTTGTTGGTTCTGAATTTCAGGAAGAAAAACAAGTTATGTTTCTCGAGGCTGGGAAGGATTTTGTCGATCTTCTCATGTCACTCCTTCGTATGCCGGTTGCGAGTTTGCTGAAACTGCTCAAGGAGACCAGAGTTTTGAACCAAGGTCCTAAAGTCGGCATTTTCAACGTTTATTCTAGCACCGACAAGCTAGAAAAGTCATACCTGATGGTGGAGAAGGATGTTCTCCTGAATCCCTCACCCACGGAGCTGTCCTCTCAACCGCGATTCCTTCGCTGCCAGGAGGCCGGTTACTATACTTGTCCAACTGCAAATCATTGGTATATCTCGCTAGCTCCAGGTCTGAAGTGTGCCAGCTGTCAGCAGATCATGACCCAGGCGGTGAAGACGATGGGCGGAGAGAACTTGAATGCTTCACAGGCGTTGTACACATGTGCTCAGCGTCACAGGGTGGGAAATACAGCAACAAGTGTGTGCCCTGACTGCTCTGTTGCCTTGGACAAGCGTTTGACTCGTGCTGATAACGTTCAGGCACAACAGCTTCCCAGAGGCTTTGTCAAGGAAACAGTGACTTTCATGGTCAAGGATGACCTTGAATTCTTCCCCATCTCCATTATCAAGAGCATCACAGGGCTGAGCAGCATGGGTGTGAAGAGCTTTGCTGATATGGAAAGCAAAGAGATTGTTGTGACCAACGACCAAGTAAGTTGCTGTTATAAATATCTTGTCTCTGTTCCAGAACGAAGTACTAGTGAGTGTATGCGCCTTCTAATGACATCTTATGCTTCTCTTCGTGCAGGCATTGGCGCTTGTCCAAGCTGCGCTGGCATCAACTACGGCTCTGAATGATGTGTTTGGGAGTGTTGCTGGACGCAAAAGTGGTGATGTTCCTAGCGCATCGGGCATCAGTGGTGGTGTTCGTAGCACATCGGGCATCAGTGGTGCCGCTTTTGACTCTGTCGCCATGGCTGATTCTGCAGGATCGTCTCCCTCTCTCACTCCTCGCTCTCGCATTCATTCCGCCTCGCTTATAGCATACCCCACTAGCAAACATGCAACCCCTAGTATGATGTACTATGCCGAACTCCTGATCTCTCATTTCGGGCCGTTTTCCGTGTGTCCGCAGGTTCAAAAGTGGTGCGCGTGGTGCCCTCCACTCCCGGCACTGCTGCTTTCAGCAACGCCACCGCCAGTGACGACAACGCCGCTACCAGCAAAGCCTGCTAGCACTCGCACTCCCCAGGAGGTGAGCATGCCCGTGAGCCCGAGGCGCGGGAGCATGCCTAAGAGCTCCCTGAAACACATTATTAATGGGGACCAAAGCTTCATGGCTCCATCTTGAACTTTCTTTCTTTCTTTCTTTCTTTCTTTCTTTCTTTCTTTCTTTCTTTCTTTCTTTCTTTCTTTCTTTCTTTCTTTCTTTCTTTCTTTCTTTCTTTTTCAAAATTGAACCCGCTAAGTGGCTCGAAGCGCTTTTCTTTGGAGCCACTACTCCATCAGCCTATCAGTTCAATTGCCTGAGAGCCCAAGGTATGTAAGCATGCCGATTTGCTTCCTGAAACGAAGTTTTGAGGCGTTTGTTTCTGGAGCCACCAATCCTATCGGCTCAACTGTGTGAGGCTCGACGCATCACATTGCATCCCTGTAGCCAACGTGTCTAGCCTGCACGCATGAGTTTTTTCGGGTTGCACCTAGGCGAGGTAGGCGACTCTTGAGTCAAGGTGGCTTTTGAGTCGACTCTTGAGTCAAGGTGGCTTTTAAGTCGACTCTTGAGTCAAGGTGGCTTTTGAGTCGACTCTTGAGTCAAGGTGGCTTTTGAGTCGACTCTTGAGTCAAGGTGGCATTTGAGTCGACTCTTGAGTCAAGGTGGCTTATGAGTCGATTCTTGAATCAATGAGGCTTTTGAGTCGACTCTTGAGTCAAGGTGGCTTTTGAGTCGACTCTTGAGTCAAGTGGCTTTTCAGTCGACTCTTGAGTCAAGGTGGCCTTTGAGTCGACTCTTGAGTCAAGGTGGCTTTTGAGTTGACTCTTGAGTCAAGGTGGCATTTGAGTCGACTCTTGAGTCAAGGTGGCATTTGAGTCGACTCTTGAGTCAAGATGGCATTTGAGTCGACTCTTCAGTCAAGGTGGCTTTTGAGTCGACTCTTGAGTCAAGGTGGCTTTTGAGTCGACTCTTGAGTCAAGGTGGCTTTTGAGTCGACTCTTGAGTCAAGGTGGCTTTTGAGTCGACTCTTGAGTCAAGGTGGCTTTTGCGTCGACTCTTGAGTCAAGGTGGCTTTTGCGTCGACTCTTGAGTCAAGGTGGCATTTGCGTCGACTCTTGAGTCAAGGTGGCATTTGAGGCAACTCTTGAGTCAAAGTGGCTTTTGAGTCGACTCTTGAGTCAAGGTGGCTTTTGAGCCGACTCTTGAGTCAAGGTGGCTTTTGAGCCGACTCTTGAGTCAAGGTGGCTTTTGAGTCAACTCTTGAGTCAAGGTGGTTTTTTAGGCAACCCTTGAGTCACCTCACGTTGCAAGCTTAGCCCAGCTGGCTTGAACGTGTGTGTTCATCAAGTTGTACCTAAATGACAAGACCCTTTCAGTTGCATTTTGCTACTCAAGGGCGAGACCTTTCGTTTCACCTTTTTAAGCCGCCTCAAAAGCATTTCCGCTGTGGCACGTAAACAACAAGACCCTTTTCCGCTGCCCTTATCTACTGCAGGGGGGCAAGACCTTCCATTTCCCAGTTCAAGCAGGATCTGAATGGGGCAGTCGGGGCAAGCGGACTAACAATTGGTACGACTTTCTCGCTCTCTCGCTCGCTTGTCTCTTCCCCGCGCACTCCTTCGCTCTCTTATCTCTTCCCCGCGCACCCCTTCGCTCTGTGATCTTTTTCCCTTGCACTCCCTCGCACCCCTTCGCTCTGTTATCTTTTTCCCTTGCACTCCCTCGCACTCCCTCGTTCTCTTATCTCTTCCCCTGGCACTCCCTTGCACTCCTCCGCTCTCTTATTTCTTCCCCTCGCACTCCTTCCCTCTTTTATCTTCTCCCCTTTGTCTCTATTCGTGTCTTGTTCCTTTGTGTACTCCAGCTTCACTCTGTAACAGTGTGTGACAGCCTGAGATGTGTTCTTGCAAAAATACTATTGATCCCTCCTTCCCTCTCTCCCTCTCGCACCTTTTCTTTCACCACTCTTCCTCTCCTTTCCTCCCTATCCACACACTCTGATCTGCATTGTGTACTCTTAAATCCCTTACCGCAGTGTTTGAGTGAGCGGAACTTATTCCGAGCAAGAATATGTTGTATGAGTTTGAAAACCAACAAGCCTTCAAAATTGCAAGTACAAGCGCACAAATAATCTAGCAGATTTTCAGGGTATTGGCGACAAATACCAGTGCGTATCTTTGTTTACCTACATCAAGTTTCGCCCATTTTACAGTTATTGTATGGAAATTTGATTTTGCTGATGTGTGCATCTCTATCTGTATTGTCTCGCAGGTACAGCATGCCTTATACCTTGCTGATGCATTAACAACTGTCGCATCTACTTTGGTAATGCTTCGTATTGACGTGACGTGCCTCGTTGAACACGACTCGCAGATACTTTGTGCCCTATGCTGTCAGTGGCGATCATCTCTACTTTGGCCCCAGCCCTTGGCTGTGCAAGCATTTCAGGATTAAGTTCAAGGTCCCTGTGCTGTCTTACTCACCTAGTCGCCGCTAAGTCGAGGTGCCTAAGGCACAAAGCAGGTTCGGAATTATATGCATATTATTGTATAGTTATGTGTGATTTGTATAGATTTGTCTACTTATGATAGGTGTATTTTTTGTGTGCAATGTTCTATAAAACCATGTATGCACTTGGAACGATTATGAAGGTTTTTTTCGTAATGTAGAGTGGATCATTGTTGAGCGGTAAAGTGGTGAAAAGACTCTTCGATAAGCTGCCAAAGTATTCCCAAGATTGTTATTTGTATTTGCTGTTCTGGCTTTGCACCTCCAGCACCTCCAGCAGCAGTAGCACCCCCAGCACCAGCAGCTCCAGCACCTCCAGCAGCAGCACCTCCAGCAGCACCAGCAGCACCTCCAGCAGCACCAGCAGCACCAGCAGCTCCAGCAGCTCCAGCAGCAGCACTTCCAGCACCAGCAGCTCCAGTAGGACTTCCAGCACCAGCAGCTCCTGTAGGACCTCCAGCACCAGCAGCTCCAGCACCTACAGCACCAACAGCACCTCCAGCACCTTCGGCATCAGCAGCACCAGCACCTCCAGCACCAGCACCTCCAGCACTAGCAACTCCACTAGGACCTCCAGCACCAGAACCTCCAGCACCTCCAACACCAGCAGCACCTCTAGCACCAGCAGCTCCAGTACTAACTCCAGCACCAGCAGCTCCAGCACCTCCAGCACCAGAAGTACTAGCACATCCAACACCTCCAGCACCAGCAGAACCTCCAGCACCAGCACCTCCAGCACCAGCACCTCCAGCACCAGCAGCACCTCCAGTGTCTAGGAAACTCCACGCTCCAGCATCAGAGCGGCCTCGCCGAACGACCCATTCACGAAGCTGCTGCGGTGAGGGTGTCTCGAGTCGACTAGGCGGCTGTTGCTGTCCGACGCCAGGACGTGCAGCAGGAGCACCCACGGCCCCACCGGCACTAGGACTCGCAGCACCCCCAGTCTCAGCACCCCCAGAACCGTCACCCCCAGTCTCAGCACCTCCGGAACCCTCACCCCCAGTGTCACCACCCCCAGTAGCACAAGTGCCCACAGCTATAGGCTGCAGAGGGGGTGAAGATGATCAAGGCGGAAAACTAGGAGGGTTCTCCAAGCGTTGAGAGCGACGAGTGGTTGCTGTGTCGTCAGCAATAGGGTCACCCCCCTCAGCTTGGCCAGAGGTGTCAGAGGAGATCTCCAAAGGCTCAACCAAGGGGGGTGGGTCTACCTGAGAGACACCTGAGGGAGCAGGACCCTGTGAGGCGAGGGGGTCTACCAGGGGGGGACTGGTACCAGGAAGAGAGGTGCCAAAGGGACCAGGTGGGACGCGTGCGGGTGGAGCCTGTAGAAGCAGACCGACTCGTCAAAGGTGACGTCCTAGGAGGAGAAGACGCGACGCTAGCGATGGTGGTAAAACTGTCATGGCGGGGCGTCGGTGGGGAAGCCCAGGAAGGCACAGCGGAGAGTGTGAGGAGAGAGCTTGCTCGCAGTGGTATCGCGAACAAGGGAGAGCGTGCCCCAGACCCGAAACGCCGACGCATCGCCAACCTCTCACGTCCAACGGAGTGTGGGCGAGGTCTCTGGCAAAGAGACACGGGGCCAGAGGTTGAGCTGATGCGCGGCGTATCGGACCGCAAACGGCCACAGAAAATGGGGAGCAGCCACATGGATCATGGAGGTACGAGCGATCTCCATGACCAAGCCATTGTGACGCTCAGCAATCCCGTTTTGCTGCGGAGAAGTCGGAAGCGTGAACGACTGGATGATGCCCTCAACTCGACAGAACTCCGCAAGGAGGCTGGAAGAGAACTCATCGCCCCTGTCAGAGTGTAGTCGCAGGACTCAAAGGTCCCGCCGAAACCGCTCGCGCAGCTGGTGACGAGTAGCGCGGATCCAGGGGATCAAAACACCGCTGACGGCCGCCTTGCTGCGCAAGGAGAAGACCGTGGTGTAGCGCGTGTAGTCATCAACGACCAGCAGGAAGTAGCGCTCCTGGTCCGTCCGACTGCGGGGGCTGGGCCCCACACGTCCACGTCCATGTGGAGAGTCTGCAGAGGAGCAGTGGTCGGAGAAAATGAGGAGGAGTGAGGAGCAGCGTGCTGCCGCACCTCGACGCAGGGAAGGCACGGCGGGACAGGCGAGCGTGGGAGGGGGGGCAGGGACCTGGGAAGGCCAGAGACAAGAAGACGGGAAAGCATGCTGCGGAGACGCGGCAGAGAGGGGTGACCGAGTCGGTGGTACCAGAGAAGAGTCTGGTGGGAGAGTACTGGACACGAGCACGACGCAGCGAACTGACCAGACGCAGACACTTGACTCGACGCAGCCACCTGACCTGACGCAGCCACCTCTGCAGACGCAGCCACCTTTGCAGACGCAGTGGTCAGGGTGTACAGACTGGACCCAGGCTGCCGAGTGAACGTAGCAAGGTGACGTCCAGTCCGGGAGAACGTACAGATCGCCATACGCTGCCCCCTAGGGATAAAGGTATAAGCCCAAATATCCTGAAGGACTGCGTTGCTCACCAAGTTCGTCGAGAACGAGGGGAGGTGGAGACTTGCCGGAAAGAAAGCCGGAGAGGACTGCCGAACACGGGAGGACAGTGGAGGCTCGCGCTACTACTGGGCCCCCAGTGGGGTCAGCCAGTGAGACTGGGACGGGTGCTGCGAGCGGTGTGACTGTGGTGCAATCACGAAAGAAGCAACGTGACGCTCCTGAGTCAAGTGTGAAAGTGTGCAAGGCCTCAGCTGAGGCAGGATCAGTGGCAGGAGACGCACTAGCACCTAGAGCGGCAGCTGACTCACTAGCACCTAGAGCAGCAGTCTCTACACAACCAGGGACGCCTCGCTAAGAAACACAATCGCGAAGCCGCTGCGGGGAGAAGGTCTCCTGCTGACGCTGCTGTCTCCGCTGTCTAGTACCCATAAAATCATAACCTCCACCACCTTTACAGCCTCTCTGAACGACCCACTCACGAATCTGCTGAGGCGAGAGGGTGTCCGGGTGCGCGGGCTGCCGCTGCTGTCTAGCACCTCCAGCACTTCCAGCACGAAAACCACCAGCACCAGGACGGCCTCACTGAATAACCCACTCGCGAAGCTGCTGCGGTGATAGAGTGTCCGGGTGAGGCAGTGGCTGCTGTTGTCCACCCCTAGACGCTGCTACGACCGTGATGGCGGCCATGACAGGCATTGGCGGTCAGTAGCAGCGACGCAAGGGCGGTAGTAGCGACTGCTGTAGCTGCGGCTGTAGCAGTAGCAGTGGTCGCTGTGGTTGTAACAGCAGTAGCGACAGTTGGAGTGGCTGTGGAGGCCAGTAGGGTGCGTGGGCAGCAGGGCACGGGCTAGCGCAGTAACAGCAGCAGTGGTAGTAGTAGTAGCAGTAGAGCCAGCAGCTGCAGCGAGGGCGGCTCGGCAGGGCAGCAGTAGCGCAGGCGGCAACAGCACAGGTGGCAGCAGCAGCCTAGCAGCAGCAACAGCTGAGCAGCAGCAGCAGCAGCAACAGTAGCGGTGCACTTAGCAGCAGCAGCAGCAGCAGCAGCAGCAGTAGCGCTTAGCAGCAGCAGCGCGCTTAGCAACAGCGCGTGCAGCAGCAGTAGCACAGGTGGCAGCAGCAGCTCAGGCGGCAGTAGCAGCTGTCAACGGGAGCTGTATGTTGGCCCCGTCCTCGCTTGGGCGGTGCCGACTTCGTGGTCGGGTGTAGGGTGCAGCCGACCTGCAGCAGTGGGCGAGTTGGTCGACGAGGTTGGTCGACCTGCACGGGGAGCCACTGCATGGGCGCCGACTTCGGGAGGGCGCCAACTTCGGCTGGTCGACCTGGGAAGTCGACCAGCCCTTCTGGTCGACCTGGGAAGTCGACCAGACCTTCTGGTCGACCTGGTAAGTCGACCAGCCCTTCTGGTCGACCTGGGAAGTCGACCAGACCTTCTGGTCGACCTGGTAAGTCGACCAGCCCTTCTGGTCGACCTGGGAAGTCGACCAGACCTTCTGGTCGACCTGGTAAGTCGACCAGCCCTTCTGGTCGACCTGGGAAGTCGACCAGACCTTCTGGTCGACCTGGTAAGTCGACCAGCCCTTCTGGTCGACCTGGGAAGTCGACCAGACCTTCTGGTCGACCTAGTAAGTCGACCAGCCCTTCTGGTCGACCTGGGAAGTCGACCAGACCTTCTGGTCGACCTGGAGTGACGTCGACTTGGAGCTGGTCGACCAGGGGGTAGTGGTCGACCTGGGGAGGTCGACTGGAGGTGGCTGTCGACTTGGGAGGTCGACCGGCACATACCAGAGGCAGTGGTCGACCTGGTGAGGTCGATTGGAAGTGGTCGTCGACCTGCGTGGTCGACGGGCACGCACAGGAGCATCTGGTCGACCTGGTTGCTCGGTCGACCAGGTTACCTGGGTGACGAGGTTCTGCGGAGGCATGCGACGTTCGCCCAGGTGATTTTGGCGAGGACGACCTCGGTGGTGGTATCCCGAGGTCGACGTGGCTGATCAGCAGCTGTCGTCAGCACGAAGTGGACTTGGTGTGTGCGCTGTGCAGGTGACGAGGCACTGCACGCCAATTATCTGCGAGCACCTGCGAAGCGGGTGCGATGCTGTACTGCGGGAGCAACGCTGGCACGCCGTCGACTTGCAGCGGTGGCAAGCCACGACTCTGCACTGCTGGAGCGCGGTCGACCAAGTCGTGCTGGCACACGGTCGACTGTGCTGCACTGGCAGTCGTCCTGCTTGCATGCTAGCTCTGATGTAGTCTTGCCTTGCCAACTTCATTGTACCATTGTTGTAAACCTTTCCTAGTGAAACTCTTGCCAATTCTCCCTGTGAACTAGCAAGTAGTGTGAGCACTTGGAAACGACTAAGGAACAAGTGAACGCAGAGATCACACGAGCACCCGTGCCTAGCCCGTAGTCCAGCTCCCGTTGTAGTAGTTATCTCCGCATGGTGCGGTGAGCGTGGACGGCACCCGACTTACCTTTTAGTCTAGTCGACTTAGTTGCACCTTACCTAAGTTGTTCGTAGGCCGGCAGCTGTGCAGTAGTCACTATGGTAGGCGCCGTAGGTGACACGGGGGTGGTGGACACCCTGGAGGCACGGCTGGAGAGCGCGAGGAGACGTCATGAGGCGAAGGAGTTCGGCGACCTCCCCTGGGCGGTCGTCGAGGCTGGCATCCGCTCCGTGTGGGCGACGGAGCACCCTCCTTCTCGGCCTGCATCTCCTCGACCGGTGAACACCGAGGGCGACGTCGACGTGGGCGTCAACGCCGGTGGTGACCAAGTCGGCAGCAGTGCGGGAGGCATGTCGTCGAGGCAGCGTGGTGTGATTCACGCCGTTGAAGTCGGCGGCGTTCAGGTGCGAGGGATGCGGTCGTCGGCGGCTGCAGGCTCCTCGCAGGGTGATGTCGGAGGTCGACGAAGTGGGTCTCTGCCGATGTCGGCGACCCAGGTGACAGCAGGCGGGATTGCACCGAGCTACGGCTACTTCAAGTTCACGCCGGATAGGATCTTGGTCACTCCCCTGCTGGTTGGTCGACCCGACATCCTTACCTGGAAGGAAGCCATCGAGCCCCAGCTGGAGATGGCCGGGCTGATCAACTTTGCTCGCGGTACCGTGGCGACGCCGGATGACCCCGACTTGCGTGCGGAGTTTCGCGCCGTGCAGCTGCTGACCTTCACGGTCATATCGCGGTGCTGCTCGCCGGGCATGCAAATCGCCCTGAAGTCGTGCAGGGAGCACCTCGACGCCGGCCACCGGGCGTGGCACTTCATCGAGTCGACTTACCAAGTCACCGACGACTTGTTCATCGCCCAGCTTGAAGGGCAGCTGACGCACCTGCGTATGGGCGACCAGGAGACGGCGACAGACTACTGCAACCGAGCTCGGCGGATTCTCGCCACCATCAGGATGGCTGGCGCGGAGTACTCGACGGCGTCGTACGTCACCCATGTCATGCAGGGACTCCCGAGCAGCTACAACCTGCTAAAGCGGCTGTCGATGGCGCCGAACATGCGAGCGACGCTCAATGAGGACACGTTGACCTCGTACATCCTGCAGGACGAGGCAATGCAGGAGGCCGAGCGGTCCCAAGAGCTCTTGGCGCAGGTAAACTACGTCGCCCCGGCGAAGCAAGGTGGTCGACCGGGGCAGCGCGGACAGTCTGGCAGCGGTGGTAGCAGTGGCTCGAAGCCGGCCAAGGAAGTCGACAAGAAGAAGTCGACCAAGGACAGCGGTCGAGGAGGAGGAAGTCGACGCCGGGAGTGCTGGCTGTGCGGCGACCCCGACCACCTCTCCTTCGAGTGCCCCGACCGCGGTGACTCCGACGACGACGACGCCAAGGGAGGCCGTGGAAGGTCTGGCAGTCGTCGTCCTCGTCGAGGAGGAAACGAGCCACACAAGGAGAAGCAGTCGACCAAGCCGTCGACCTCGGCGAAGGACGCCGACTCCTCTGCGGGCGGAAAAGGGCGTGACGACAAGTCGGCGTCGTGCTCCCTGGTCGGCGTCGTGGAGCCGACCGTCTCGCTGGCGCCGGAGGCCAGCGAGGACTTCCAGGCGGTGGCGGCAGCTGTGCAGGCTAATCCGGCGGTGGTCCTGCTCGACAGCGGCTGCTCCCACCACCTGATGGGGACGAAGGACGCCTTTGTCGACTTGGGACCGAGCGGCGACGTGAAGTACGTGCGTGGCTTCAATGGGGCGCTGCAGGACGTCCAGGGTCGCGGCACTGTCGCCCTGCAAGGGGAGGCCGGGAAGCAGGTGCTCATCCCCGATGTACTGTACGTCCCGGGTGTACGGGCGAACCTGCTCTCAGCCGGCCAGCTGAAGGAGAGCGGCGTGAAGCTGCAGGAGGATGGCGACGGGATGTTGCTCGTCTCGGCGGCGGGAGACGTCCTCAGTCGAGCGTCGTACACCGGCCGAGTCCTCTGCA
The DNA here is from genome assembly GCA_947470075.1 of Closterium sp. Yama58-4. NCBI lineage: Eukaryota > Viridiplantae > Streptophyta > Zygnematophyceae > Desmidiales > Closteriaceae > Closterium > Closterium sp. Yama58-4. The sequence continues at coordinate 171,977 of CANIUD010000006.1, forward strand.
CCGACCTGCGTCCCTGCTCAACGAGGTCGACGTCGACCAGGACGGAGGCCGTGGCCCTGCGGGCGATTGTCTCGGCGACGAAGTCGACGCCGAACAGGCTGCACGCGCGGCTGGCGCACGTCGGCATGGACACCATCCTGAGCTCAGCGAAGCACGAGGTCGCCACTGGGCTGGACCTCAAGTCGACGTCGGGCACCGACTCACCGTGTGTTTCGTGCGTCGGCGGGAAGCTGGCGCGGCACACCTTCCCCGACAAGGGCTCCGACGCCGACGACGTGCTGGCCGTCGTGCACATCGACCTGTGCGGGCCATTCCGCGTGGCTGCCAAGGACGGCAGCCTGTACTTCCTGCTGCTGAAGGACCGCAAGACCCGCTACGTGTGGGTGCGGCCGGTCGCCAAGAAGTCCGACGTGCTGCGGGAGTTCGAGCAGTGGCTGGTGATGGCGGAGCGACAGACCAAGAAGTCGGTGCTAATGCTGCGCTCTGACCGGGGAGGGGAGTTCCTCGGAAAGGACTTCACCGCCCTCGTGGACGGCAAGGGGATCCTCCACGACCTCACCTGCCCATACACTCCGCAGCAGAACGGCATGGCGGAGCAGGAGATGAGGACGGTGGTGGAGTCGGTGCGGACGATGCTGCTGCACATGGGCGTCCAGCACCACTGGTGGCACCTCGCTTTGCGGCAGGCTGTCTGGGTCCGCAACTGCCTGGAGAGGTCGGCGACGCCGGGGACGACACCGTACCAGTTGCTCACCGGGAAGAAGCCCGACTTGTCGCTGGCGCGCGTGTGGGGCTGCATGGCGCAGTTCCTCGTCCCCGAGCAGCAGCGTGGTGGGAAGCTGAAGCCGAAGGCCAAGTGGGGCCTTCACCTTGGCGTGTCGGAGGCGAGCAAGGGCTGGGAGCTCCTCGACATCGCCGACAACCGGGTGGTCACCACGTCGGACGTGGTGTTCTACGAGGACATGTCGCTGGAGGTGTGGAAGTCGGAGCACGGGCCGGTGTCAGGACGGACACCGACAACCCCGCCAACCGACACCTCGCAGGCGACGCTGCCTCTGCTCGCGGAGGTCGGTGAGCTTGCTGCTGGGGACATCGAGGTCGACCATCCTCCTTCCCCTCCTCCCACGACCCATGTTTCTCCCCTCGTGGCCGACCTGCGTGGACTGACTCCGGTGTCGGCCTCCGGCGATGAGGGGAGTAGTGGGACGTCGCCTGCGGCCAAGAGCATCGCCGGTGGCCGACGTGACGTGCAGCAAGTCGACGTGGGAGTGAAGTCGACGTGGATAAGGGAGGAGCAGGTCGAGGAGGTGCAGCCGACTAGGGTGACGCCGACAGGGGAGCAGGCAGCAACAAGGCCGACCAAGGAGCAGTCGGCGACCTGGCAGTCGGCAGGGGAGCTGACCGCAGGGGAGGAATCGGTCGGGACGCCGACCGAGGTGCAGCAGGACGACGAGGACGATGAAGGGGAGCAGTTGGGCGACGAGGAGTCCACCGACAGTGACGTGGGAGAGGCCCAGGCTGGACCACGGCGTACAGGCCGCCTTCGGAGGCCTCCCGACTTCTTCGTCCCGGCTGCCTTCACCACGGTGTATGACGTGGTCGACGAGGACGACGACCTGCTGTACGACGACGCCGATGAGGATGAAGACCTGCTGGAGCTCGACCCCGACATGCACGCCGACCCCGAGCATCGTTGGGATATCTCCACGATGACGGTGAAGGAGGCGCTGGCTAGCTGGAAGGGTCCGGCGGTGAAGGCCGCCATGGAGGAGGAGATCCGCAGCCTCATCGGCATGGGGACGTGGGAGCTGGTCGAACGCCCACCCGGGGTCAACATCATGAAGAACCGGTGGGTGTTGACGACGAAGTACCGCATCAATGACACCGTCGAGCGTGAGAAGGCGAGGCTGGTCGTGAAGGGCTTCACGCAGGTGTATGGCGCCGACTACGACGAGACGTACGCGCCGGTGAGCAGCTACGTCACGCTGCGGATTTTCCTCAGTATCGTCGCCGTGCTCAACCTCAACCTGATGCAGCTCGACATGAAGAACGCCTTCCTGTAGAGCAAGCTCGACCGGGTGCTGTACATGTCGCAGCCGGACTACTTCAACGACGGAACCGGCCGGGTGTGCAAGCTGCTGAAGAGCCTGTACGGGCTGAAGCAGTCGCCGCTGCTGTGGTACATGGCGCTCAACGACGTGCTGGTCGGCGCCGGTTGGAAGAAGAGCCAGGTCGACGAGGCCCTCTACTTCAAGGTCGGCGACGACAAGGTGACCTGCTGGGTGCTGGTCTACGTCGACGACTTGCTCGCCGCCAGCAGCAGCCCCGAGATGCTGAAGGAGCTGAAGGAGCTGCTGGAGGCCGCCTTCGAGCTGCGCGAGATCTCGCCGGTGCAGAAGTACCTCGGGCTGGAGATCGTGCGCGACAGGTCGGCGGGGAAGCTGTGGCTGCACCAGCAGGGCTACGCCGACAAGCTGCGTAGGCGTTTCCTCGATGAGGAGCAAGGCGGTCGGACCCCGAAGACGCTGGTCTCGGTCGACGCCTACGCTGAGCTCACCTTCGACGACGAGGAGGCGCAGGAGCGACAGGAGGAGGAGTACCGGCAGAAGGTCGGCTCGCTGCAGTTCGCGGCGACGACGACGAGGCCGGACATCGCCTTCGCCTGCAGCAAGCTGGGGAGCGGCCTCACGGTGAGGAGCGACCAGCACTGGCGCGAGGTCGACCGCTGCCTTGCCTACCTCGCCAACACGCGTGACACCGCCCTGGAGTTCGGCGGTGGACCTGAGTCGTTGGAGCTAGTCGGCTACGTGGACGCCGACGACGCCGGCGACAAGCAGAACAGGACGAGCACGGGCGGCTACGTGTTCGTCTACGGAGGAGCCGCGGTCTCCTGACCGAGCCAGCGCATCAAGTGCGCGACGCTGTCGTCGACCGAGTCAGAGTACGTGGCGGCCGTCGAAGCTGGCAAGGAGGGACGCCGACTTCGCTTCCTCCTGGCAGAGTTCCAGCAGCTAGATGCTGGGAGGCCGACGGTCCTAAGGGTGGACAACAAGTCAACCATCACAGTCGCCGAGGGCATGGGGTTGACGGGCAACCTCAAGCACATGGAGCGGCGACAGGCCTGGCTGCAGCCGGCCGACTTCTTGACGAAGGCGCTGCACTATCCGGCCTTCAACCGGTGCTCCGTTGCAATCGGCCAAGTGCGTCTGGCCGACGTGGGCGACGGCGACGACGACGTGCAGCAGTAGGTGCCATGCCCTCTTGCATGGCTGGTGCGGTGGACAACGTGCTGTGGGTTGGGTGCACGTCGACGAGCTTGTCTCCGAGAAGTACTGTCGTGTGGGCTGGGGGCCCAAGCGTGAACGCGGCAGGGGAGTGTCAACGGGAGTTGTATGTTGGCCCCGTCCTCGCTTGGGCGGTGCCGACTTCGTGGTCGGGTGTAGGGTGCAGCCGACCTGCAGCAGTGGGCGAGTTGGTCGACGAGGTTGGTCGACCTGCACGGGGAGCCACTGCATGGGCGCCGACTTCGGGAGGGCGCCAACTTCGGCTGGTCGACCTGGGAAGTCGACCAGCCCTTCTGGTCGACCTGGGAAGTCGACCAGACCTTCTGGTCGACCTGGTAAGTCGACCAGCCCTTCTGGTCGACCTGGGAAGTCGACCAGACCTTCTGGTCGACCTGGTAAGTCAACCAACCCTTCTAGTCGACCTGGGAAGTCGACCAGACCTTCTGGTCGACCTGGTAAGTCGACCAGCCCTTCTGGTCGACCTGGGAAGTCGACCAGACCTTCTGGTCGACCTGGTAAGTCGACCAACCCTTCTGGTCGACCTGGGAAGTCGACCAGACCTTCTGGTCGACCTGGTAAGTCGACCAGCCCTTCTGGTCGACCTGGGAAGTCGACCAGACCTTCTGGTCGACCTGGTAAGTCGACCAGCCCTTCTGGTCGACCTGGGAAGTCGACCAGACCTTCTGGTCGACCTGGTAAGTCGACCAGCCCTTCTGGTCGACCTGGGAAGTCGACCAGACCTTCTGGTCGACCTGGAGTGACGTCGACTTGGAGCTGGTCGACCAGGGGGTAGTGGTCGACCTGGGGAGGTCGACTGGAGGTGGCCGTCGACTTGGGAGGTCGACCGGCACATACCAGAGGCAGTGGTCGACCTGGTGAGGTCGATTGGAAGTGGTCGTCGACCTGCGTGGTCGACGGGCACGCACAGGAGCATCTGGTCGACCTGGTTGCTCGGTCGACCAGGTTACCTGGGTGACGAGGTTCTGCGGAGGCATGCGACGTTCGCCCAGGTGATTTTGGCGAGGACGACCTCGGTGGTGGTATCCCGAGGTCGACGTGGCTGATCAGCAGCTGTCGTCAGCACGAAGTGGACTTGGTGTGTGCGCTGTGCAGGTGACGAGGCACTGCACGCCAATTATCTGCGAGCACCTGCGAAGCGGGTGCGATGCTGTACTGCGGGAGCAACGCTGGCACGCCGTCGACTTGCAGCGGTGGCAAGCCACGACTCTGCACTGCTGGAGCGCGGTCGACCAAGTCGTGCTGGCACACGGTCGACTGTGCTGCACTGGCAGTCGTCCTGCTTGCATGCTAGCTCTGATGTAGTCTTGCCTTGCCAACTTCATTGTACCATTGTTGTAAACCTTTCCTAGTGAAACTCTTGCCAATTCTCCCTGTGAACTAGCAAGTAGTGTGAGCACTTGGAAACGACTAAGGAACAAGTGAACGCAGAGATCACACGAGCACCCGTGCCTAGCCCGTAGTCCAGCTCCCGTTGTAGTAGTTATCTCCGCAGCGGCGAGCTGCAGCTCACGGCAGGGCAGGGCAGCATGAGCGGTGCAGCGCGCAGGGCAGTGCACGCTCGAGGCAAGTGACAGCAGCGGCTTAGCAGCAGCTGCAGCGCAGGCGAGGCGCGCGCAGGCGGCGCAGGAAGCGTGCGGGCAGCGCGCTGGCTGTGCAAGCAGCGTGCGGGCACAGCAGCTGGCAGCGCGCTGGCAGCGGGTGCACGGGCAGCGAGTGGGCTGCAGGGCAGGGCAGCGCGCGGGCTGCAGGGCAGGGCGTCGCGCGGGCTGGGCAGCGGGGCACGCGCACTGGGCAGCAGGGCGCGCGGGCTGGGCAGTGGGGCGCGCGGACTGGGCAGCGGGGCAGCGGGGCTAGGCAGGATAAATCGAGGCGCCTAGGGCGCGTTTTGGGCAGGATAAAAACGTGACGCGCCTAGGGGCGCGATTCGGGCAGGAAATCGAAGACTTAACAGTGGGCCCTAAGGACCAATGGCTCTTAATACCATGTTGAAATATGAGGCAACGAATGGTCGACTAGGTGAAAGGGTGGGGTAGAGGAGAGTGTGGAGGGAATTGATGTACCCCCTAACACGCAAATCACTATAGGCTAGATAACTAAAGTGAATATAACTTTGACACCACCTTGGGTCATCCGAGACCAACTTCGGGTCTTCCAGCCTAAAATTGCCCCAGAAAAAAAGGTTGACAGGAAGTTTAACCCAAAGCTTCGGGTCTTCCCGGGAAGGCCCGAAGCTTGACACGAGCCGAGAACGCACCCTTGGACTCTCTTAGAAAGTCAGCAGCGATTGCAGGCTCGAATTCGAGGAAAAAACACAGAACACATGTTTCCAATCTTTGCCTCCAAAGATTGAAGGGTTGTGAAACTGCTGGAAACACCCAAAATTCTCCTGGTTTCCACCCCGAAATTTACATTCGTGTGAACCCTACAAGCGGAACTTGTGGTTGTGATTTCTCTGACACGACACCAGTCAACCTGGAAGTGTGGCCTCCCCCATGTGACTGTTTTAAATTGATTGAGCATCGTCTCCACATTGCAATCTCCAGATTCACCACATGAAACATGCCTTATAATATAACTTCATTGCAAGCTACTGATAGCCCCTGGGCAATAGCAGAAGTGGTAGCATTCCTCGGTATGCTCAACAAGTCTGTCAACCAAGGCATCCCAAATCAGATCACCACTTTGTAGGATAAACTCCTCCTTGTCATCCCTTAACGTGCATATCACAATCTCCTCCAGCACCCCACCCCCTTTGCTTGCCATTTTGCATACCGGTGCCAATCCTCGTAACATCCCCCATTCTAATGTGACCATGCCAGAAGATAGCGGTAACAAATCACGGACCTCAGCGCCACTGTTCATTGCGCATGATGCACTGCACTCTTCCATACCCTTCGCCTGTCCTGCCTTGATCTGTTCTCCTGTGCCTCCCCTCCCCATCTCTGCCATTTGGCCCAATTCCCGCCTCTCATCCCGAAAAGATCCTTCGCCGAATACAGTGGTGCTAGTCACCTGGGGAAGAATTCTCAGGGAGGTGTCAGCTGCAGGGGAGGTGGTATCTGCACTCCTCATAGCGAGCGGTTCATGGGACTGACAGGAAGACTTGTCTTCAAGCAAGCCAAGGGATCCCGCCAGCAGCTTCAGACCCTGCCACTTCTGGGTGAGTTGACTCTGTCCCGCCTCCCATTGCCCCTCCTCCTGCTCCTCCTCCTCCCCCAACTGCTGCTGCTGATGCTGCTGCTGCTGCTGCTGTTGGTGGCGACGGCAGCAGCTGCAATGGCGACGCAGCCAAAGCTATCTGCGCGTTTGCACAATCCCCCTCGTTACATCCACCGCACAAATCCTCGCTTGTGATATGTCTACTACTAGTAAGACCCACACCTTTCACTGTGCTACTCTCACCACCTCTCACACCTGCCTCAATCAATTCTTCACGGAAAGCGTGAATATGGGATCCATCCATTGCTCCTCCCTCGCTCTCCCCCTCCACCACGTCTCTCCCTCGACCAGCCGTCGTAAAGGTTCTCGCTCCCGCCCCATCTCCATGTGCAATGACCCCTGAATACCGAGCCTCAGGTGAACTCTGAGTCAACTCATAGCTTCTCGCTCCCGCCTCTTCTCCAATTGCAATTGTCCGTGTATTCCAAGCCTCAGTTCCCGGCCTCACTGACTCCGCCATGCAACCACCTCGTTCATCTGTATACTCACTCTTAACGAACAGTGCCTGCCTTACCAGGCTAGCCAAACCAGTCTCTACCCTCCCATACTCACTCTTAATGAACAGTGCCTGGCCTATCAGGCTAGTCACACCAGCCTCTACCTTCCCATACTCACTTCTGATCACAACAGCCTTCATTACTGCACGCAGCATCCTCCTCACCTGTCGCTCTACCTTTGGGTCCTCCTGCCACCCTGCTGCGCTGGCACCGTCACCTGCCTTCGCTAAAGTCACATCTCCTCGGTAATGTCGGTTTCCTGTCTCATCTCCATACTCGCTCTTGATCACAATGGCCTTCATTACTGCACACAGCATCCCCCCCACCTGGTCCTCTCCCACAACATCCTCTACCTTGCCGTCCACCTGGCACTCTTCTGCCCTGGCATCCCTTCTTGGCTTCACTACAGTCACATCTTCTCGGTAATCTCGCTTTCCAGACTCGTCGCTGTACTCGCTTTTGATCACAACAGCCTTCATTATAGCACGCAGTAAATCACACACTCGGCCAATCTGCCTCACACGTGCTCCTATTGGACGCCCTTCAATCTCACGACCAGACTTCTGGTTCGTCCCGTCTTCCTTGACAGTCACACTCTCTGCAGTCACACCGTCGCTGACGGTAGGCTCTTCGTTCCCCTCTGTCCTATTGTCACTCATGCTGCCAGAGGCTCTTGCTTCCTGCTCTATCTCACCTCTCCTTACCCTTGCCTGTTTGTCAGGCAAATCCTCCTTCATTACAATCACATCCTGGGACTCTGTCTCATCTGCCCTCACCCTCATCTGTTCTTCCCCCCTCAACTCTCCCCTCGTTACAATCACGGACAGCTGCATGGTGTCCGGTTCTTTAATTCTTTCCAGCACCACTCTCCGCCCCATCCATTTCACCTCCTTGCTGTGAGTCCTGCAGTCGGAACTGACCCTAAGTTCAGTTGTCAATCCACCGTCAAAACACACCCTAGTACTATCAGTTTCGAACTTAGGGTCAGTCTTTCCCATCATGTCACTCCTCACGCTACACTCGGCCCTCACCTCATCGCCCACGTTGTCGCCACTGTCGCACACACTGCCATCCCCCACGTCGCACGACGAAGCGCAACCGTCCGTCACGACGGCTCTCAAATCGTCAGCAAGACTCAGCAGCCGCTGTTGCCGCCGCTTTAGGGTTTCGATCGACACGAGCGGTGCGTCGGACCACGGTCCGTAGCGCACGATGGCGCACAGCACGCCGTGATTCGCGGCGAGCGAAGCGGGCTGCGTCATGCTAGATGGGATGGGTGCTGCGTCTGCAATTTGATTCGAGTCGGCAAGTGCGCGGCGTGTGCCGCGGAGTCAGCCGGTGCGCGGCGCGTGTAGGCGAGCTCACGCCTTGAACTGCGTCACGTGACGGCCACGTGGCACCGTTCCACAGAGACAGCGTTCCGTGCGGACGGCCGCACGATGTGAATTCGAATCCGATGGATTCAAGTCGTAAGAGAAGGGGCATTCGCGGAAAGTGACACAAGGTCGTTCGGCGAAGCGATTTGGTTTGAGGAACCGATAGCAAAGTTGCTATTGCGAGTAATCAGAGGCAACAATAGCGTTGGTGCCACCAGTGGCGGGAGCAGCACCAGAGGCGAGGGTATTATGGATGGAAAATGTTCCGAATATGGGAGTTGACATCGGAAATGAAGCAGCATCCGCGATTGCTTCCGCGTCGTACATTCGTACGAGGGGGCAGGTGAGCCATGCGCGTGTTGTGTTGATGATTGTGCGAGAGAGGGGACTGCCAATGGCTGGGTGACTTGATCGGGTTGTGCGACAGCGGATGAGCGACGGAGGCGACCGATGTACGATGCTCACAGCGGTAGCTTCTAGGTGGTGAGAATCGCGCTTGCGCGGACTTCCCGGCTGTCAAATATTAGCCGCACGCAAACTATAGAAATACTGTACAGGTATATCTGGCGGGGAGGTTGTTGGGGAAGGTGGTGTCACTATGCTGTGCTATGGATGGAGATATTCTTAGCTAAGAGTAACGCCGAGTCTCTTTGCTAAAATCGCGAGAAGATAAGAATACCGAAATGGCCAGACACCGGCCAGCTTTACTATGGCGAGTCTGTGAAAATGCACTCTAAAGCCAATGAAGTTAAAAATGTTTGAAGTTAGGCAGTACATGCAGCCATAACTGGTAATGCTCTAATGACTGGTTAGCGCAGCTAAGCTTCAAAACAGTGGTAAGATCCAAGGCGTGGGCTATAGACATGACGAATCTCAATATTAGAGCGCTGTTACGGGTGCAATGGAACGAGATAGCGAGGATTGCACTAGGTGTCAAACGAGTACAAAGTATGTGTTACGAATAGTGACGTCAGAACACTACTGTGCACTCCTCACCGCAGCTAAGGAAGCACGCAGTATCGAGAACGAATGAGAAGAGTCAAAACTGACTCGAAGCGTCGCAGACGGTTGAACTGCATCTGGACCGTCGGAGCAAACGGCATCGGGCAACTGCAGGCAGGAGGGTTTTGGCGGGAACAGTTTCGTAACTGTACGCGCCGCACGGTTGGGAATGAATTTGAATAAGGGAATGTACCCCTTAGAGTACATGGCTAGCTAGGTCGATTCGAATTCCCCTGTACTCATATTTATATCGTTGTATTTGCATGTTCTAATCATCTCAAGCATTTTACATTCACTCTGCTATTGAGATCAAGGGCCCACCAACACTATCTACCTGCGTGTAAACCTTCTGGGAGAGATCCTGGGAGCGATCCCCTTCTGATCGTAGCATGGTATGAGAGCGGCTCGGGAATCCTTCGCACTGCCACTCCCGAAAATTACGACATTCGGAAAGTGGCGTCCGGCACACGCTCGCGTGTGAGAATGGCCGGAGGATCTGGTGATCAGACTAATCTGACGGCTGAAGCGCAAACCAGCCCGGCTGCGACAAGCGAGGGAACGACAATGATCAGTACCGAAGTCCTCGCACAACTCCTTCAGCGACTCACCAGCTTGGAGCAAGGGCTCCAAACATTGCGGAACAGCGATGCGGGAACATCCTCGCAACCTTCTCAACCGGCCCCAACTGGCCAGAACGCCGCCCCGCACACTTTCTCCCTCGACACAAATGGTTCAACCCCCAAGGCTCCCCGTCCCAGTGAAGAGGCAATTCTCTCCGCGCAATCAAGGTTTCTCAGCATATAAAAAATAAAGACAAGTACCTGCTTCGACGGCAGAGATTTCTATACCTGGAGCTTCGAACTGGAGCTCCTGCTGCAGAACGCCCAAATCTTCCATTATTTCGACGGGAGCTACGCGGAACCCGCTGAGGACACCGACGACGCCAGAACTCGCTATTACAACGAGTCATTGATGGCGTACGGAGTCCTCCTGCGCAACATGTCGCCGGCGGAGCAGTTAAGCATCCGTTTGTACAAGACATCGGCTGCTCCGGCCCTCGACGCTTGGCGCCACCTGAACGGTGTGTATCAGCCGAAGGACTCAGTCTCTTCGAGCCGGCTACTCCAGCAGTTACTGGAGACCAAAATGACCTCAGGGGAGAAGGTCAACAGCTACATCAATTGTGTCGGAGTCTTCACGACCAAATCGCGAAGTCAGGAAGTTTGATTTCGGAGGAAATCTTCTTGAACATCGTCCTTCAAGGGCTCGGCCCAGAGTGGCGGCCTTGCAAGGCGCTTCTCCGACAGCAGGGGGTCATCTCGGAGGCCGCCCTTTGCGCCGCCCTTCTCGTCGAACAACGGGATATGGATCAGCAGCGACCAGCGCCACGACGAGAACGTGAACGGCTCGCCTTCTACGCCGACAATATCGAAGAGCGACGGCCGCGGCGCCTCTACTGCAAGATTTGCAGAAATTTTGGGCACCTGGCGGATCGATGTAAATACCGATCTCGCCCTCGCCCGACCAATCCGAGCAACTGGTCCGGCCGACAAGACGCACGAGGCGACGTGCGTCCAGCCCAGGGGTACCAACCCTCACCCGCGCGCAACCTGAACCCAGCGGTTCAGCATCAGCAGCAGCAGCCATCACGGACTGCCCCAGTTCGCAACGTCATGAGCAACATGGCCATGACAGGCGAGTCGCGTCGTCGCCGCGTGCGCTCACCTTCACCTGAGCCAGCACCCCACCTTATTGGCGCATTCAACAACAACAATCCGTTCAGTATGCGCCACGACTTCACCGACGACGACAACCAAGTCTGGAATCTTCCAGTCCCGCTTCTTGAAAGTCCCCCGCACGTACCTGATATGCGGGTGGCGCCACTTGATTGGCTCTCGCGCGAACAATTTCTGAAGTTTGACACTCCGCACATCGTCACGCCGCGACTGGCGCTGCTCGCCCGTGACGACAACAAGCGCTACAACACCTGGTACCTGGACAGCTGCTGCGGCCAGCACATGGTGGGCTCCGAGCGTTACATATCCAACGCTGTCGCCACCCCTGCAGTCACCTACGTCACCGTGGCTAACAACACACGCCTGCGCGCAAGCGCGCAAGGCATCGTCGTGCTCAAGGCACGCGGAAGCCGCACGCACATCACGCTCAACGATGTGCTGATCGTCCAGAATCTGCGCTTCAACCTGCTTTCCGCCGCACAGCTCATGGACTGCGGCGTCGAACTCAGCACAGATCGCGCGACGCGCGACATTCTGCTGCACTACGAATCAAGAGACTTCCACCGCAGGCAGATCGGAAGAGCGCGCTCCGAAAACGGAGTGATGTCCTGGACTTCGACATCCCCGACTGCAGCGGCGACTCGCACGAGCTAATTGACCTCGTGTCGCTGCGCTTCGAGCACATTCACCGCAGGGACTGGAAGCACCCTGACGGAAGACCGTGGGTGCCGCATCATCCCCACCCACGCGACACAGCGGTGCATAACCCTGACCCCGATGGCATCTGCAAGGACTGCCACACGCCAACGGCGTCAACCAGCGCAATTGCCGGCCGCGGACTCGCCGCCATCGCCGAAGCAGAACGCCACGCGCCGCCAGAAGAAGGAATGTCACAACTAGAGCTTGAAGTCACCACGCACGGCGTGTTAGGCGCACCAGACCGCCCTCTCATCGGACCCCCATCCCAACATCTCCAAGGGATGCTACGCGGCACTGGTGTCGGAACTTTCGACACACGCGGAGTCGCGCGGCCTTACACCCGCGAGGAATTCCTGAAGATTTACCCCCACTGGCGCGACCCCACGGCAAAACTTATTGTGGAAAAGGAGGAAGACTTGGCGCACCGCGAAGCAGAGGAGCTTCGCCAACAAAGCCTCGCCGAAGCACGCGGAACATTCGCCTGCGGCGCATGGGGAGCCGAAGCAGAAGAGAGCGCCTCCAATGAAGGGGGGTGGGGGAGCGTCGGCGGATGGGGAACGGCTGACACCGGCGGATGGGGCGCCGCATCTGGCGGCGAAACCAGCGGCTGGGGCACCTCTGCCGGAAGCTGGGGGACTTCCCGCGAAGAACAAAGGGGGGGAGAAGAAGCAGTAGAGACTGAAGTTGTTCCCCTTGGTCGTCCCCCGCGCCATGCTCCACCCGCGCTGCCTCCGCCTGACATTCCGCCGCATCGCAACCCCTGGGACACCATCGACTAGGGCAACGAGCCGTCAACTCCGCGCCGCACCGTCTATGGACCCGCTCCCGAACCGCGCGAACCCACCTTTGTCCCTGGAACCATCCCTGGGACTAACATCCCTCTCTCTGAAATTCGCGACAGAGAGTTCTTGGCGCTAATGATGACCACCGCCAACGACGAAGAAGAAGCAGCAGAAGAGGCAGCAGCAGAACCTGCCCCCGTGTCTGACGAAGACCCCGAAGAAGCTCGCGCGCGCTACATGCGCACCTCCGGTTTTCGCGCTGACGATGCGCTTTGGCACCAGCGCCTCGAACATCCTTCACGCGCGACACTGAAAAACTGCATCGACACGGGAGTCTTCGCCCCGGGAGCACTCCTGCGTCCAGACGGCACCGAAGTAAGAGGCGCGACACATCCGCGCAACTGCACCATCTGCCCCGAAGCTGCGCTAAGCCATCAGCCGTTCCCGCTGCTCGAGCCAGGAACAAACCGCTACCCCAAGCTGCACAAGGTGTACAGCGACTTCCTGAACGTGGGGCACTGCGGAGTCGACGACGAAATGTACACGCTTACCTTCATCGACGCTGGAACGCGCTACGTGTGGGTCGCAAACGTGGAGACCTGCGACAGAGCCTACGAGGTATTCCGACTCTGGCTGGCGCACGCGCCACGACAGTCTGGAAAAAAGCTGAAGATTTGGCAATCTGACGGCGCAGCAGAATTCAGGAGCAACCAGATGCAGAGCTACCTGGCGCAAAAGGGGATCGAGCATCACATCTCTCTCCCCTACGCGCACCAGCAGCAGGGCGTAGCTGAGCGGACGAACCGCACGCTCATGACGAAGGTGCGGGCGCTGATGAAGTCGTCGAAGCTACTGCCGATCTACTGGACCTACGCGATGCACCACGCCGTACGGGTGCACAACCTGCTGTCAACCACCGCCATCACCGGCAACTTGTCCCCGCATGTAAAGTGGACCGGGACTAAAGGGGACACATCCATGCTCCAATACCGCCCGCCGACATCAACCATCGGCAAATTCGTCAGCCGTGCGCGATGGGGCATTCACCTCGGCATCAGCCACGAGCACAAGGCATGGATCGTGCTGGACCTGCTCAGCCAGAAGACCACCCATGCTCGCGACGTAATATTCTACGAGCGCCTCTTCCTCGAACAGTTCCGCCACGACGAACAGACAAATGCGAACCGCGTCTACGCGAACGACGGGCACAGCTACGCAACACCCGAGGACGAAGCCGCCGCAGCAATTCTGGAGCAAGACACCAGGGGTGAGTTCACATGGGGAGATCGCCACAGCAGCGACGACGACGACTCCTCTGAAGGAGGAATGGGCGGAACGGGCGGAAGCGGCAGAGGCGCAGCACCACCAGCACCACCCAAACCAGAGAGCGATGACGACGATGTGCAGGAAGTCATCCCACAACGACGCCACGATAGCACTGTCTCAGGACTGCAGCTGCTCGGGCTCCACACCGCAACCTCGAAAGCGCCACGTGTCAGTGAACCACGGAACCCGCGCCAAGCTCTTACTGGACCACACAGCAAGGAATGGCGCGAGGCGATGGACGCGGAGATTAAGCACTCGAATTCCGAGATACCTGGGTGCTAGTCGACCGCGCAGCAATCAAAGGCGCGAGGGTTCTCTCGGGAAAATGGGTCTTCCGCGTGAAGACCCCAGCAGGCGGAATGATCGAGCGCTTCAAGGCAAGATGGGTGGTGCGCGGCTACGACCAGAGGCACGGGATCGATTTCGATCAGACATTTGCTCCGGTCAGCCGCCACACCTCCGTCCGAATCCTGCTCGCCATCGCAGCCGCTCGACACCTGCCTCTACGCCAGATCGACGTAAAGAATGCGAACCTGTAAACGTTAGTAGACGCCGTCATCTACGTGGAGCAGCCCCACACATACGGCGAAGAGGATTCGCGCGTATGCCAGCTGCGCAAGTCTCTTTACGGGATAAAACAGGCACCGAGGCTTTGGCAGCAGTATCTACACAACATCCTGCTTGAAATCGGGTTCAAGCAGATGCCGCACGATCCAGGGATGTACCGCCATGATTTCAGGGGCGAATACATTCTGCTCACGGTCTACGTCGACGACTTGCTCTACACAGGCTCAAACAACGAGCCGACTACTGAAGCAGTTCGAGAGGAGTCTGGCGGGGCGCGTCGATATCACCTGCAACTACGAGGTGAAGCAGTTCTTAGGCTTGAACATCTCCTATGCGCCAGAAGCCATTCATCTCTCAGCGGCCAAATATGCAGAGGAGCTTGGAAAGCGCTTCATCATCTCCCCTGCACCACTCTCCACTCCCTACCGAACTCCCGGACCGAACCACAAACCCGACAACAAAGCCCTATCCCCTGCTGGAATTCAGACTTACCAGCAGCAGTTGGGATGCCTGCTCTTCGCCTCTGTCACATGCAGGCCCGATCTGTCCTACATCGCAAGTCAGTTAGCCCAGTGTTCTCGCAAACCAACGGCTGAGAATCTTCTGGACCTGCAGCACGCCTTGCAGTTCTTCATTTCTGTCAAACATATATGCTACTTATTGTGTAGGCTGTAGTGGGGTAGCAAATATGGGGTACAACCCAAATTAGGGTTTCATACTTGTACCCATCCTGCTGCTAGTTCATCTCATTCCTCTCTCTACTTTCTAACATGGTTTCAGAGCAGTAGGTCCGTAGGACCGTTTTTTTTTCGGGCCCACCTACCGCTACCCCACGAATGAGCCTGTGACTGTGACTGCCTACTGTTTACTGTTAGCCCGCGCGCACCTTCCTGCACGCGCGTCGCCCTGCGCAGCCCGCTCCGAGCCGCGCGCAGCCCGCTGCTCCCGCGTGCAGCCCGCCTCGAGCCCACGCAGCCCACTCCGAGCCGCGCGCAGCCCGCTGCTGCCGCGCGCAGCCCGCTGCCGCGCGCAGCCCGCACCGAGCCCGAGCAGCCCGCTCCGAGCCGCGCGCAGCCCGCTGCCGCGCGCAGCCCACACCGAGCCTCTCACCTCGCAGCAGCTGCACGACTGGTACGGTCGCCGTCAGGGTCGCGCTGCTGGAGCCCGGGGCTCTGCTGCTGGAGGTACTTCTGCTGACGTCCCTGGAGCTAGGAGTGGTGCTGGTCCTTTGTCTACTGGAGGTGCTGGAGTCGCTGGTCCCGGAGGTGCTCGTACTGGAGGTACTGGAGCTGCTGGGGCTGGAGACACCGAGGCTGGAGACCCTGGGACTGGAGGTGCTGGTTCTGGGGGTGCTACTGCTGGAGACACTGAGGCTGGAGACCCTGGGACAGGAGGTGCTGGTTCTGGGGGTGCTGCTGTTGGAGACACTGAGGTTGGAGACCCTGGGCCTGGCGGTGTCGGTTCTGGGGCTGGAGCTTCTGGAGCTGCTGGAGGTACTGGAGCTGCTGGAGCTGCCGGTACTGGTGCAGCTGCGCCGACACGCCTGTTCTTCGCTCCGCCGTCTCCGTCGTCTCTGCTGCCGCCTGACTCTGTTCTTCGTCAGGTTCTTACTCTCCCGTCGTCTACTGGTCTTCCGTTACAGCCTGGCTCACCGCTGCCTGCTCCTTCTCCTTACACTGGGCAGACAGGTAGTCTTGCTGAGCATCGTGAGCCTGCGTCGCGTCCTGTCTCGCCTGTTCGTCCTAGTCGTACCGGTCGTCGTGTTCCTCGTCCGCGTCAGCCGGCTGTCCCCGGCACACGCCTTGTAGCCCTGCGTCGGTCCCCTACTCCGGAGCGTACTCCTCTTCCGTCTCCCCCTGCGTCCTCTTTGCCTGACGTCGCGGACCCTGAGTCTGACCGGTTTCGTGCTGAGCACCCTACTGTCACGCGTCTGCTAGCCACTGTTGTCACTGACCCGTCGTTTGAGTCTGCTGCTGCGTCTGCCCTGGTCGCTGAGCTTGTTGACTTTGCTGCTGCCTGTCGTCTAGACTACGCTGCTAGTCTTGTCGCTGAGTCTGAGTCTGTCTGTCCTCCGTCCGTCGGGGGTGAGTGTGCTCTTGCCACGGACGTCCTTGAGGACAGGCACGAGGACCTTGAGTGTCTTGCAGTCGCTGCGCCTCATCTCGTGGCCATGCTGCTTGCCCCTGAGGGAGACCCGGATGCTATAGACATCCCCACACCGCGCTCTTACGCTGAGGCGATCGCGGGTCCCTACTCCTCTCAGTGGCAGGCAGCCATGGACGCAGAGATGACATCCTGGAAGTCCACAGGCACTTACGTCGATGAGGTTCCCCCCCCTGGGGCGAACATCGTCGATGGCATGTGGATTTTCAGGGTGAAGCGGCCGCCAGGTTCTCCGCCTGTCTTCAAGGCGCGTTACGTTGCTCGAGGCTTCAGTCAGCGAGAGGGAGTTGACTTCTTCCAGACCTTCTCCCCCACCCCGAAGATGACTACTCTTCGGGTGCTGCTGCACGTTGCCGCTCAGCGTGACTACGAGCTTCACTCTCTTGACTTCAGCACAGCTTTCCTACAGGGCAGCCTGCACGAGGAGATCTGGCTGTGCCGCCCACCTGGCTTCACTGGGTCGTTCCCTCCTGGTACCCAGTGGAGCCTCCGCCGGCCAGTCTACGGTCTCCGCCAGGCACCGCGTGAGTGGCACGACACACTGAGGACTACCCTTGCGGCTCTTGGGTTTGCGCCTTCGACTGCTGACCCTTCACTGTTTCTACGCACCGACACTTCGCTGCCGCCGTTTTACATCCTCGTGTACGTCGACGACTTGGTCTTTGCTACTGCTGACACTGAGGCACTCGCCCTTGTGAAGTCGGAGCTGCAGAAGAGACACACGTGCACAGACCTGGGTGAGCTGCGCAGCTACCTTGGCTTGCAGATCACCCGGGACCGAGCACGCCGCACCATCACACTGACTCAGTCACACATGGTGCAGCAGGTCCTTCAGCGCTTCGGCTTCACCTGGTCCTCAGCACAGGCCACTCCTCTGGCTATAGGTCACTCGCTCTCAGCTCTGCCTTCGGATGAGTCCGTAGAGCCGAGTGGTCCTTACCCAGAGCTAGTGGGCTGCCTCATGTACCTGATGACTTGCACTCGTCCTGACCTAGCGTACCCTCTTGGCCTTCTGGCTCGCTACGTGGCTCCTGGTCGGCACCGAAAGGTGCACTGGGATGCTGCGAAGAGGGTACTGCGCTACTTGTGCAGTACATCGGGCATGGGGCTCGTGCTTGGAGGACGGCGAGAGGTGGTCCTCACTGGGCACTCAGACGCTTCTTGGGTTGACGACCAGGCTACGCAGCGGTCGTCACAGGGTTACACTTTCAGCCTTGGCTCTGGTTCTGTTTCTTGGCGTTCTACTCGCTCGTCTTCTGTTCTCAGCTCCAGTTGTGAGGCTGAGATCTACGCCACCACCATGGCTGCTCAGGAGTTACGCTGGCTCACCTACCTGCTGACCGACCTGGGAGAGCGGCCTCGTTCTCCTCCAGTTCTGTACGTCGACAACAAGGCTGCCATTGCCTTGTGTGAGGAGCACAGACTGGAGCACAGAACGAAGCACATCGCTCTGCGTTACTTCCTGGCTCGAGAGTTGCAGCAGCGTGGTCAGCTTCGTCTTGCACACGTGGCCACTCGGGCCAACACTGCTGATAGATTCACCAAGGCACTTCCGTCTGGTGATCATAAGCGCTTTTGTACTTTGTTAGGCCTTGTGCCTACGTTTCCACACTTGCTGTAGCCTTTGTGTGTACTGTGCTCTATATTTATACCTGCATGCTTGCTCTTGCTAGGTATTGATCACTGTACTGCTCTTGTTGCATATATATATCTCTGCATGTGGACTGGCCTTGTGGCCCTTTGCTTGTGCTCAGTGTGTGTGGTGACGTTGTGATCCACCCTGAGCTTGCTTTGCGTTTCTTGACTGGTCTTGTGACCCCTTGCTCTTCCCCACTTTGCCTATGGGGGTGTGTCAAACATATGTGCTGCATACTGTGTAGGCTGTAGTGGGGTAGCCCATATGGGGTACAACCCAAATTAGGGTTTCATACTTGTACCCATCCTGCTGCTAGTTCATCTCATTCCTGTCTCTACTTTCTAACAATTTCAACGCCTAAGATCGGGCTGTACTACTCAACAGTGCCCACCCCATCATTTAACCTCATCGGCTACGTGGACGCCGATCACGCAGCAGATCCTGACAATCGACGGTCCAGGCCTGGTTTTCTGTTCCGGCTCGAACCGACAGGGCTAATCTCCTGGAACTCGCAGAAACAGGAGCTGGTTGCCCTGTCGTCAGCCGAAGCGGAATTCATCGCAGCAACGGCAGCAGTTCGCGAAGGCCTTTACTTGCAAGAACTCCTTCAGGAGAAGAAAATCCTAGTTTCGCCCACCTTTCGCCTGCACTGCGACAACCAAAGCGCGATCCGCATCGCCAACAAGCCCGGCTTCGTCAACCGCACCAAACACATTGCGCTGCGGTATTTCTTCGTCAAGGACGAAGTGGACAAAGGCAAGGTTGACTTGACCTATTGCCCGACCGGTGACATGGCAGCAGACTTCCTCACAAAGCGACTGCCACGCCAGCAGTATCAGCACTGTTCCGAACTCAGCGGCGAAAGTGGTCAAGCAGGTCAAGTCGAGCTACGGCAAAGAGTGAAGGGGGGTGTTACGAATAGTGACATCAGAACACTACTGTGCACTCCTCACCGCAGCTAAGGAAGCACGCAGTATCGAGAATGAATGCGAAGAGTCAAAACTGACTTGAAGCGTCGCGGACGGTTGAACTGCATCTGGACCGTCGGAGCAAACGGCATCGGGCAACTGCAGGCAGGAGGGTTTTGGCGGGAACAGTTTCGTAACTGTACGCGCCGCACGGTTGGGAATGAATTTGAATAAGGGAATGTACCCCTTAGAGTACATGGCTAGCTAGGTCGATTCGAATTCCCCTGTACTCATATTTATATCGTTGTATTTGCATGTTCTAATCAATCTCTAGCATTTTACATTCACTCTGCTATTGAGATCAAGGGCCCACCAACACTATCTACCTGCGTGCGAACCTTCCCGAGTAGATCCTGGGAGCGATCCCCTTCTGATCGTAGCAGTATGAGCGATGGCATGAGCGAATACTTATACACGAAACATGCAAGCGGTAACGCGGTGCGTGCGAGCTAGCTAGTGCTAGGCTGGCATCGATTTTGGGCTAGTCCCGAAGCGTAGGCCGATTCGGCCAAGCCAGCGGTGCATGGTTTTGTGAAACAGTGCGCGCGTTGTTGGCGAAGCCCCGTTAGCAGTAACGGGCGAACAACGGCTGTTGCTGTACGCGGTGTGGATGGTCGCGGTAAGGAATGTCGAGAAAATTCCTTACATTACCCCCCCTTCAAGAAGCCCCCTCCGCTACGCATGTGCGTGTATGCCGCGGAAAGACTGGCTCCTCACGTACACTTGCAGAGTAGGATGGTATTCAATATTTGCCAGGGGCACCTAGATATCTTCAGTTCTCGTGCGGTCCTTCCAGCGAATGAGGAACTCGATCCTCCTGATGCCTGTGGGGTGTCAAATCCGATGGCTCAGAATCTGCTCGGGCTCAATGATCGGCTCTGATGCAGGGCGAGTCATGGATGGCGGGCGGTGACGAGGCAGTTGGCTTGTGGTTGGATTGTAAGGGCGAAGCTGGCTGATGTGGAATGATGGGCTGATGTACCAGTCGGTCGGCAATAGTAGATGGGCGATAACTGGGGTGATCATATGGCTGATTGTAACGGTCCACAGTAGCGCGGTCAAAGTTTCGGTACTGTGAGAGTACGACGGCAGTGCTACGCTTTACTAGCTTGATTCTGCTTTACTATGCATTATCTAACTTACCTTTGCTATATTTTGCTTGCTTTTGCTAGATTTCCTAGGTTCGTTGCTTTTACTATATTTATTATAGTTATAGGCACCGAACTAGGTTGAGTGCACCGAATTCTAGGCTTTTCGGTTGCCACCGAATTGCCTTCTACCGAATTCGGGAAGGACCCGTTCGGGACGCTTCGCGACCCGCGGAACCTTCTAGTAACACCAGGGTTACTGCCTTTGTGTCGAGCCTATATATAGCCTCGCCTTGTACCCAGGTGATTCATTCAATAGATTATCTTTCCTGAACCAGATCCTCACACTTGGTATCAGAGCGGGTTTACACGCGAGGTCTTCAATCGCTTAGTTCCGGCCTTTACAAACCGCGGGGGCGACGACGAAAGCGCCGATACGGGTATGTAAAACCAGTTCCGCGCAATTTTTGAAGTCCCCCTCGATTCGGTTTTTGAACACCACTCAGATTTATTGGTGGAAAGGTTGGAATTTCGACCGTTCGATCGACTCGAATCTCAACGGCCCAGAAAGTTTCGCCCAAAAAAGTTGGAATTCGGAGCGTCAGATTGATTTTTTCCTCAACGGCCGAGATCGAAAGCGAATTCGCGCTCGTCGATTCTAAAGTCGATTCGACTCGCAGTAAGTCGACCAGCACCCATAATTCAATTATTTTCGTCGCGCTTCTTTCTGTAAATCGCCAAATGGAGGGAAATAGAGATCATTTCGTACGGGAAATCGCGGAGTTACGTACCGAGCATGAGCAGAAAAAACTCCTTGCGAACATATCGGTAGCCGCAGCAGCAGCATCAGCAGCAGAGACGGCGACAACACCGACAATTGTACCTGCGACAACGGCAGCAGCTACAGTTAATCTCGAAGCAGCGAAGCCGAGACAACGAGATGCGTTCGATCCTATAGTCAAAGGGAGCGACGTTCGTCGATTTGTAGCTGAACTCGAATTTTATTTCGAAGCCGTTGGATGCACGACCCCCACCCAAGACGCATTGCGCATATGGCTCGGAACAGCACTTGTCAAACATTATATATGTTGGGTTTGTTAGGCTACAGTGGGTTAGCCTATATGGGGTACACAATTCTAGGGTTTGCTATTTGTACTGATTTCTCTGTTAGTTCAATCATTCCAGTCCGTTGATTCTGACATGGTATCAGAGCAGGTCCGTCACTAGGACCGCTTTAGGGCCCACCGTTACCCTACCTACCTACCTACTACCGTGCGCCCTCGTGCGCCCCCGTGCGCCCTCGTGCGCCCCCCGTGCGCCCTCGTGCGCCCTCGTGCGCCCTCGTGCGCCTTTTTTCTCCTTGTGCGCCTTCGTGCGCCCTCGTGCGCCCTCGAGCCGCCGCTGCAGGCCCGTCAGCCCCCCGAGCCGCCGCTACAGGCCCGTCAGGCCCCCGAGCCGCCGCTGCAGACCCGTCAGGCCCGAGAGCCGCCCCTGCAGACTCTCGCCGCCCGTCGCGTCGCCCTCCCCGCGACGTCGTCACTTGCCAGCGGCGTCGTCGCCTCCCCGCGGCGTCGCGCCTCCCTGCGACGTCGTCGCCTGCCCGCGGCGTCGCCGCCTGCCCGCGGCGTCGTCGCCTGCCCGCGTCGAAGCCGCCTGCCCGCGGCGCCGTTGCTTGCCCGCGGAGTCGTCGCCTGCCCGCGGCGTCGCCTAACCCTAATCCGCCCCGCGACGTCGACCCCTGCCCGCGACACCGTCGCCTGCCCGCGGAGGCGTTACCTAACCCTAATCCGCTGCCCGCGCACTGCCCGCGAGCTGCCCGCCGCTGCAGGCTCTCGCCGCCCGCCGCGTCGCCCTCCCCGTGGCGTCGTCGCCTCCCTACGGCCCGTCGTGGCCCCTTACCCGCCCGTCGCGGCCCTCCCAGCCGCCGTCGCGATCCCTCCGCCGCCCCTTCGCGGCTTCTACCTCGTCTGCAGCAGCTGCCGCCGCCGAACCTGCAGCAGCAGCCGCCGCCGACCTGCAGCAGCTGCCGCCGCCGAGCCTGTAGCAGCAGCCGCCGCCGATCTGCAGCAGCTGCCGCCGCTGACCCTGCAGCAGCAGCCGCCACTCGACCTGCAGCAGCTGCCGCCGCCGAGCCTACAGCAGCGGCCGCCGCCGACCCTGCAGCAGCTGCCGCGGAGCTCCCTGCTGCGACCTGGCCCCGCCCCGCTGGTGCAGCGGCCCCGCTGTCGCCACTGTCTTGCGCCCGCCACACTGACCACTGGTGAGCTTTGCCCTGCCAGCACTGCTACCGTTACAGCTGCCGCTACTGCTGCTGCTCCTGACGTGGCCAGATGGAGCTCCAGCAGGCTCGTGAGTGGTACGCCAGTTGGGGCTGTCGGGGTGGCAGTCGTGGTAGTCGCTCTGACGTGCGTAGTTCGGGAGCCTCTGGTAGTGGACAGGTGCAGCAGCCGTGCCCTCCTACGGTCCAGCAGGCTCGTGAGTGGTACGCTAGTTGGGGCTGTCGGGGTGGCAGTCGTGGTAGTCGCCCTGACGTGCGTAGTTCGGGAGCCTCTGGTAGTGGACAGGTGCAGCAGCCGTGCCCTCCTACGGTCCAGCAGGCTCGTGAGTGGTACGCCAGTTGGGGCTGTCGGGGTGGCAGTCGTGGTAGTCGCCCTGACGTGCGTAGTTCGGGAGCCTCTGGTAGTGGACAGGTGCAGCAGCCGTGCCCTCCTACGGTCCAGCAGGCTCGTGAGTGGTACGCCAGTTGGGGCTGTCGGGGTGGCAGTCGTGGTAGTCGCTCTGACGTGCGTAGTTCGGGAGCCTCTGGTAGTGGACAGGTGCAGCAGCCGTGCCCTCCTACGGTCCAGCAGGCTCGTGAGTGGTACGCCAGTTGGGGCTATCGGGGTGGCCGTCGTGGTAGTCGCTCTGGCGTGCGTCGTTCGGGAGCTTCTAGTAGCGGACAGGTGCAGCTGCCGTGTCTTGTGAGTGACGCTGCCGCTCTAGGTGCTAGTACGTCTGTCGCTACAGGTGCTCACGTGTCTGCTACCCCAGGTGATGGTGAGGCTGCTGCCCTAGGTGCTAGTGCGTCTGTGCCCCCTGGTACTGAGTCGACTGCCGCACTGCACACCTTCACACTGGACTCAGGTGCTTCTCGCTCCTTCTTTCGTGACCGCACTGTCCTTGAGCCCCTCGCTCGGCCAGTTGCTGTCTCCCTTGCTGACCCCTCTGGGGGTCCGGTCATTGCGACCTCCTCCACTGTCCTTCCTTGTCCGGCGGTCCCGTCCGGCACGCTGTCAGGTCTCTACCTCCCCTCGTTCTCTACGAACTTGGTGGCAGGTAGTGCGCTCCAGGACGGGGGTGTTCACCAGTTCACCCCTGCCTACGAGCGCGTGACACACTGCACGTGTGCTCGGACGGGTCGCCACCTGGCTACCTTCACTCGGGAGCCGGGGTCGGACCTTTACACACTGACCACTGTGTCCCCTCAGGTAGCTGCGTCTGCGTCTGCGTCAGGTCAGCTGTCCGCCCCCTGCTCGTGTCGCTCTCTGGCACATGAGACTGTCCTTTGGCACCACCGCCTTGGTCACCCGTCTGTGCAGCGCCTTCGGGCCATGCACCAGCGGGACCTTGTTGCTGGTCTTCCCAGGGTGCTCCCTCCCCTTCCCGACTCGCCTGCTCCTCCCTGTATTCCCTGTGTCGAGGGACGGCAGCGCGCCGCTCCTCACTCCTCCTCCTTTCCCCCGACGACTGCCCCCTTGCAGACGCTTCACATGGACGTGTGGGGCCCAGCCCGCGTCCGTGGTCAGGGTCAGGAGAGGTACTTCCTGATTGTTGTTGACGACTTCTCGCGCTACACCACGGTCTTCCCCTTGCGCGCCAAGGGTGACGTCCCTGATGTCTTGATCCCTTGGATCCGCAGATCTCGTCTCCAGCTCCGTGAGCGTTTCCGCTCCGACTTCCCTGTCCTGCGTCTGCACTCTGACAGAGGTGGGGAGTTCTCCTCTGGCCTATTGGAGGCCTTCTGTCAGCAGGAGGGCATTGAGCAGTCGTACACGCTTCCGGACTCTCCACAGCAGAATGGGGTTGCTGAGCGCCGCATTGGTCTGGTCATGGAGGTCGCTCGTACCTCCTTGAGCCATGCGGCTGCCCCCCATTTTCTGTGGCCGTTTGCAGTCCGATACGCTGCGCATCAGCTCAACCTCTGGCCCCGTGTCTCCTTGCCCGAGACTTCTCCGACACTGCGCTGGACGGGAGAGGCTGGCGATGCGTCGCGTTTTCGGGTCTGGGGATCCCGAGCTTTTGTCCGCGACACGTCCGCGGACAAGCTCTCCTGTCGCGCTGTCCCCTGCGTCTTCCTTGGCTTTGTCCCGGACGCCCCTGGTTGGCAGTTCTACCACCCCACCTCGCGGCGTGTCCTGGCCTCTCAGGACGTCACTTTTGACGAGTCCGTCCCCTACTACCGCCTCTTCCCCTACCGCACTGCCCCGCTCCCCCCCCCCCTCTCTTCCTCGCTCCAGGTGCTGAGGTACCAGACCCCCTCCCCCCTCAGGGTGCCGCTCCCTCAAGTGTGTCCCAGGTAGACCCGGGTGAGCCTGTCGAGGTGGCTGTTGACTCTCGTCCTGCTAGGGGTGCTGAGCCTGGGGGTGCTGCGTCTGGGGGTGCTGAGCCTGGGGGTGCTGCGTCTGGGGGTGCTGAGCCTGGGAGTGCTGAGTCTGGGGGTGCGGAGCCTGGAGGTGCTGAGCCTGGGGGTGCTGAGTCTGGGGGTGTTGAGTCTGGGGGTGCTGAGCCTGAGCTTGCTACACCTGGAGGAGCCCTCTCCTCCCAGCAGCTGCAGGAGAGGTACCTCGAGTACTGCCGCCTCCGGAGAGGTGCTGCTGGAGCTCGTCCCGGTACTTCCCCTCCTACCCAGGAGCTCCCCCCCATTCAGCAGATCCGCGAGTGGTACACACGGCGCTGCAGTCTTCGGAGTGGTGCTCCTGGTGCTGCGGACCCTGGGGGTGGCGCTGCTGCTGGTGCTGAGGACCCGGACGTTGGAGCTGCTGCTGGTGCTGCGGACCCGCCTGGTGGAGCTGCTGCTGGTGCTGAGGACTCGGACGTTGGAGCTGCTGCTGGAGCTGAGGACCCGAGCGGTGGCGCTGCTGCTGCTGCTGAGGACCCGGGCGTTGGAGCTACTACTGGTGCTGAGGACCCGCCTGGTGGAGCTGCTGCTGGTGCTGAGGACTCGGACGTTGGAGCTGCTGCTGGAGCTGAGGACCCGAGCGGTGGCGCTGCTGCTGCTGCTGAGGACCCGGGCGTTGGAGCTACTACTGGTGCTGAGGACCCGGACGCTGGAGCTCCTACTGGTCCTGAGGACCCGGCCGCTGGAGTCTCCTCTGCTTCTGGAGACGCTGCTTCAGCAGGTTCTTGGGCAGGCTCCTCCTCCTTGTCCTCCTCCCTCCGTAGAGTGTCCTTCGCCTGTCCAGCCGCAGTCACAGTTACCGCCTACCTCGCCTCTCCCTGCTCCCTCTCCTTACACTGGTCCCACAGGAGGTCTTACAGAGCGTCGTGAGCCTGAGTCTCGTCCTGCGTCGCCTGTTCGTCCTGCTCGCACTGGTAGTCGTGTCCGTCGTGAGCGTCCTCCTCCTGTCCCAGGCACTCACTACATGACTCTGCGTCCCTCTACTGCTCCTCAGCGTGTCCCTCTACCGTCACCTCCTGCGTCCTCTTTGCCTGACGTTCCGGACCCTGAGTCTGACCGGTATCGTGCTGAGCACCCTACTGTCACGCGTCTCCTCGCTACTGTTGTCACTGACCCTACCTTTGAGTCCTCGGCTGCGTCTGCTCTGGTCGCTGAGTTGGTTGACTTTGCTGCTGCCTGTCGTCTAGACTACGCTGCTAGCCTTGTTGCTGAGTCTGCGTCTGAGTCTGTCTGTCCTCCGTCCGTCGGGGGTGAGTGTGCTCTTGGCACGGACGTCCTTGAGGACAGACAGGAGGAGTTCCAGTGTCTTGCTGCTGCTTTGCCCCGTCTCGTGTCCTTGCTAGCTGCCCCTGAGGGAGACCCGGATGCACCAGACATCCCGACCCCGCGCTCTTACGCAGAGGCGATGGCAGGTCCCTACTCCTCTCAGTGGCAGACAGCTATGGACGCAGAGATGGCTTCCTGGAAGTCCACACGCACCTACGTCGACGAGGTTCCCCCTCCTGGGGCGAACATCGTCAGTGGCATGTGGATTTTCAGGGTGAAGCGGCCGCCGGGTTCTCCGCCTGTCTTCAAGGCGCGTTACGTGGCTCGAGGCTTCAGTCAGCGAGAGGGAGTTGACTTCTTCCAGACCTTCTCCCCCACCCCGAAGATGACTACTCTTCGGGTGCTGCTGCACATAGCCGCTCAGCGCGACTACGAGCTTCACTCACTTGACTTCAGCATTGCTTTCTTGCAGGGCAGCCTGCACGAGGAGATCTGGCTGCGCCGCCCACCTGGCTTCACTGGGTCGTTTCCTCCTGGTACCCAGTGGAGGCTTCAGCGGCCGGTCTACGGTCTCCGCCAGGCTCCGCGTGAGTGGCACGACACACTGAGGACTACACTTGCGGCTCTTGGGTTCGCGCCTTCTACAGCTGACCCGTCGCTGTTCCTGCGCACCGACACTTCGCTGCCGCCGTTCTACATCCTCGTGTACGTCGACGACTTGGTCTTTGCCACTGCTGACACTGCAGGACTCGCCTACGTGAAGTCGGAGCTGCAGAGGAGACACACGTGCACAGACCTGGGTGAGCTGACAAGCTATCTTGGCTTGCGGATCACCCGGGACAGAGCACGGCGCACCATCACCTTGACTCAGTCACACATGGTGCAGCAGGTTCTCCAGCGCTTTGGCTTCACGTACTCCTCGCCTCAGTCCACTCCTCTGCCTACCGGTCACTCGCTCTCAGCTCTGCCTTCGGATGAGTCCGTAGAGCCGAGTGGCCCGTATCCAGAGCTTGTGGGCTGCCTCATGTACCTGATGACCTGCACTCGACCTGACCTTGCATACCCTCTTAGCATCCTTGCACGCTATGTCGCTCCTGGCCGTCACAGGAAGGAGCACATGGATGCCGCTAAGAGGGTGTTGCGCTACTTGTGCAGTACGTCGGGCATGGGGCTTGTGCTTGGAGGGCGAGACCGAGTTGTGCTCACAGGGCACTCAGACGCTTCTTGGGCAGACGACCAGGCCACTCAGCGGTCGTCTCAGGGTTACACCTTCAGCCTTGGCTCTGGCTCAGTTTCTTGGCGCTCTACACGCTCTTCTTCTGTTCTCGGCTCCAGTTGCGAGGCTGAGATCTACGCTACAGCCATGGCTGCCCAGGAGCTACGCTGGCTGACCTACCTGCTGACTGACCTCGGAGAGCCGCCTCGTTCTCCTCCAGTACTGTACGTCGACAACAAGGCTGCCATTGCCTTGTGTGAGGAGCACAGACTGGAGCACAGAACGAAGCACATCGCCCTGCGGTACTTCCTTGCTCGAGAGCTGCAGCAGCGCGGTCAGCTTTGTATTCGCTACGTGGCCACTGAGGCCAACACTGCTGATGTGTTCACCAAGGCGCTTCAGCCTCGTGACCATCAGCGCTTCTGCACTCTACTAGGCCTTGTGCCTACTGGACCTCACTTGCTTACCTCTTGACCTTGCTTGTACTGTGATCACTATATATATCTATACCTGCATGTTTACTCTTGCTAGGTTGTGATCACTGTATCTCTGGCTCTGTTATAAACCTGCATGTGAACTGGTCTTGTGACCACTAGCTTGTGCTCGGAATTTGTGTGGAATCCTCGAGATCCACCCTGAGCTTGTTGTTGCCTTGCTTTGCCTTGACTGGTCTTGTGACCCCTAGGTCTCCCCCACTTTGCCTATGGGGGTGTGTCAAACATTATATATGTTGGGTTTGTTAGGCTACAGTGGGTTAGCCTATATGGGGTACACAGTTTTAGGGTTTGCTATTTGTACTGATTTCTCTGTTAGTTCAATCATTCCAGTCCGTTGATTCTGGCAGCACTGTTACGAGGCCCAGCTCTAGAGTGGATCAACAACAGAATAGTCCAAGGCGAAGGGACGTGGGCGCAGTTTCGGGCAGCACTGATCGAACAGTTCGACACGTTGAACAGTAGCTACTACGGAACACGACGCAACAAGCCAAATAGTGGCATGGAGCGATCGGCACCACCCACGACTGCCGACCCGATGGAGAACGACAAGGACGATGCGACGCAGCGGCTAGCAAAAAATGCGACGTGCGAATTTTGCGGCGCTACAGGACATCGTATCTTGGCGTGTTGGAAAATGAAGAAAAGCCGTGCGGAGCTGAGGGACAATAAAACGGACAACGTGGCTACTTCGGAGAGGGCGGAAAAAGGAGAATATGGTGGCGCGAATTTAAAACGTCACGACCAGCCGGCACCAGGGGAAATCGCCGAGACTAAAAGAGGATCCGCGAAACAAGACCCTGCACCGACCGGGAAACTCCAGCCGTACACCCCGACAAGTAAGAATATTACTTCTCGTGGGTTTCAAGCCTTTATTAAGGGAGAGTCAGAAATTAAACCGGTACCGGGTAATATGGGGACCCTACTCCGGAGCGCTAATAAGGGTCGAGCGTTCCGAGGAGTTAATATTCTCTCCCAGCAGCCCTGTTTAAAGGCTCCCAGTCATTCCCCACAGGAGAAGCCTACAAAGCTGCAAAGGCTTAGGGGAAGGTTCCAGGCCCCAGAGAAGCTGAATCGGCCTCGGATAAATCCTTCTAACCCTGCTAAGTTGGAAACTGATATGGAGTCAGCAGCTTCGAGCGCAGGACCAAGGGACGATACATTTGATCTACCTTATGATCCTGTAAGCAACACCATCTACAGCTACTCGGAGCGGCAGCAGCCACTAGTACTCGAGGTGATCTGCAACGGGCGACGCCTCCAGGCACTGGTGGACAGTGGTGCGTCCCACTCGGTGTGCGACCGCGGGACGTTGGAGAAAATTGGAGAGTCATCGGAGGAGACCTAGTTCACTGCAACGATGGTGGACGGTACAAAGCTTCCTACCCACGGCGAGTCAACACTGCAGCTACAGATAGGGGCGTTGAGGTGGGAGCCGACGTTGCCGATCACGAACATCAAGGGATTAGATTTCATCTTGGGGCGTGATTTTCTGAAGCGGTTCAACCCCGAGATCGACTGGGTCAACCGGAAGGCGTGTATCTACAACAACAGGTTCGTGCCGCAGTACGCTAAGATAGCAGCGTCATTGACCAACCTACTGAAAAAGGATACGCCCTATAAATGGGATACTCCTCAACAGCAAGCCATGGAGCAGCTACAGACAGCACTGACTACAGCGCCAGTACTCATCCTACCGGATCCAGACAGAGACTACGTGGTGGAAGCAGACGCTAGTGACCAAGCAGTCGGAGCAGTACTGATGCAGGATCACGGACGCGGTTTACAGCCCATCGCCTATCTGGGTAAGAAGCTACATGGAGCAGAACTGAACTACCCTATCCATGACAAGGAAGCCTTAGCGATAGTCACAGCCTTCAAGGCGTGGAGGTGTTACCTAGAGGGAGCCAAGACTACAGTTTACACTGACCACTGCAGCCTCAAATACCTGAAGTCGCAGCCAACGCTCTCACGACGACAGGTGCGGTGGGTGGACTTCTTGGAGACCCACTTCCACTACGACATCGTCTACAAGCCCGGGCTATACAACAAAGCTGACGCGTTGAGCCGCCCCGGTCATGTAGCAGGCATCCAACTCGACGGGATGAACCCTCTTCTCAAGGGTCTATTCCAGCATGGATACTCCGTGGACGCAGAGATCGCTACAGCAGAGAAGCTGTTACAGTGGGAGAAGGACCTAGCTGTAAGAAAGGGATCAGGAAAGATTTGGGTACCGAACTATGCCCCGCTCCGACAGATCTTACTGGAGGAATTTCACGATGTGGCATACGCGGGACATTTCGGGAGCAACAAGACGTTAGCGGGAATAGCAAAGTATTACTACTGGCCCCGGATGGCAACGGATGTGCAGCAGTTCGTCACTTCATGCGACATGATATTCACCTTTTTCAATTACGTCTGCTGCATGCATCCCGACAGCTCGCAGGATCTCGGCGAACTGTTGTGCGCGTGGCGTGGGGTTGTCCGGGCTCGGCGTCATAGGCACTGTAGGGTTTTGTCCGTAGTTCAGGTAAAACGGTGACTGCTGCATCGTTGCTGACGTGGCCTTCTTGTATGCGAACTCGATCAGCAACAACTGCTTCTCCCAAGTTGTCGAGTCATCGCACGTGGCACGAACCAACTGCTCCATGGTCTGGTTCGTCCGCACCGTCTAACCGTCGGTCTCGGGGTGGTACGTCGAGCTGAAATGTAATCAGGTCCCGAATTGCTCCCAAAGATTCTTCCAGAAGTTGCTTGTGAAGTTCGTATCGCGGTCACCGATGATCGCGGCTGGTATCCCATGTTGGCAGACGATAGTCGCGATGAACATGCATGCGGTTTCTTCGGCTTAGATCGATTTCCAGCACGTAGCAAACTGAGCCATTTTCGTCAGTCGGTCAACGACAACCATGACTGAGTCGTTACCACCAGGGCTCGAGGGTAACCCTGTGACGAAATCCATTGTAACTTGTTGCCAGGTGCGCTCGAGCGGTGGAATCGGATGCAGTTGACCCGCCTTTTTCTTGCGCGATCTTTTCAATACCTGACACGTGGGGTACAATCCCACGTGGTGCTGTACGTCAGTCAACAGCTCCTGCCAGGTATAATACCGCTGCAGTTGGTGTCGCGTTTTTTCTACCCCGAAGTGGCCCGAGATACCCCATCGTGTGCCTCCTACAGTAACATATCCCTGAGTAGTGAATATGTTGGTAGCCGGATGCGATTGGTGCCAGATTTTACGTAATAGACTCCCTTTGTTTTCGTCAGTGGCTGTGTATTTACGGTGGTGAAAAATAGGTCGGTGCAGTATCCGTGGGTGAATAGTCTTGTAATAGACGGTTGGTTTGGGCGAGTAGGATGGCGTGGAGTTGGGCAGTGGGACGAGTGAGGGCATCAGCGATATTCGAGGCTCCTTTTTTGTGCATGACGGTGTAGTGGAAGTTGGACTCCAGATAGTCCAACCACCGTATCTGTCACTGGTTGAGATTCGGTTGGGCGCGTAGGTACTGTAGCGATCTGTCCGTACTGTCACGTCGGCTCCTGTGAGATAGCATAGCCACACTTTGAATGCATGCACAATTGCCAACTTCTTGTTGTCGTGTATCAGGTAGATGCGTTCGGGCAGGTGAAGCTTGCGAGACTCGTACACGATTGGTTGAAGGCCGTTCCCGAAGACCAGCAACAGTATTGCTCCCACAGGGATGTCGCTTGCGTCGATGACCAGTTCGAATGGACGGTAAGGGTCGGTGATATGCGGTACGGGTGGCGAGCACAAAATTTTCTGGAGGGTAGAGAAAGCAGCTTGCTCTTTCTCCCCCCCACATTATCCCCTTCCTCAACCGTTCAGACAATCGGGCAGTCAACATAGAGGAGGGCCCAGTGGTTGACCTGCTCCGCTTCATCTATACGGGTGACATGCAGAAGGGCAGCAGTCACCCAGAGGACATCAAGATGCCGCCTCCTTGTCTTTTTCTCCTCTCCCTGATCCATGTCCCCTCCCCACCGTCCCCGTCAGAGGAGGGCCCAGTGATCGACCTGCTGCGATTCATCTACACGGGCGACATGGCAGAGGGTAGCAGCGACCCACAAGACATCATCAAGATGTACCTCGTGGCAGACAAGTTCGGCGTCGCCTCCTACATGAAGATCTGCCTCGAGCGCCTCGTAAACCTCCCCATGACCGTCCCCACCGCCCGCCTCTTCCTCTCCCTCCCCGACTCCATGCACTCGCATAGGGGAGTCGCGCAGCTGTTGGAAGCTTCCCGAGGGATCCTGGTGGCGCATTTTAGAGATCTGGAGCGGGTGCATAAGGGGGAGGAGTTTCTAGAGCTGCCGTTGGTGGGGGTGTAGACGCTGTTGGCGAGTGATGAGCTGAATGTGAGGGACGAGCTCACGGCCTTTCATGCCATGGTGGAGTGGCTGAGGCACCATTATGATGATTTGGACGATAGAAAGTGAGTGGTCTTGTCTTCCCCACTCCCCCGCTCCTCGTTTCCCCCTCATCGCTGCTGAGAGTCAGTCAACATCGAGAGCAGGACTAGGGAGGGTACGAGTGATCGTAGTGTTTGCTCATGTGCTTTCTACTTGCGCATTTCCAAGGCAAAAAGCAAATTGGCAACAATGACAAAAGTGCGCGAATTGGCAAATTGGCAAGAGTTTGAGTAGTAAAACCGCGCGACACAATGATGCAAAAAGCAATGGCAACAATGACTACATCAGAGACGTAGCAACCTAGCACACAAACAGGTCGACTTCCAGCGCAGCACAGACGCGGCCCACCAGCACTGCAAATCGACACCGTGCCAGCGCAGCTTGGAGGTGGCTTGCCAACGTTGCAAGTCGACGGCTGTGAAAATCCCACAGTTGGGATTAGAGGTGAACTCAAGAGTTGATTGTATTAAGGGAGACGTTAGGCTTACATAGGAGAAAGAAAAGCGAGGAAACTAGGAGGTGCACTCCCAGAATTATTGGTTGGCCAACATTGTTGGTTACCCAATAATGGTTGGGACGAGCCACCAATTGTTGGCGGACCAATAATTGGTTGGCACGGGCCACCAAAGTGGCCCCCAACAATTGTGGCGTAGGTGGGGGTTGGGGTGCCCGAAACCAAAGTGGTTGGGGCGCCTCGAACAAAGTGTACACCCAGAATTGGGTGTAACACTAGCAAAACAAGAATACCATAGGATATATTATAACAGCGGCCTGCCAGCACTGCACCAGAGCGGCTTGCCAATGTTGTAACTAGGTGGCTTGCCAGCGTTGCAACTGCAGGTGACTCTAAGCGCATGTGTGTGTACCTACTTCGCAGGTGCTTGTAGGCGTTGTGCACGTCTTGCACCATCACACACGTCGCGCCGATCACGTGACGACTTCGCCAAAACCTCCTGGGCGACATCTGCGACACCCCCCGCAGAACTTTGTCGCTTTGGTTACTTGGTCGACCGTGTCGACTTGCCAGTCAGGTCGGCACCTGCAGGTTTGCAACTCTCCCAAGTCGGCGTCGACCACTGATAGTAGCCGGCCGCACATCCCACGCACCTGGATGCAAAGTCGACATTGCCCAAGCAAGGGCGGGGTTATTTCCTATTAACAATTCCTCCTTCCCCCTTCATTTCCCCCGTTCGCTCCTTCTCACGCATGCACATGCACGCACGCACTCCATTCACATACACGCCTTCTCTTGCTGCAAGCGAGGGAAGAACCGACTGTGTTCCATGCCATGGTGGGGTGGCTGAGGCACTACTATGGTGATTTGGACGACCGAAAGTGAGTTGTTGCTTCTCATGACTTTTGAGTCGACTCAAAAGTCATTTGGACAATTGGAAGTGAGTCGTTTTTTCTCCCCTCTCATGTGCATGCGTGCACAGCACACACCCCACCCTCTCTTGCTATTGGTGAGGGGCGAGAAGACTGTGAGGGATAGCAGTGCGGCTGACGGAGCATGTGCCCTTCACCCTCACCCTCACCCTCGTGATAGGCGACTCCAAAGTTGTAGTGCTGTGCTCTTATATTGTCACCATCATGCCTCAACGTTCTTGTTCCATCTCCACCACTCTCCACCTCACACTA
This sequence comes from Closterium sp. Yama58-4, assembly GCA_947470075.1. Lineage (NCBI taxonomy): Eukaryota > Viridiplantae > Streptophyta > Zygnematophyceae > Desmidiales > Closteriaceae > Closterium > Closterium sp. Yama58-4. The sequence continues at coordinate 206,043 of CANIUD010000006.1, forward strand.
CCACTTTCCAACAATCCCTGCCGTCCATTGCAGGCGCGAAGCTGTGCGTCTGGCAGAGCATGTGCGGTTTCCGCTCATGACAGGGGATGACCTCGAGCACGTGGTGTTGTGTCCCACCATTGAGTATTTATGCCCTCTTCTCATTCCACCACACTACACCACCCACCACTGCAGGCAGGCAGCAGTGCGTCTGGCGGAGCACGTGCGGTTCCCGCTCATGACAGGGGATGACCTCGAGGACGTAGTGCTCAAGGCACCAGAGGTGGACAGCCCCGAGTGCTAGGCGCTGGTAAGTGGTGATAGGTGGTGGTGAGAGGGTGAGACATGGGGTTGTTTTTAGTGGTGGTGGATGTCTCGTTGGGTTCGTGGTGGTAAACTATGTGGATAAAGACGCACGCAAGGACGTAGGACGCTTGGCGTTTTTTTTTTTTTTTTTTTTTTTTTTTTTTTTTTTTTTCGGGCTGACCGGAAAAATAATTTACCCACCGCGAAATAGACACTCGCGGTCATAAATCCCCACCCCCCCCTCCCAAACCCGTTTCGACCTTCCCCCCCAACCCATTTCGACCTTTTTAAAAAGCCCCCTGACCCCCCCTAGAGAACAGCCACAGTGTGCAGCCTGAGATCCAGGTAACGCCAAAGACACGGTATGGTTTGTTTCGTGTCCTCCATAATATAGCATACAGTATCACTTGAGATGATGGGATGATGGCGCAAAGATGCTTGACATTCACCTGCACTTGGAGAACAGCCACGGCGTGCAGCCGGAGATCCATGTAACACCTAAGGCCCAGGCATGGCTCATTCGCAACCTCATACCGCACTGGGGAGGGGATGATGGCACTGAGACGCTTGACATTCACCTGCACTTGGAGAACAGCCACGGCGTGCAGCCGGAGATCCAGGTATGGTTGATTTGAGGCCCAGGTATGATTCAATCCAACCTCAGGCCGCTGTAGGGAGAAGGATGACGGTCTCTAGACATTCACTTGCACCTAGGGAAGAGTCATACTGTTCATATGGAGATTTAGGTATCAACTGAAAGAAAGGTTGAATGTATTCCCGGCTCATTTACTTCTTCATTCTTCACCCCCCTTCCCTCTTTTGCCCAACACCCCTTCCATCCATCTGGCACTTTCTTGTCATCCCCTTCCCTTTCCACCTTCCCTCACCCCTTTCTTCCCCCCTTTCATTCCCTCCCTACGCCCTTCCCTCCCCGTCTTCCCTCCCCTTCACCTCCCCTCTTATCGCATCCCCCTCATCATCTGAGCTCCCTATCACATGCAAAGAAGTGGTGTATCAGCCTGCCTTCGTGGCCGCGTGACCAATGGGTTTGGGTGCAATGCGAGTAAAAGGGTTTTTCTTCACCTCCTTCCCTGCTTCCTTCGCCCCCCCACTTCCTCCAACCCCTTCCATCTCACTCCCCCTCCACCCCTCCCCTCCCATTCCCCCCGACCCCCCTTCTCTTTGTTCCCCTGCTATCCCACGTGAGCTTCATATTCTATGCCAAGAGGTGGCTGGAAGGTCAAATTGACTACCTGCGGGACCGTGTGTCCAAGGGGTTTGCCCTCCCATCCCCCCAATCGCTTCCCCCTTCAGGTGAGCTTCATATTTTTACGCCAAGAGGTGGCCCGAGGGCCAGTTCAACTACCTGCGCGACCGCGTGACCAAGGGGTTTGGCCACAAAGCGAGCAACTGGGGGTACAGCAAAATTTCTTCTCCTCTTCCCTCTCCCCCCCTCTTTTTACATTAATGACGGTAATACGGTATTGCTCATATCTGCACACAAGAAAAGACAACATTTTAGTACGGAATAACCAGTGCTTGCTTTGTGCCATAGGCACCTCAACCTAGCCGCCACAAAGTGAGTATGTATGGCCCCATAGGAGTCTTATACCAGAGAAGAGAAGGAAAAATGTACATTGCATTTCCGTACCAAGGGAATACCGTACCAAGACTTGACTCGTCGTGTCATGGTGTGTAAGATTTCATGGAGACCTTAAGCTTAATATTAAAATGCTTGCACAGCCAAGGGCTCGAGCCAAAGTACAGGTGATCGCCGTTAGTGTAGAATGGCATGATGGACCTGCATGACAATATGAATAGTTCTACACGCATCAGCAAATACATTTTCCCCAAAGATGGGGTAAAGAAATAGGCAAAGACAACTGTGAAATATGCCAAAAAAAAAAAAAAAAGAGGTAGACAAAGGTACGCACTCGTATTTCTCGCCGAAACCCCTAAATGTTTTCGGAAGTTGTACCACCCTGTAGTTGCACTTCTCATAACCGTTTTTGTAATCAAACTGTACAAAATACTTAGGGGGAATGAATCCGACATGCTCAAGCACTGTGGTTAGGGAGCACACAAAGCGAACCAGACATGATAAGAGAAATAGTGGAGTGAGGAAAGGGAAGAGAAGGGAGGAAGAGAGGTGAAAGGAAGAGAGAGAGGGGGGGGGAGGAGGAAGCGAGAGCCTTCTTGCCAGGAAAGGAACAAATCATTGGCAGCCTTCTTACATAGTAACTAATCTCTTCCTTAGAGATATAACCACCATACTGTAGGCTCTGGTCATAAATCCGTGGCTGCCCAACACTTTGAGTGTTGGAGTACACAAAGAACCAAGACACGACGAGAGGAGGGGGAGGGATAAGGGAGCGAGGGAGTGCGAGGGAGAGAGATAAGGAAGCAACGAGAGCAAGGGATGGAGAGGGAGAGAGAAACGAGAGCAAGGGAGTGCGAGGGGGAGAGAAACGAGAGCGAGGGAGTGGGAAAGGGAGATAAAAGAGAGCGAGGAGCGCGACACAGAGAGATAAGAGAGCGAGGGGGAGAGATAAGAGAGTGAGGGAGTGCGAGGGGGAGGGAAAGAGGCGTGCAAATGGTATCCCCCCCACTCGGCGTGTCCCTTTTGCCCCAATCACGATCTAACAGCCATAATGTGAAATGAAACGACTCGCCCGCCTGTAGTAGCAAAAGGCAGCGGGAAGGGTGTTGTGGTTTAGGTGTCACTTGATAAGTGCAAACATTCAGGCTGGTCAGCACAAACATCCAGGCCGGTCAGCAGTTACATCCAGGCCAGTCAGCACAAATATCCAGGCCGGTCAGCACTTACATCCAGGCTAGTCAGCACAAACATCCAGGCCGGTCAGCACAAGCATCCAGGCCGAGCTGCCACGTGATAGGCTAGGCTGCACACGGTTGAGTCGGTGAGCCGATGAGTCGATGAGCCAGTGAGTCGATGAGCCGGTGAGCCTATGAGCCGATGAGCGGACGAGTGCAGAGAGGCATGCTTCAAGCCATTCAACATGTTTCGGGTGTAGGAGTGATTCTCCTTGAGAAGCCCGGGGGTGGTGCCATGCGTCATGTCCCCCCTTCCTACTAAGAGAGCGTTTCAGGGGGAGGACATGCGCACGAGCCGTGGGATCATGCGCACGCGCCTTGGGCATTCAGGCAAGCTCACCTTGGGAGTGCTAGTGCTAGCAGTCTTGTTTGTAGCGGCGTTGCCGCCACTGGCAGTACCGTTGCCGAGAGTAGCGGCGGTGCGAATGGTGGGCGCCAGGCGCACCGCTTCTGAACATGCGCAGACACGAATAGTGCGACCCGTCAGACATGAATCATGATATCTTGGAGAGATCGAGAGTATGGGGAGAGAGTACTGAGGTGCATACATGAAGTGCAGTTGCTACGGCACGATACATGAGAATGCTTTAGCGAGGCAGAAGGATGCAGCAGAAGAGTGAGGGACAGTGAGAGCGAGTGTGGGAGTATTATGGTGATGGTGGGAGGAGGTGGACTTACCACTCTAGCACAACCGCGCCATAGCGCAGGAGTGATGTGGCACTAGTAGTACTACTACTGCGCCTCGTCCTCTAGAGCCTCTAATAACAGGAGCTGCTCCTAAGCCGTTGAGGGACGAAACAAACTTGCGTTACAAAGTTCAACTGTGTTAGATCTCAAGTTGCGAACGACACTGCATCTGCAAAAAGTTGTTGTCCCCGTGATGACATTGGCATCGCCTCTTATTTATCCTTAGAGCAGAGCATCTCATGGCCCCTGTCAGCCCTCACCTGTCTGCCTGCGGGTGACCCGCAGTGGTTGTTGTCGCACGACATGGCTGTCGTGTTCGGTTGGCGTTCATGCTCGGGTTGTGGCGGGCCGGGCAAGGGGCCCTCACATTGCCCGGTATGTCGGGGATGCGGAGATAACTCTATCAACGAGAGTTAGACAGTGGGCTAGGCACGGGGTAGGAGTGATCGTAGCGTTCGTTCCTTAGTCGTTTACTCGTGCTCTGACTACTTGCGCATTCACGAGGAAATCCGGCAAGAGTTTCACTAGCAGAAGTTGACAACAAAGGTTCAGAATGATAGGAGCAACATTGGCCAGGTTGACTACATCAGAGCTAGCAAGCATGCAGGTCGACTGCCAGCGCAGCACGGTCAACCGCGTGCCAGCACGACTTGGTCGACCGTGCTCCAGCAGTGCAAAGTCGCGGCCTGCCAACGCTGCAAGTCGACGGCGTGCCAACGCTGCAGCAAGGCGGCTGCACAGCGTTGCATACGCAAGGCAATAGCGCACCCGCTTCTCAGGTGCACGCAGATGATTGGCGCGCTGTGCCGCATCACCCACACAACAAAGAGCACCAGGTCGTCAACGCGCTATCAACTGCACCTGATAAGCCACGTCGACCTCGGGACACCACCACCGAGGTCGGCTTTGCCGGAACCACCCGGGCGACCGTCGCGCTCCTCCACAGACTTCGTCGCTTGGTCGCCCTGGTTACTTGGTCAACCTGGAAACCCTCCCAGGTCGGCGCCGACTTGACCATCAGGTCGGCGTCGACCAGCAGTTGTACGTGCTCGCAGACCACCCAAGTCGACGACCACCACCAGCCGACTTCACCAAGTTGGCTACTCCCCCGGTCGGCGCCACTAAGTCGGCCACTTTAAGTCAACGACCTCCTGAAGTCGGCGACCTCCCAAGTTGGCGCCGACTTACAAGTCGACCTTCAGAAGTCGGCGAGCTTTTGAAGTCGGCGCCGACTTCCAAGTCGACGAACCCCATCGTCGACCACCAGTTGGAGTAGGCCACCGGCTTCCCAAGTCGGCGACATTTCAGTGGCCTCGTGCAGGTCGACCAAACCCGTCGACCAGCTCGCCCAAGTCGGCGACGCCCATTGCTGCAAGTCGGCTGTACCTCCCGTACACCCAAACACGAAGTCGGCTCCGCCCAAGCGAGGACAGGGCCAACACACAACTCCCGTTGACACTCCCCTACCGCGTTCACGCTTGGGCCTCCATCCCACATGGTAGCACTACTCGGAGAATAGCTCGTCGTCGTCGGCGTGCACACAACACACAGCACGCCGGTCACCGCACCAGCCATGCAAGAGGGCATGGCACCTACTGCTGCACGTCGTTGTCACCGTCGCCGACGTTGGCCAGACGCACTTGGCCGATTGCGACGGAGCACCGGTTGAAGGCCAGATAGTGCAGCGCCTTTGTCAGGAAGTCGGCCGGCTGCTCGGTGGTCGGGATGTAGAGTGTTCAGCGCAAACTTCCCGCGCTTCACCATGTGCTGCAGCCAAGCCTGTCGCCGCTCCATGTGCTTGAGGTTGCCCTGCAGCCCCAAGCCCTCGGCGACCGTGATGGCCGACTTGTTGTCCACCCGCAAGACGGTCGGCTTCCCGGTGTCCAGCAGCTGGAACTCTGCAAGGAGGAAGCGAAGTCGGCGTCCCTCCTTGCCGGCTTCGGTTGCCGCCACATACTCTGATTCGGTCGACAACAGTGTCGCGCACTTGATGCGCCGGCTCGACCAGGAGACTGCGGCCCCTCCGTAGACGAACACGTAGCTGCCCGTGCTCGTCCGGTTTTGCTTGTCGCCAGCGTCGTCGGCGTCCACGTAGCCGACCAGCTCCAGCGTCTCTGGTCCACCGCCGAACTCCAGGGCGGTATCACGAGTGTTGGCGAGGTAAGCAAGGCAGCGATCGACATCACGCCAGTGCTGGTCGCTCCTCACCGTGAGGCCGCTCCCCAACTTGCTGCAGGCGAAGGCGATGTCCGGGCTCGTCCTCGACGCCGCGATTTGCAGCAAGCCGACCTTCTGCCGGTACTCCTCCTCCTGGCGCTCCTGTGCCTCCTCGTCATCGAACGTCAGCTCGGCGTAGGCGTCGACGGAGACCGGCGTCTTCGGGGTACGTCCGGTCTGCTCCTCGTCGATGAATCGCCTACGCAGCTTGTCGGCGTAGTTCTGTTGGTGCAACCACAACTTCCTCAACGGCGTGTCGCGCACGATCTCCAGCCGGAGGTACTTCTCCACCGGCGAGATCTCGCGCAGCTCGAAGGCGGCCTCCAACAGCTCCTTCAGCTCCTTCAGCATTGCGGTGCTGCTGCTAGCGGCGAGCAGGTCGTCGACGTAGACTAGCACCCAGTAGGCGACTTCGTCGTCGCCGACCTTTAAGTAGAGAGCCTCGTCGACTTGGCTCTTCTTCCACCCGGCGCCGACCAGCACATCATTGAGCACCTTGTACCACAGCACCGGCGAACCACTGCTTCAGCCCGTACAGACTCTTCAGCAGCTTGCACACCCGGCCGGTCCCGTCGTTGAAGTAGTCCGGCTGGTACATGTACAACACCCGGTCCAACTTGCTCTGCAGGAATGCGTTTTTCATGTCGAGCTGCATCAGGTTGAGGTCGAGGACGACGACGATGCTGAGGAAGATCCTCAGCGTGACGTAGCTGCTCACCGGCGCGTACGTCTCGTCGTAGTCGGCGCCATACACCTGCGTGAAGCCCTTCACAACCAGCCTCGCCTTCTCCCGGGCGACCGTGTCGTCGACGTGGTACTTGGTCATCAGGACCCACCGGTTCTTCATGATGTTCACTCCACGTGGGCGTTCGACCAGCTCCCAGGTGCCCATGCCGATTAGATTGCGGATCTCCTCGTCCATGGCGGCCTTCACCGCCTTGCCCTTCTAGCTCGCCAACGCCTCCTTCACCGTCATTGTCGCGATGTCCCAGCGGTGCTCGGGGTCAGCATGCATGTCGGGGTCGAGCTCCGGCAGGTCGACGTCATCTTCGGCGTCGTCGTAGAGAAAGTCATTGTCGTCATCCTTGGCGTCGTCGTACAACATGACGTCGTCGTCGTTGTCATACAGCGTGGTGAAGGCGGCTGGCGGGAGGCTCACGTGGTAGGTCAGCCGCTCAGCCGGCCCTCGAATCCGACCGGAACGTCGTAGTCCGGGCTGGTCGACCTGCACCTCCACCACGTCGCTGTTGGTGGACTGCACCGACGGCTCCCTTTCACCGCCACCGGCTTCGTCGTCCTCGACGTCCCGCTGCACCAAAGTCGGCGTCCCTGCCGACTTCTCCCCTGTCGTCGGCTCCCCTGCCGACTGCCCTGTCGTCGACAGCTTCTTGGTCAACTTCACTGTTGGCTTCTCCCCTGTCGGCAGCTTCCCTGCCGACGCCTCCTTCGCCGACTTCACCCAAGTCGGCTGCACCTCTTCTGCCTGTTGCTCCCTTGTCGGCGTCGACTTGTCTCCCACGCCGACTTGCTTGGAGTCACGACGACCACCAGCGATGCTCTTGGCCGGCGCCACCGGTAACGCCCCACTGCTCCCCTCATCGCCGCTGGCCGACGTTGATGTCAGTTCATGCAGGTCGGCTACAAGGGGTGGGGCAGGAGGGGCAGGGGAAGGGCAAAGAGGGTGGACGGCCTCGACGTCCTCATCAGCAATCTCACCGACCTCGCCGAGCAAGGGGAGCATCGCCGTCGAGGTATCCGTCGACTGGTTGACCGGCGTCCGCCTCGACGTCGCGCCATGCTCCGACTTCCACACCTCCAGCGACATCGTCTCGTAGAAGATCACGTCCGACGTGGTGACGACCCTGTTGACGGTGAGGTCGAGGAGCTCCCAGCCCTTGCTCTCCTCTGGCACACCGAGATGTAGGCCCCACCTGGTCCTAGCCATCAACTTTCCACTGCGCTGCTGCTCGGGGACGAGAAACTGCGCCATGCAGCCCCACACGCGGGCCAGCATTAGGTCGGGCTTCTTGCCGGTCTGCAGCTGGTACGGAGTCGTCCCCGGTGGCAGTGTCGACCTCTCCAGGCAGTTGCAGACCCAGACGGCCTGCCGCAGGGCGAGGTGCCACCAGTGGTGCTGCACGCCCATGTGCAGCAGCATCGTCCGCACCGACTCCACCACCGTTCGCATCTCCCGCTCCGCCATGCCGTTTTGTTGCGGTGCGTAGGGGCAGGTCAAGTCGTGGATGATCCCCTTCCCATCCACAAAGTCGGTGAACTGCCTCCCGAGGAACTCCCCTCCCCGGTCGGAGCGCAACATCAGCACCGACTTCTTCGTCTGCCGCTCAGCCACCACCAGCCACTTCTCGAACTCCCGCAGCACGTCGGACTTCTTGGCGACCGGCCTCACCCACACGTAGCGGGTCTTGCGGTCCTTCAACAGCAAGAAGTACAGGCTGCCGTCCTTGGCAGCCACCCGAAACGGCCCGCACAAGTCGATGTGCACGACAGCCAGGGCGTCCTCGGCGTCCGAGCCCTTGTCGGGGAAGGTGTGCCGCGCCAGCTTCCCACCGACGCACGAGACACACGGAGAGTCGGTGCCGGCCGACGATGTGATGTCAAGGCCAGTCGCGACCTCGTGCTTCGCCGAGCTCGTGATCGCGTCGACACCGACATGCGCAAGCCTGGCGTGCCATCTGGCGGGCGTCGACTTCGTCGCCGAGACTATCGCCCGCAGAGCCACCACCTCAGGCGGCGCCGACGTCGGCGTCGCGGAGCACGGGCGCAAGTCGGTGCAAAGGACCCGGCCGGTGTCCCTCGCCCGATCAAGCACGTCCCCCGCCGCGGAAACAAGCACCATACCGTCGCCGTCGTCCGGCAGCTTCACACCGTTCTCCTTCAGTTGGCCGGCCGAAAGCAGGTTCGCCTGCACGCCCGGGACGTAGAGAACATCAGGGATGAGCACCTGCTTCCCGGCCTCCCCTTGCAGGGCGACAGTGCCTCGTCCCTGGACGTCCTGAAGCGCCCCATTGAAGCCACGCACGTGCTTCACGTCGCCGCTCGGCTGCATGTCGACGAAGACCTCCTTCGTCCCCATCAGGTGGTGCGAGCAGCCGCTGTCGAGCAGGACTGCCGCCGGGTTCGCCTGCACAGCTGCCGCCACCGCCTGGAAGTCCTCGCCGGCCTCCGGCGCCAGCGAGACGGTCGGCTCCACGACGCCGACTAGCGAGCACGACGCCGACTTGTCTCCTCGCCCCTTGTCGCCAGAGAAGGAGTCGGCGTCTGTCGCCGGGGTCGACTTGTTCGACTGCTTCTCCTTGCGCGGTTTGCTATCCCGACGTGGACGACGGTTGGCCAACCTCCTGCGGCCACCCTTGTCGTCGTCATCGTCGGAGTCACTACAGTCGGGGCACTCGAAGGAGAGGTGGTCGGGGTCGCCGCACAGCCAGCATTCCCGGCGTCGCCCTCCTCCTCCACGACCACTGTCGTTCGCCGACTTCCCCTTGTCGGCGTCTTTGGCCGGCTTCCCACCTACGCTACCACCACCGCCAGGCTTGCTACGCTGCCCCGGTCGACAACCTTGCTTCGTCGGGGTGGCGTGGTTTACCTGCGGCAGGAGCTCCGTGGACTTCTCGGCCTCCTGCATCGCCTCGTCCCTGAGAATATACGAGGTCAGCGAATCCTCGTTGAGCGGCTCCCGCGTGCCCGTCACCGCCATCATCCTCTTCATCAGGTTGTAGCCACTCGGGAGCCCCTTGATGACGTGCGTGATGTACGACGCCGTCGAGTATTCGACGCCGGCCATCCGCATGCAGGCAAGGAGACGCCGAGCTCGGTTGCAGTAGTCAGTAGCCGTCTCCTGCTCACCCATCCGCAGGTGCGTCATCTGCTCCTCCAACTGGCCAATGTACAGGTCCTCGTTGACCTGGTACGTCAACGTGATGAACCGCCACGCCTGATGCCCGACGTCCAGGTGACGCCGGCAAGACTTCAACGCAATCTGCACCCCCGGTGAGCAGCACCGCGAGATGACCGTGAAGGCCAGGAGCTGCACGGCGCGGAACTCCGTACGCAGCTCGACGTTACTCTCAAGTGGCGTCTCCACGGTGCCGTCGGCGAAGCACATCAGCCCGGCCATCTCCAGCTGGGGCTCGATGGATTCCTTCCACGCGAGCAGGTCTTGGCGACCTATCAATGGGGCGGTGACAGCGACCTTGTCCGGCGTGAACTTGAAGTAGCCGTAGGTAGGTGCTATGCCGCTCGCAGTCAAGTGGGTTGCCGATGCCGGCGTCACGCTGCCTGGACGTCCACCAACGTCGCCTTGAGAAGAGCCAACAGCCGCCGATGACTGCACCCCTTGAGCCTGAATGCCGCCGACTTCATTGTCGGCCGTCCGGAACACCCCTCTCTGCCTCGACGTGCCTCCCGCACTGCTGCCGACTTGGTTACCGGCGTTGACACCCACGTCGACGTCGACTTCGTTGTTCACCGGTCGATGAAAGGCAGGTCGAGAAGGGTGCTCCGCTGCCCACACGGCGCGGGTGCCTGCCTCGACGACCGCCAAGGGGAGCGTCTCCCCGTACTCGCCAGCCAAGTGGCGTCTCCTCGCATCCTCCAGCCGTGCCTCCAAGGTGTCTACCACCCCTGCGTCACCTACGCCCACCATGGTGTTTATCGCATAGCTGGCGGCCTACGAACATGATAGGTAAGTGGAACTAATTCGACTAGACTGAAGGTAAGTCGCGATGCCGTCCACGCTCACCGCACCATGCGGAGATAACTCTATCAACGGGAGCTAGACAGTGGGCTAGGCACGGGGTAGGAGTGATCGTAGCGTTCGTTCCTTAGTCGTTTACTCGTGCTCTTACTACTTGCGCATTCATGAGGAAATCCGGCAAGAGTTTCACTAGCAGAAGTTGACAACAAAGGTTCAGAATGATAGGAGCAACATTGGCCAGGTTGACTACATCAGAGCTAGCAAGCATGCAGGTCGACTGCCAGCGCAGCACGGTCGACTGCCAGTGCAGCACGGTCGACCGCGTGCCAGCGCAGCACGGTCGACTGCGTGCCAGCACGGTCGACCGCGTTCCAGCACGACATTGTCGACCGCGCTCCAGCAGTGCAAAGTCGCGGCCTGCCAACGCTGCAAGTCGACGGCGTGCCAACGCTGCAGCAAGGCGGCTGCAGAGCATTGCATACGCAAGGCAGCATCGCACCCGCTTCTCAGGCGCACGCAGATGATTGGCGTGCTGTGCCGCATCACCCACACAACAAAGAGCACCAGGTCGTCAACGCGCTATCAACTGCACCTGATCAGCCACGTCGACCTCGGGATACCACCACCGAGGTCGGCTTCACCAGAACCACCCGGGCGCCGTCGCGCTCCTCCACAGACTTCGTCGCTTCGTCGCCCTGGTTACTTGGTCAACCTGGAAACCCTCCCAGGTCGGCGCCGACTTGACCATCAGGTCGGCGTCGACCAGCAGTTGTACGTGCTCGCAGACCACCCAAGTCGACGACCACCACCAGCCGACTTCACCAAGTCGGCCACTCCCCAGGTCGGCACCACTAAGTTGGCCACTTTAAGTCGGCGACCTCCTGAAGTCGGCGACCTCCCAAGTCGGCGACCTCCCAAGTCTCGCAAGTCGGCGACCTCCCAAGTCGGCGCCGACTTACAGGTCGACCTTCAGAAGTCGGCGACCTCCTGAAGTCGGCGCCGACTTCCAAGTTGACGAACCCCATCGTCGACCACCAGTTGGAGTAGGCCACCGGCTTCCCAAGCCGGCGGCATTTCAGTGGCCTCGTGCAGGTCGACCAAACCCGTCGACCAGCTCGCCCGAGTCGACGACGCCACTGGTGCAAGTCGGTTGTACCTCCCGTACACCTTAACACGAAGTCGGCTCCGCCCAAGCGAGGACGGGGCCAACACCCAACTCCCGTTGACAGGGGAATCATGTCAATCTCTGGCAAGCGATGTTCAACGGCGCTGCCCAGCCAAGTAGTTATCTCAGCACAGCCTGCGCCTGGCTGAGGGTAGAGTTGACGTTCGACGCATACAGTATATGAACTTGGGTACAGCCTATAAGCCATCGTCACGCCATTCCTGTCCTGGGCCCCAAAGCATGCCAACAAGGTAGGGTTTGCTGCAGGACGGAAGGGCAAACAATCGTGTTCTCCGACAGAATAGTGCTTAGTTCGTTACTCGCATGTTGAGATCGTTCAGTTGGCTGTCTAGAAGGTGTAACAATTTGTGCACAAAGCGGAATACTTGAAAGATTGTGGTAACACGTGTGATTCAAAACAAGAGTAGTCTCTATCAAGGTATAAATATGTTCCTGTCCACATAGCATGCAACCTGGTGCTAGCGAACGAAAAATAAAATTCAGACATCGCCTTTTGCAAATGTGATCCATCAGACCTCCAAGACACAGGGCATCGGGACCCGTTTGATGCAACAAGTGGGTGTAAATCCGGGCGAGGACCCTGACAGAAGCCCACATTGCCGTGCCAAGGAGGAACTAATGACTTCGAAGTGGTTGTCGTCGACACCTCAACCTAGCCGACAGGCCCGCACGCAAGCAAGGCGCCTTACATCTCGACCTAGCCAGGCGTAGGCACGGACAACGAAATTGGGATCTTTAACTTATACCCTAAATGCTTGCACAGCCATGGACACGGGCCAAAGTAAAGGTGGTCCCCATTAGCCTCGGGCACTTCGGAAATGTGCGATAAAGAAGTAGAGCTACACGCATGAGCAAAGAAATGTAGACTTAATACTGGAAATGACTATGCTGCAACAAGGGTGGAAACTGAAACCACGAGACGCACCTGAATGTCTCGCCAAAATCCTAGAATACTGTCAGTTTTTTTGCACGCCGGTAGTTGCAATTCTTGTAGGCATCTTGGTCCTCAAACTCGTATAGCTTCTTGTGTGACACGACTCCCGCATTCTCCAAGGGAATTCGTTGTACACAAAGCAAACCGGACACATGAGAGAGAGAGGCTGATGAGAGAGGAAGGGAGGGTGGGAGGGAGGGGCATACCAACTTCTTGTGTCACATGTATCCCGCATTCTCAACCACTATGATAAATAAGAGGAGAGGAGAGCGCATTTGAATTTGCAGCACATAAAGCGACCAACGGGTACGGTCAGCGGAGTTGGGTGAGAAGAGCGAAAAGAAGGGAGCAAGCGAGGGATGAGACGAGGGATATAGGGAGGGGGGGAGGGAGGGAGGGAGGGAGGGAGGGAGGGAGGGAGGGAGGGAGGGAGGGAGGGAGGGAGGGAGGGAGGGAGGGAAGGAGGGAGAAAAGGGATGGACGGAGGGACGTACCGATGATATCCGGCATACTCGGAGTGCCCTTCTTCTTGCCCCATTCACATGAGGTGCACATGTGACACGTGCATGAGGTGCACACGTGACACAGACATGAGGCACACACGTGTCACAGGCATGTGGCGCACACGTGTCACAGGCATGCAGAGCACACGTGTCACAGGCACACGGCGCACACGTGTCACAGGCATGCGGTGCACACGTGTCACAGGCATGCGGCGCACATGTGTCACAAGCATGCAGTGCACGTACGTCTTGAGTGCTCGTGCTGGCAAGCTCGATGGTAGCGGCGTTACTGCCACTGGCGGCGGCGGTGGTGGGAGTGGTGGGCGCCATGCGCACCGCTTCTAAAACTGCGGACATTGGAAGAACAACGTATGAGGAGAGAGGTGGAAGGTAAAGCTGGTGAGAGAGGTTTTAAGTGAACCTGCCTTTGAACCTGCGGACACAGGAAGAACAACGTATGAGGCGAGAGGTGGAAGGTTGGTGAGAGAGCGTTTGAGTCACCTCAGAAGGTTGAAGGTGGAAGGTTTGGTGGGAGGGAGTCACTCCCTCCTCTGAGGAGGCGGACTCACCGCTCCGGGAAAGGAAAACGAGAAGCACAGTAGTAGGGAAGCCGAGCGTGAGAGGCCGCGCCATAGTGCAGGAATGAGGCAGGAAGTCGCACGACCACCACCACCACTTCAACTATTGCCTGCCTCTAGAGCCTCTAGTAACTAGGAGCTCTTAAGCGGTCGCGGACGGAGCAACTGCTAGGTCTTCACAAGGTGTGGTCGACACTGGTACTGCCTCCCTTTTTATCCTTGAAGCACAGGCATCGATGGCACTGCGAGCCATTGTCAGGCCGCGAAGGCCGATCACCCCCGCAGCGTTGTTGTTGTTTCAAGAGACGACAAGACTGTTGTGTTTGAGGCGCATTCATGCGCAGAGCGCGGTGGGGAGGCGGCGAGGGGGGCTTGCATTCCCAGAGCCGAGGCTTCGCGGTCCGGCAAGCGACATTTCGTCAATGCTTTACACCCACGAAATCAGCACACCGCGCCTGGTTGAATAGTAGCATTGACGTTTGACAAAAGCGGCTGTTGAAAACAGCTGGTAGGGAAAGTTTGCTCGAGAAAGGATGAACCGCAACGGGATTCCTCGATATTGAAGCCTGGAAATGGAGGTAGGTGCGTGGCAACCTCTCCGCCACTCCTCTCCTCCACCTCCATTTCGAAATAATCTGCTCGAAATCATGATGCAGCTTGTCTGAATGCTGTGCTGTGTGTCGCATGCTGGCCTCGAAATTAGTGTACTTGTCAGCTGGGAATGTGCGTCGTCGATGCCATGACGCTGTTCGTTTCGTCACTGTTCCTTTCATGGCATGCTGTAGAATAATCTCTCGACGAGGTTCGATATGATCGTCGCACAGTGGTTCTCTCATCCCACGCTGCCCCTGTGGTTTCTATTAGCCCCAACTAGTTCAAATATGGGAACTTTCGATACTACAGAAACTACTACAACATGGGGCACTTTTCGATGAGCTGTACGGTACAGTCTAGAAACAACCCCCCTCGACTGACACCCCCTCCGCTTGCCCTGTCCAAGTTAGGGTTTCAATTTTGAGCTAGTCAGGTAAGCAACGGAGCAGCGTTTGATGAGTTGCAATTGCGAACTTCCACCAGCTATACGTGTCAACTGCGCGCAATGGCGGGAACTGCGGCCAACATCATACATACTCAAATTATGCCCGGAGCGTTTTGCATCCGTACTCAACCCCCAATTCTCAACGCCGATTGGTTCTCGCTTTTCATTCACACTTTCCACCCTAATCACGAGTTCGTGATGTGACAAAAACAGAACGCGAATACCGAACCGAAATACAAACGATTGTGTCGAGGTTTCGGGGTGAATGCGTAACCCTTCACACGCGGAAGCGCCCTGACATGGGTTACCCTAAATTTTTATTTACTCCCCCTTGCGTCGGAGCGAGACTTCCGCAAAGAACCACAAATAAAATAAAACAAATTGGAGAAATGCAGGCAAAAGGGGAAGGCATCAACCCTAAACACTGGATGGCTTCCCGTGTTTAGGGTTGATTCTCCTAAAGTGTGTCTAGGTTACCTAAGGGTTTTATTTCTTATTCTTATTTTATTTTCAGGGGTATATGCGGGTGAGGTGTTAGGGCGGCTTTGTTTCATATTTATGATTATAATCAAAATATTCTAGAAACGTACGTACTATATCGCAAAATTGTCGGTTGATTACAAATGCAAAATGCTCCGGGCGTAATTTGAGTATGTATGATGTTGGCCGAAGGGAACTGAGTCAACGGTGAAACACGAGAGAGCTCGTAGAGAGGTGAACCTGTGTCATCCGCACACGTGTGTCGCTCGCAGAGGGGGAATAGGTGAAGAGGCCTTGTACCCTCTACAGAGTGGACATCACAAAGAACAACATTACACAGAGGCCACGCCACTGTTCTCCTAAAAAACTACATTGGTAGATTAGGAAAAGTTTGGGCAAATCAAAGCCAAAACAACAAATACAAATAACAATCTTGGGAATACTTTGGCAGCTCATTGAAGAGTCTTTTCACCACTTAACCGCTCAACAATGACCCACTCTTCATCATGGAAAAAACCTTCTTAATCGTTCCAAGTGCATACATGATTTTATAGAATATTGCACACAAAAAATATACATATCATTAGTAGACAATTCTTTACACATCACACATAACTAGACAATAATAGACATATAATAACAAGACACATTCTATCATAAGCGTGACAAGCACTCGTACCAATATCACAACTGCACCTGATTGCCCACATCCATGGACAGAGAACACGACATTTCAGTACCTAGGGACTACCACAACCTACTTTGTGCCTTAGGCACCTGGACTTAGCAGCGACTAGGTGAGTAAGACAGCACAGGGACCTTGAACTTATTCCCGAAATGCTTGCACAGCCAAGGGCTGGGGCCAAAGTAGAGATGATCGCCACTGACAGCATATGGCACAAAGTACCTGCGAGTCGTGTTCAACGAGGCACGTCACGGATCTGTGAGGTATAAGGCATGCTGTATCTGCATCAGCAAGGTATAAGGCATGCTGTATCTGTGAGACAATACGGATAGAGCTACACATGGTAATAAGAAAAAAAGGAAAACATAATACCCTTACACAATCAGGGTGTTTTTTCAGCGCACTTATCTTCCCCTGATTTTGACAGGGTGGAAAAAAAATCATCCTGACAGACAGGGTGACGTCATCAAGGCACCCTGATTCCTAAGAGTGCCCAAAAACCAATTTTGGGCCATGGTGATAGCAAACATAGCTTGATCGACGCAAATGTTGATGGGTTTCTTCCCGCCAACGTATTGCTCCAAATTTCTCGTGATGGCTTACGTTGCACGGATGCTCTGTGTCGACATTATGAGCAGTTATCCAGCGACACGAGATGGTTACTAAGAAATATCGCATTGGCTGGCTGGGATAGTTCTAGACAGGCCCTACGATATCAGGAATTTTTCCCTGAAATTCCTGATTTTCAGGGTAAATTTTTGTACCTACCCTGATTTTCCAGTGTTCAGCTTTTTGTGGGGCTGATTTTTCAGCCTTTTCCTGGCAGATGACACTGAACTTCCAGGTTTTTTTTTTTAAGGACCCTGATTCCACTACGTTGTACCGGAACTGGCACTGAATACGATTCCTACATCAGCAAAATCAAATTTCCAGACAATCAACTGTAAAATGGGCGAAACTTGAGGTAGGTGAACAAAGATACGCACTGGTATTTGACGCCAATACCCTGAAAATCTGCCAGCTTATTTGCGCGCTTGTAGTTACAATTCTTGAAGGCTTATTGGTTTTCAAACTCATACAACTTATTCTTGCTCGGAATAAGTTCCGCACACTCAAACATTGCGGTAAGGGATTTAAGAGTACACAACGCAAATAAGATTGTGGATAGGGAGGAAAGGAGAGGAAGAGAGGTGAAAGAAAAGGTGCGAGAGGGAGAGAGGGAAGGGGGGATCAATGATATTTTTGCAAGAACACATCCCAGGCTGTCACACACTGCTACAGAGTGAAGCTGCAGTACAGAAAGGAACAAGACACGAATAGAGACAGAGGGGAGAAGATAAAAGAGGGAAGGAGTGCGAGGGGAAGAAATAGGAGAGCGGAGGAATGCGAGGGAGTGCTAGGGAAGAGATAAGAGAGCGAAGGAGTGCGAGGGGAAGAGATAACAAAACGAAGGGGTGCGCAAGGAAGAGATAAGAGAGCGAAGGAGTGCGCGGGGAGGAGATAAGCGAGCGAGAGAGCGAGACAGACGTACCAATGGTATCCGACATAGTCGGCTTGCCCCTACTGCCCCATTCAGATCCCGCCTGAACTGGGAAATGGAAGGTTTGCCGCCCTGCAGTAGATAAGGACAGCGGAAAAGGGTCTTGTTGTTTACGTGCCACAGTGGAAATGCTTTTGAGGCGGCTCCAAAAGGTGAAATGAAAGGTCTCGCCTTGGAGTAGCAAAATGCAACTGAAAGGGTCTTTTCGTTTAGGTTCAACTTGATGAACACACACGTCCAAGCCAACCTGGCTAAGCTTGCAACTTGAGGTGACTCAAGGGTCGCCTCAAACGCCACCTTGACTCAAGAGTCGACTCAAATGCGACCTTGACTCAAGAGTCGACTCAAATGCCACCTTGACTCAGGAGTCGACTCAAAAGCCACCTTGACTCTAGAGTCAACTCAAAAGCCACCTTAACTCAAGAGTCGACTCAAGTGCCACCTTGACTCAAGAGTCGACTCAAAAACCACCTTGACTCAAGAGTCGACTCAAAGGCCACCTCGACTTAAGAATCGACTCAAAAGCCACCTTGACTCAAGAGTCGACTCAAGTGTCACCTTGATTCAAGAGCCTCCTCAAAAGCCACCTTGACTCAAGAGCCGACTCAAAAGCCACCTCGACTCAAGAATCGACTCAAAAGCCACCTTGACTCAAGAGTCGACTGAAATGTCACCTTGATTCAAGAGCCGCCTCAAAAGCCACCTTGACTCAAGAGCCGACTCAAAAGCCACCTCAACTCAAGAGTCGACTCAAAAGCCACCTTGACTCAAGAGCCGTCTCAAAAGCCACCTTGACTCAAGAGCCGACTTAAATGCAACCTTGACTCAAGAGCCGACTCAAATGCCACCTTCACTCAAGAGCAGAATCAAAAGCCACCTTGACTCAAGAGTCGACTCAAAAGCCACCTTGACTCAAGAGCCGACTCAAAAGCTACCTTGACTCAAAAGTCGACTCAAAAGCCACCTTGACTCAAGAGTCGACTCAAAAGCCACCTTGCTTCAAGAGCCGCCTACCTCGACTCAAGAGTCGCCTCAAACGCCACCTTGAGTTGCCTACCTCGACTCAAGAGTCGCCTCAGACACCACCTAGGTGCAATCCGACAAACCCATGCGTGCAGGGTAGACACTTTGACTACAGGGCTGCAATTTGATGCATCGAGCTTCACACAGTTGAGCCGATAGGACTGGTGGCTCCAGAAAGAAACGCCGCAAAACTGCATTTCAGAAAGTGAATCGGCATGCTCACATACCTTGGGCTCTTAGGCAATTGAACTATTAGGCTGATGGAGTGTTGGCTCCAAAGAAAAGCGCTTCGAGCCACTCAGCGGGTTCAATTTTGAAAAGAAATTAAACAAAGAAAGAAAGAAGGAAATTTCAAGATAGAGCCATGAAGCTTTGGTCCCCATTAATAATGCTTTTCAGGGAGCTCTCAGGCATGCTCACGCGCCTCGGGCTCACGGGCATGTTCACCTCCTGAGGAGTGCGAGTGCTAGCAGGATTGATGGTAGTGGCGTTGCCGTCACTGGCGGTGGCGTTGCTGGGAGCAGCAGTGATGGGAGTGGAGGGCGCCACGCGCACCACTTTTGAACCTACAGACACACGAAAAACGGCCCAAAATGAGAGATCAGGTGTTCGGCATAGTACAACATACTAGCGGTTGCATGTTTTCTGGCGGAGTATGCTATAAGCGAGGCGGAATGAATGAGGGAGCAAGGAGTGAGAAAGGGAAAATCGGAGGTAGGTGCGTGGCAAAGGCGGGGTCAGTACCACTGGCAAAGGAGAACGAGAATCACAGAAGCAGCCAAGCCGAAAGAAGTGAGAAGATGTGCCATAGCGCAGGGAATGAGGCTCTCAACAGCAGGTAGGTATGAACAGGAGATTACTACGAGACACACTTTGAGTTGAGCAGTTCTGCTGGTACTAGAACCGCTCTACTCCGTACTGAAGTGACTTCACTACTTGTGAGCGACACTACTTGCGCCGCCTCGAGCGGCATTCGGTTGTCGCACACGATGGCTTGTATGTTTGAGTGCGTTCGTGCGTGGCATGCGGAGAGGCCCACGGTTCGACAAGCGACGTTCGTCAACGCTATCCCCAGCCACGTAGCTACCACACCCTGCGCGTGGCTGGATAACTTTGACGTTTCACAAAAATGGGGCCCTTGAAAATGGCTAGCAGTAGGGACTTTGATCGACTAAGCACGAAAGTGTGATGTGATTCCTCAATGGCCTGTGGAGGAAGGTGCTTGGCACCCTCTCCTCCCGCGCTCCTCACGCTCCTCCCCCTCTCCCCCCTTACCCCCCCCCCCCCCTCCTCCTTTTTCCCACCTCCACCCACAATTTCAAATAATCTGCTCGATGCCGCTTTTGGGCGGCATGATGGGCTTCAGAATAATGACACGTCAGCTGGGGATGCTCATCGCCTCATGACGATGTTCGTTGCACTTCCTTTCACAATCAATCGGTCGCCGCAATTTCGACAAGATCGTCGCGCCGCGCCTCTGATCCGACGCTGCTTTTTAGGTTTCGAATAGAGTACATATCCGGGTGAGATGCGGTGCAGCGGTGGAGCTTGGAAAGCACCCCCTTGTGCCACCCAATCTCTAGCAACCCCTCTTCTCCGTGCAACCCTAAAGGCCCTGTTCGACTGCACAAAAGCAACCACCCTAAACCAAAGCGTAATGCAATGAAAAGTAGGTTTCTGTGGGAGGGGGGGGGGGGGGGGGAGTTGGGAGTGCCAGAGCCACCTTTCCCCCTTGCTCACGAGTTCAGGGGGAGGGGAGACGCTGGATTGGGGGGTGTCAATTGCTGGAAAACACGGGAGGTATCTGAAAGGTGATGCCGAGGGAATAATAGCGGGAAACAAGCGATTTCTAGACTCGTGATGGTTACAATTTTCGTTGATCTCGTTCATACCATCATTTCCTGTCATCGAGGATGTGTTGTCCCTTTGCCTAAGGGCTGGACGAGACGAGGGGCGAGCGAACCAAGACGTACCAACACTAGGTTGAAATTATCCGTTTTGGGGTTAAGACCAACGGTGTTTTTGCGTTGTACGTTGTATAATGCTCTTTCACCCACCAACAAAAAGAAGTGTTTTGATCACAACTGAAAAGCACGTCAACGTACTTCTAGAACACATTTCAGACTTCCTAACAAGTGACTTCCAAACAAGTTTGGTGGTCGTTGAGCCAATGATGTTGGAGGCAGCAGCTTTGTGATTGGAGAGTCACAATCGTAGAACAGTCGCAAAACCGTCGCTTGTTAGGAAGTTGCTTGTTTGGAAGTGCCCGAAATGCGACCTTACAAACTTCATCAAGTATTATAACTTATTCCCCAAATCTACAGACAATATGGCAAGGCAACATTTCGGTATCCAGGGACTACGACTTGCTTTGTTTGTGCCATTGGCACCTCAAGTTTTGTAACTCGCAACAGGAATCTTCAACTTGAACTTCATAAAGATGCACATCCATTCGTTCGGGCCGAATAGAGATGGGACTCATGAGTGTACTCCAGTTCGTACCTACGAGACAAAAGCAAAGCCACCGTAGCTCTGTCAATAGAGTGATCATCAGCAAAGCAAGCTTCCAAAGGGGAGGTGCAAAAAAGCGGAACATAGAGATCCCACACTCACTTGTATAATTGACTCTAATTGGAAAATTGAGTCAACAACGTGGCACGCTTGTAGTTACAATTCGCATAGGCTTCCTGGGTTTCAAACAAAAACAGCTGCTGATCAAGAAGGATGCCCTAACTCTCAAACACTACGGTAAATTATCAGAGGGAGAGTGAAAGTACACGGTGGCAATGGGACACAATCAGAGGGAGAGTGGGAGGAACGAAAAAGGAGATGGATCAAGAACGAGGGAGGGAGGGTGACAGAGAGTGCACCCTTACGATAAAATCCTTAAATTTGTTTGGAACAAACCCCTGGTTGTCAAACACTAAGGAGCCACGTACATAACAGAAATGGATACGATGAGAGAGCGACTGTAGGGGGGGCGATAAGAGAGAGAGGGAGCACGAGGAGGAGAGATAAGAGAGAGGGAGTGCAGGGGGAGAGATAGTATAGAGAGGGAGTGCAGGGGGAGATATAAGAGAGGGAGGGAGTGCAAGGGGACAAGTAAGAGAGAGAGGGAATGCAAGGGGGGAGATAGGAAAGAGAGGGAGTGGAGGGGGTGAGACAAGAAAGAGAGGGAGTGCAAGGGGGGATAAGAAGGAGGGAGAGAGAGAGAGAGAGAGAGAGACAGAGAGAGAGAGAGAGAGAGAGAGAGAGAGAGAGAGAGAGAGAGAGAGAGAGAGAGAGAGGTGAGGTAAAAGAGAAGGAGACGTACCAATGATATTCGACATACTCGGATCGTTTCTCTTGCCCCAAGTTTTGTTATAGACACAGTAGGCTCCAATGTGCCTAAAACGAAAGATAGAGTGCACAGTCGGATTTCTGCACAGCGGCTTCAAACGTTCATAGCGTTCTGGTCACAGCTCCAAATGACCTGATTCAACTTGGATCTAGAGCGTCTTACTGTCGCCTACAGTAGGCAATTTAGATCGCACGATTTCACCAAGTATTGACGGCACAGCGTCGGTTTGAACGAACGGCACTATGGCAGCCACTATAGTCTTAGAACACAAGATAGGAAGAGTTAGGAAGAGTTACGAGTTGGGAATGACTCCCAGCTCCTACAAACCCCAAGAGCCGAGGTACAGTGATGTGGAACAGTGCCACACTGTCCCCAACCACGAAGGGTCTCGAAACTACCCTTCACTAGGGCCTACACCAAGTGAAATGTTACACTACACAAAGTAATGTAACTATCTTCAATATCTTGAGGTGTACCCTTTTTGCGCAGGCTTCGCGATCACTTGAATCTTGACACCAAGGCTCTGGTTCTTCACCACAAACTCATCCTTGAGTTCTTGATGGGTCTGCTGCACACACCTGCGACACGCCGAACGTTCCACACACACGACAAAATAGAAACCGCGCACGGGACACAAACGACCGCGTGACACGCGACTAGTGATATCTCGCTATTGACTCGACACACACACTCGACATCATGACTCATCATTCACACACTATTATAAGCATGAAATATATATTATCTCATGCCCTCATACCATTCCATGCACACACGCATGCACGCACACGGACAACAAGCCGAGTGCAAACCGTAGGGTTGCACCAACAAGTTCCTCCCAAAGGAAATGGGAAACGATACATTTTGCGCTGTAGTACAACAGGTAGTGGGGAAGAAAAGGTGGTCCATGGTATCATGATTCACTCACTCGCGTACTGCAGGAGTTTTCCCACTACGAGTGCGTTTCAAGGAAGTCAAAGGCAAGCTTACGCATCTTTGAGCTGACACACATCAAACTCTCGCAGCTTGGGCTCACGCGCATCACGCGCACGCACCAAGGGTTTGCTGGTGCTGGCAGGCTTGATGGGAGTGGCCTTGCCGCCACTGGCCGTGGCGTTGCTAGCAGCGTTGGTCACCCAGTTGCCTGCACTGGCTGTGGCATTGCCGGCAGTGGTCGTGCTGCTGCTGGGCGCCAGGCGCACGGCATCTGAACCTGCGGACACACAAATAATGACGTATGAGGCGAGAGGAGGAAGTTGTTGAGTGAGCGTTTGAGTCGCCTCAAAACCTCACGGCCTCTGAACCTGCGATCCGAAACGAGAGATCGCGAGAGTTCGGCGAATAACGAGAGACGAGAAATCGAGAGGCGAGGAGTGTGAGAGAGGCGAGGAGTGTGAGAGAGGCGAGGAGTGTGAGAGAGGCGAGGAGTGTGAGAGAGGCGAGAAGTGTGAGAGAGGCGAGGAGTGTGAGAGAGGCGAGGAGTGTGAGAGAGGCGAGGAGTGTGAGAGAGGCGAGGAGTGTGTTCTTGGGGGAATGTGGGAGAGGGAGGCTGACGGGCGGGGGTAGTGAGGGCAACGGGAAGGGAGGTGTGGGTTAGGAGAGCATTATGGGGGTGAGTGGAGTAGATGCTTAAAACACTCTGCGCATACCAATGGCGAGGGGAGGTGAGTGCAGTAGAGGGCAAGGACGGAAACATATGAGCACAGTGGGGAGGAGAGGAGAGGAGAGGAGAGGAGAGGAGAGGAGAGGAGAGGAGAGGAGAGGTTTGCTGAAGTGGTATAGGAAGGCATTGGCCCATGACGGAGGGATTGAACGGCGGCGGCGGCTGTGTGAGCGTTGTGTGAGCGCGCGAAAGGACTTGAACATGCGCTCCCACCTGCCATGCCATTGAGAGAACAGACACGGCCAGATACGCGGTTTTGAAGCCATCCTACACGCGTTACACAAGTGCAAAGCGGGTTTGATACGGCGCATAGAGAGAGCTCACCTGTCCTTGGTGGTCGTCAAGTTGCGGAGATACATTGTGATAAAGACCCCGGTGTGTAGCACCCGGCCGGGCACAGGTCCGCAGCCAACTTCCGGAGCTGGCTGCTGCTCAAGTGAAGACCAGGATCCACCTTCTTGTTGTACGGCATCATCGCGACCACGGTGAGATACTGCAGGTCCTCGGGGTTGCCGATCCCAAGCCAACGCTTTTTCCCCCCCAACCACGGTTCGGAAACCTTGTCTGGTCCACCCCTGGGCGGAGCTCGGATACCGAATCCTCTGCGCTTGGTGCCAGGGTCGCCCCCAGCCCCGCCCATGGCCACGGCCTCATCACCACCTGACACGACCGCGGTCTCACCACCGCTATCAACTTCGACCGCGTCTTCCTCCCCAATCTCGCCCTTGTTGTCCGCCAGCCCAACCCACATCATCACCAGATCCTCCAGCTCTGCCTCCGCGTTGTTGTTGTCGTCAATTGTAACCGGGGTGGAGGCGGCAGCTTCTTGGCACCCCTGAACTGATCGAGCGGATCGAACTGATCGACCAACTGCGCACAACTTGGGTCTTCTCGAAAATAGACCTTTCGGGGAGTTCACCACCAGATCCGCGTCAACCCACTTGACTGCTCGAAAACAACTTTCCGAACAGGCTACGGATCATTCGAATACACAGTAATGCCTTTCGGACTGACCAACGCCCTGCAACTTTCCAAATGACGATGAACAAAGCCTTCCACCCGCTTTTAGATAAGTGTGTCATCGTCTATTTGGACGACATCCTGATTCACAGCCCAGACAGAGCAAAGCACCTACAGGACATTGAAGCCGTTTTTTCAAAACTTAGTGAGAACTGCCTACTGACCAAAGCCTCTAAGTGTAAGTTCCTGCAGGACAGACTGGAGTTTTTAGGGCACATTATTTCAACCGACACAGTCGAAATAGACAAAAAAAAAAAATCGCGTCGATTCAAGCATAGCACGTGCTGACAAATTTGACTGAGCTGCAGAGTTTTTTTGGGTTTGTCAACTACATGCGCCGGTTCGTCCCCGACATGGCGAAGCTGACTGCCCCGCTGACAGATCTGCTGAGGAAGGGGGTTGAGTACACGTGGGGGGAGAAAGAGCAAGCTGCCTTCTCGGCCCTTTAGAAAAAATTGTGCTCGCTGCCCGTACTGCACATCATCGACCCACACCGCCCGTTCGAACTGGTCACCGACGCAAGCGACATTGCCGTGGGAGCAGTACTATTGTAGGACTTCAGGAACGGCCTCTAGCCAATCGCGTACGAGTCCCGCAAGCTTCACCCGCCCGAACGCAACTACCCGATACACGACCGCGAAATGCTGGCGATCGTGCACGCGTTCAAAGTGTGGCATTGCTACCTCACCAGAGCTGACATGACAGTACGGACAGACCACCGATCACTACAGTACCTCCGCGCTCAACCAAATCTCAATCCGTGACAGGTTCGCTGGTTGGACTACTTAGAGCCCAACTTCCACTATACTGTCATGTTAAAAAAATGAGCGTCGAACATTGCTGACGCACTTACCCGCCCCACTGCCCAGCTTCATGCCATCCTACTCGCCCAAACCAACCCACTGTTGACAGGCCTATTCACCCACGGTTACCGCACTGACCCATTTTTCACGACCGGAAATTCACAGCAAATGACAAAAGCTAAGGGAGTGTATAACGTAAAAGCCGGTACTAACCGCATCTGGGTACCAGCGTATTCACTGTTGAGGGAACTTCTACTGCAGGAGGCACACGACGGGATTACCTCGGGTCACTTCGGGGTAGAAAAAATGTGACAGCAACTGCAGCGGTATTAAAACTGGCCGGTACTGTTAACCGACGTACAGCACAACGTGGGATCGTGTCCCATGTGTCAGGTGATTAAAAGCTCGCGAAAATGAAAGGCGGGTCAATTGCAGCCAATTCCACCGCCCGAGCGCGCCTGGCAACAGGTTACCATGGATTTTGTCACAGGGTTACCTTCGATCCCTAGGGGCAACAACGCGGTAATGGTCGCCGTTGACAAACTCACGAAAATGGCTTACTTCGCTACGTGCACGAAATCGATCTCAGCTGAAGAAACTGCTCGTCTGTTCATCGTGACCGTCGTTCGACTGCACGGGATACCAGCCGCGATAATCAGCAACCGCGATACGAAGTTTACCAGCAACTTCTGGAAGAACCTTTGGGAGCAGTTCGGGACCAGGCTAGCTATAGTTCAACTCGTCGTACCACGCCGAGACTGGCGGTCAGACGAAGCAGACGAACCAGACTATGGAGCAGCTGATTCGGACCACGTGCGACGACTCGATAACTTGGGAGCAGCAGCTGCCGCTGATCGAGTTCGCCTACAACAACGCCACGTCAGCGACGACGCAGCAGTCCCCGTTTTACCTGAGCAATGGGAAAAATCCAACAGTGCCCATAACGCCGAGTTCGGACAACCCAATGCCACGCGCACAACAGTTTGCCGAGATTCTGCAAGCTGCTTGAACGCGAGCAGCAGAAGCAATAAAATAAATAAAAAAAAAGCCAACGGCATCGCTAAAAGAAACGCTGACCGCCACCGCCGCCCAGTCACGTACCAGTTAGGAGATTACGTACTGCTAGACATAGAACTTAATATTGCCCGTCGTACCTGTGAGGATCTAGTTCAGGAAAGATAAATCTATTGAATGCATCACCTGGGTACAAGGCAAGGCTATATATAGGCTCGACACAAAGGCAGTAACCTGGGTGTTACTAGAAGGTTCCGCGGGTCGCGAAGCGTCCCAAACGGGTCCTTCCCGAATTCGGTAGAAGGCGATTCGGTGGCAACCGAAAAGCCTAGAATTCGGTGCATTCAACCTAGTTCGGTGCCTATAACTATAATAAATATAGTAAAAGCAACAAAACTAGGAAATCTAGCAAAAGCAAGCAAAATAAAGCAAAGCTAAGCTAGATAATGCATAGTAAAGCAGAATCAAGCTAGTAAAGCGTAGCAATGCCGTCCTACTCTCACACGTCCCCCCCTCAAAGCTGGGTGGCGTGAGATACACCCTACTTGACAAGATAGTCCTTGAGAGCACGACGTGCGTTGCCCATATCAGCTTCTGCAACCCAACTGTCCTCCGACGGGTCATATCCCTTCCAGCGTATCAGGAACTCGAGCGTGTTGCCGCGTCTGCGTCGATGAGCGAGCACTCGTTCCACCTCGTACTCTGGTTCATCCTGTACGAGAACAGGTGGTGGTGGTGGCAGCTGTCGTCCCGTAAACCGCTGGTTGGTGTCCTTGTAGGGTTTCAGCAGCTGAACATGGAAAGCGTTATGAAGCTTCCAAGTAATAGGTAAGCGCAAGCGGAATGTAACTGGTGTCACCATCGCCTCAACGCGAAAGGGACCACAGAAGCGAGGCCGGAGCTTGGACGGAATGTGAGACAAGTCCAAGTTGCGTGTGTCGAGAAGCACCTGATCTCTGACTGCTACTGAGTGATCACGTCGCTGTCGATCGGCATACTGCTTCTGGGAGTTTCGCTTCGTGGTGAGACGTTGCTGAGTCTTCTCCCATAGCTGCTGCACGGTGGTGACGAAGTCGTGTGCGGCTTGGACGTGTGCCGGTGTAGTTGGCTGCTGTGGTGTAAGTGGTTCCCGTCCATAGCACAGGAAGAATGGAGATTCGCCTGTGGCCGCATACGACGCGTTTGTTGTAAGCGAACTCAAGCGTCGGTAACTGTAGATCCCAGTGGCTGATGTCGTCTTTGCAAGCTGTGCGCAGTAACTGTTCAACCACCTGATTGAGTCGCTCTGTCTGTCCGTCAGTCTGGGGGTGGTACGCTGAAGACATCGCAAGCTTTGTCCCCAACAAGCCCATGAGTTCCCTCCAGAACTTACTAGTAAATTTTGGGTCTCTGTCCGAGATAAGTGTAGCGGGGATGCCGTGGATGGTGATGATGCAGTCGAAGAAGAGGCGAGCAGTTGCTTCAGCAGTAGCCGTGGCGTTGGTCGGGATGAAGTGTCCCATTTTAGAGAACTTGTCGATCACCACGAGTATAGCGTCATGCCCTCGTGAGGTCGAAGAAAGCCCAGTAATGAAGTCTAGGCTGACAACTTGCCATGGCTGCTCCGGGACGGGTAGAGGCTGAAGTAACCCTACTTTTTTCTGCTTGCTACTCTTCATCCGCTGGCGAGAACGCCGAATTCTACCGACGCCCCGTCACGTACCAGTCGGGAGACTACGTATTGCTCGACACACAAAAGCTACTCGCCCATTGTACCAAAACTCCGCCCGTGCTTTTGTGGCCCATTCCAAATCAGCCATATGATAACACCCGTCACCGCCCATCTCCTACTACCAACAGACTGGTACATCAGCCCGTCGTTCCACATCAGCTTACTTCGCCCGTACATCGCCATCACGAGCCAACTGTCACGCCATTGCCCAGCCGTCGATGACGCGTCGTACATCGGAGCCGATCATCGACCCCGAAAAAAATCTGAGCCATCGGATTCACCACCCCACGTAGATTCGGAGGATTGAGTTCCTCGTTCGCTGGAAGGACCGCACCCCCACAGAGGATAGCTGGTTGCCCCTGGCCAACATTGAAAACCACCCTGCCCTACAAGTATATCTGCGAAGCCGCAGATTTCGTGATATACACGCTCTCGCGTAGCAGAGGGGCTTCTTGATGGGGGTTGGGGGGAGGGGGGGGGGGTGTAAGGAATTTTTCAGCATTCCTTACTGCGTGCTTGAACACCGCGTATTGGACCAACCGTTACTTTGTCCGTAACTGCTAACGGGGTTTCGCCAACCTAGCGCGCACTATTTACCAAACCGTGCATCGCTAGACCAGCCCGAGTCAGCCTACGCTTCGGAACTAGACCGATCATCGCTGCCAGCATCGCACTAGCTGGCTCGCACGCACCGCGTTACCATTTGCATACTTGCTTATAAGTATTCACTCATGCCTTCGCTCATATATTGCACTCATTTGACAACCTAGTTTTATCATCGCTATCTCGCTTCATTGCACCCGTAACACATACGAAGATTAGGCCTTTGTTTGTTTGTTTTTTTTTTTTTTTAATGAGCATACGCATTTCGTTTCAGTGATCAGATAAATTTGACTATTATGATTGTTGTTTCCTTTCAGTCACCACGTCACTTTGGGCAAAAGGGTGTCTATTGGAACATTCACATGGCAGAAACTACAATCACATCCACCCTGCACAAGACTGCCGACTTTAACAAATCACAGGTGTATGAATGACCTAACTACCATTGGCTTTTATTGTACTACCTAACAGGTGTACTATGTATGCTAGCCTTCATTTATAGTTGGTGGAAGTGTCGTAGTGCTTTGTGTGTTACATAGTTAAATGGTGTGTATGATCGGTGTAGAGAAGTAGTCCTAGTAACGCGTTCGGGACTGTAATCGCTAGTGGTTGTAACTTGGATGATTGGGGTCTCCTCAGTCAACCCGAATACTGTACACTCCAGGCCACTTCATTGCGAGGCTGGGCGTGGATTTTATTTCAATGGGCGAGACAAGAGCTTGTGTTCTTTTCTGCCACTAGTCCTACACACGATGTCCGTTTGACTAACCCAAGGTTGCCTTGTGAAGGGGGCGCTTAAGTGATTCATGCATTTCGTGGAGGTTTCGTCAATTCGCGTCGGGCAAAAAGGGCTTATAGCAAAATTTTGTAACTCACCGTTGACTGTTTGACTTCGGTCTCTTCTGTTTCTGTGGTTCGTATTGGTTGACGTGTTTCTAACGTGGGTGCAACTGCCCGGGAAAAAACCTTCGTGTGCAAGGTTTCTGGAATGTGCGAGGCAATTTCGCGTGCAGGGGTTGGGCATCTTGTGTATCTGCGGTTACGATATTAAATAATGTACTGTACTGGCGGTGGGGGGTGGTAGACCAGGATTTTTGTTGCGAGAACACACAAAATAGCGATGGGCCTGGATTTTTCAGTGGGTTTTCAGTTGACAACGCACGGTTTTCGAAACTGCACGCCAAATGCGCAGTTTCATCGCTTCTGGGGCAGGGTTACTGCCCGTTTTTCGTTTACAGCGCAGAGTTTGTGCGATTTCTACGCAGCTCGACGCTCATTCGTCTAAATATCCGAAAACGACAAGCCTGCAATGTAACAGAAAATTTATTTAACTCAGTCAGGTGTTTCAAAATTTTCACGCCCATATAGAGAGTGCATCAATCCTAAACATCCAGTCGCGGGTTGATGCTCCCTCGACGGCAGCCATTAAAAAAAAATATATATATATATATATAAATCGTGACAAAGGGAATCAGCCCTGAACACTTTCGGCCAATTTTGAGGGTTGATGCTCCCTAAACACTTCCGCCCGGTGTTTAGGGTTGATGCTCCCTAAACACCCCGCCCGGTGTTTAGGGTTGATGCTCCCTGAACAGCATGCCATCCGAGAGGGTAATATATTTTCGTCTGCCCAAAATTCAGGTGCAAACAGTTCGATGGCCGTCAATCCAACCGGAGTTGTCGGTCCGTCAAAAATTTGACCAATGAAATCTTTACTGCGTAGAAATCTCACTAACTATGCGCTGTGATCGAAAACTGGGCACTAACAGTGCGCCAGAAGCGACAATGCTGCGCTTTTTTCGTATATTTTCAGTAACAGTGCGGGATTAACTAAAAACCCTTTTTCAGTGCCACCGTCCGAGTGGAAGCAGGTCCCCAGCAAGGTTCCAACGTTCAGCACGGCACTTCAGATGGACGTACGGCCACATTACACAGGCGGGTAAGTAGCCAAACAGCCACACAATTAATATCCACTGCCATGATATAGCACAACCATGCCATCCCCCGTCCTTAACTCTCCAAGAAAGGACAGCCAGTGCAGGTTACAGTAGCGCTTAGCTCTTGGTGTACAATCAAATGCTGCCAATCGTTATGGCGGTGCATTGCTGTAGTCAACTGGGCAAAGTGAGGACGCCTCGATCGGGGGGAGATCGATCCAGTCACCGCACTGAAACCCTGCATTTTGCATACGAAAGGTACACAACCGTTTACAACCGCGCTTAAAAACGAACCTGAGGCGATCAAATCTCCACTTTCACTGCGTCTTGAGTCATTTCATGAACCACCCCGGAGAATGACCAGAAACTCGAAGTCATCTCGCACCACCAGTCCCACGCGCAGTCACACGGACTTGAGCTTCTAAAACTAAAACGTGGTGGGGGGGTTTCTAATCAGAGTTATGGCGTTCCTGCACAACAAAGCCGAGGTTGAAAGCTCGAGCCTTTTCCCTGAAAGCATGTGTTTGAGCAGCAGATTTACCACGCGACATGAGAATTGACGCGCTTCGGGGTAGCTCTGCTGCTCAAACACGTGGATTGAAGTAGCAACTACGCCTGCCTGAGACCGGCTGGTTGATTTCGTGACTCCCGCTTTGAGCCAGTCATCTCTAAGAAAAACTCGCACAATTTTCGTTCATTTCATTCGCATCCAAACTATCAGACGAGTTTAGTACAACGGAAGGCCGTCGCCGCGCTTTTTAAGAATTCGGACCGTCTGAAATGAGCTGTTTCTGCTTCCGCGGCGGCAACACACGGGACCCTTCCCCACCGCCACCGCAAAACAATCCGACAGTCGCGAGAACGCTGAGCGACGCCAAGAATCCCACCGCGGTTAGTAGAGCAGCGAGCGACGCGAAGAGCCCGAGAGCGCTGAAGCGACATATTTCCAACACCGCAGCAGACCCTACTGGGATCACCACCAACACCGCCACATTGCCAGATCCGTCCTTCTTACCGAACCCAACCGCAGCGGGATCCGCGTTACCGAATCCAACTGCTCTACTTTCGAACCCTAATGCTGTTCCCACCGCGCTTCCGTGTCCCGACAGTGGGCCGTTGCTACCCGCGGATTCCGTTATCGTGACTAAATCGAATGGTGACGGTGATATCGTTTCCCCCGCTACTACAAAACAGCCGCAGCAGGCGGCGTCCGCCTCGGTGCTAAGTCTGAACCCCGCGGGACCGCCGATTCTAATATCCTCTGCTGCTACTAATGCTACCATTGCTGCTATTGGTTCTAGTGCTGCTAATACTGATAGTAATTCTCCCCAAATCGCGTCTCCAACTGTCGTAACTCCTAGTCCGCGAGGAGCCGGCGGCTCCTCGGTTGCTGCTACTAACGCGTTCGCCGCACATCGTCTCCCAAGCCCTGCTGCTCCGCTGCCCGCCCCTAAGGCCGCCACGTCATCAGCTACCGCCGCGTCAGCAGGTCCTGTCCAGGTAGGCGCTGACGCCCCGAGCCCGCGCGGAGTGGCGGCGGGCGGAAGCTTCCAGAGTCCGCGCGGGCGGAAGAAGCCGTCCGCCGCGCAGCCGTTGCGCACCCCCAGCGCATTGGCGCGCCTCCCCCTCCCTGCATCTTCCGCCGCCGCGTCCTTCGCCGCATCCGCCCCTTCCGCCGCTTCCGCCTCTTCCGCCTCCTCCGCGTCCTCTATCCCCGTCGGCGCATCCTCCATCTCACCCTCCACCCGTTCCGCCTCCCCCTCCGCGGCTTCCGCCTCCCCCGCCGCGCATTCCCCCGGCGCAAGCCAACCCGCGGAGAACTCCAGAAATGCTTCTCCGAAAACCGCCGGCGCTGCTCCGCCCGCGCAGGTGGCGCAGGTCGGTTCCGCCGCTGCCTCTCCCGCCGCTACGCCCTCCGCTGTCGGCGCTGGCGGCGTCCCCAGCGCCTCCGGCGCTCCGCCGGCTGCGGGAATTGCGACAGCGGCGGTGCCTCTTCCGCTGCCAGCGAGCGGCGAAATCGCCGCGCGCGCAGCTGCCGCGTCCAGCGCGCAACCCGCGAGCCCGGCGGGTGGCGCGGGCGCAGGGGGGGCGGGGGGCGTGGGGGGCGCGGGGGGCGCGCGAGCTGTGATTCCGCCTTCCCCCAGTGCCGCCCCCTTGGGGGCGAGCGAGCGGGTAGTAGGGGGAGGAGGGGAAAGAAATGTGGGGTCGTTAGGGATGCATGGAGAGGAAGGGGGTGAGGAGAAACAACAGCAGCAGCAGCAACAACCGTCGCAGCAGTCACAGAGAGACAATCAAGGGCAGAAAGGACAACCTGGTGATGGAGACGGATCGCTCCATAGCGGGGACAGCAGCGCCTGCACCAGCACTGTAACCGAAGCAACGCCGCCATCCCCAGCTGCTGGTGCTGCCGCTGCTGCCTCTGCTGCTGCAGCTGCTGCTGCTGCTGCTGCTGCTGCTGTAGACGCAGCAGTTTCAGCTGCTGCTAGTGCCAGCATCACCGGCAGCAGCAGTGGCGGCAGCAGCGGCAAGGGGAAAGCGCCGACGCCCCTGATTCCCTTCACGTACACGCAGGTGCAGCAGATGGCAGGGGGGTTTGCGGAAGAGGGTAGAATCGGCGAGGGCGGGTTCGGCGTGGTGTACAAGGGGAATTTACCCACGAAAAGCGGGCGCAAGATTCCCGTGGCGGTGAAAGTGCTGAATGCGGAGGGGCAGCAGGTAGGCGTTTGATTAAAGCACAGCATGTAGGGCTTTGATATAATCACAGCAGGTAAGTGTTTTAGATGATTGAAGAGATATGTTGGCCGACAGGCAGGCTGGTATGAAGCACTTCTAAATGGTTTCTGTATGATGATTTGGACTTCTTTTATCAAGCACTTCTGAGATGGACTTTTTCAGCCTGAGTGCTGCGTACGGAAGGGCAGCAGGTAGGGCTTTGAGGCAGTCACAGTTGCTGGTGCATTTTTCCCTCCGAATTCGCATTTCTCTTCCCCACACCCTTGGCCCCAATCCCTCTCCTCCCATCACTTCCCCGCCTCTTGCCTTTAATTCCCCCCCGGACCCCACCTCATCTTTCCCCCATCTCTCGTTTTGAGTCGACTCGAAACACCTCATCTTTCCCCCATCTCTCGTTTTGAGTCGACTCGAAACACCTCATCTTTCCTCCATCTCTCGTTTTGAGTCGACTCGAAACACCTCATCTTTCCCCCATCTCTCGTTTTGAGTCGACTCGAAACACCTCATCTTTCCCCCATCTCTCGTTTTGAGTCGACTCGAAACACCTCATCTTTCCCCCATCTCTCGTTTTGAGTCGACTCGAAACACCTTATCTTTCCCCCATCTCTCGTTTTGAATCGACTCGAAACACCTCATCTTTCCCCCATCTCTCGTTTTGAATCGACTCGAAACACCTCATCTTTCCCCCATCTCTCGTTTTGAATCGACTCGAAACACCTCATCTTTCCGCCATCTCTCGTTTTGAGTCGACTCGAAACACCTCATCTTTCCCCCATCTCTCGTTTTGAGTCGACGCGAAACACCTCATCTTTCCCCCATCTCTCGTTTTGAGTCGACTCGAAACACCTCATCTTTCCCCCATCTCTCGCGCCTTTCATCTCTCCCTTGGTCGCCCTCCACAGCCCTCCCTTCCCCCTTCCTTTCTCCCATCAGGGCGAGCGCGAGTGGTTGACAGAGGTCAGCTTGGTGGTTGACAGAGGTCAGCTTGGTGGTTGACAGAGGTCAGCTTGGTGGTTGACAGAGGTCAGCTTGGTGGCCCATTTTTCTCACGCCAACCTCAACTCCCTCGTGGGTTACTGCGCTCACCACCACCGCCACATGCTCCTCTACCCCTCTTCCCTTTCACGCTGTCTCACCCCCGCCTGTCCTCCTTTCCCTCCCCGTGTCTCCCTCGCCTGCTTCCCTTCTCCCTCGTCCCTTCTCCATCTGCCCATCTCCCTCTCCCCATCCCTCACTACAGGGCGAGCGCGAGTGGTTGACTCAAGTGAGCGTGTTGGCCCATCTCTCCCACCCCAACTCATTTCTCTCGTGGGTTACGGCGCGCACCACCACCACTACATGCTATTCTACCCCTCTCACCCTCCCGTTCCCCTTCCCCCTGTTTCCTTTCTCCTCCCCGTCCCGCTTCCCCTCCCCATGTCCCCATCTCCTTCTTCCCCTCTCCCTCTCTCCCTCCACCTCTCTCCCGTCTCTCTCCCGTCTCTCTCCCGTCTCTCTCCCGTCTCTCTCCTGTCTCTCTCCCGTCTCTCTTCCGTCTCTCTCCCGTCTCTCTCCCGTCTCTCTTCCGTCTCTCTTCCGTCTCTCTTCCGTCTCTCTGCCCCTCACTACAGGGCGAGAGAGAATGGTTAACTGAAGTGAGCGTGTTGGCCCATCTCTCCCATTCCAACCTTATCTCCCTCGTTGGTTACTGCGCGCACCACCACCACCGCATGCTCGTCTACCCCTACCTGCCCAACGGCTCCCTCGAGCGAAAACTTTTCGGGCTGCCCGCAAAGGAAACGCCGCTGACGTGGCAGCAGCGGATTGGCATTGCGGTCGGGGCGGCCAAGGGCCTAGCGTATCTGCACGAGGAGATGGAGAAACCGGTGAGTTTGGCGTCGACTCATATGTAATATCAATTCACTCTAGATATTGTTTCTTGAGACAGCGCAATATGCTCCAAGGGCCTGGCGTATTTGCACGAGGAGATGGAGAAACCGGTGAGTGATGAGATGACTCAGATGTGGTTTAACTTGTCCTAAACTTTGAAGGGCCGTGATCTCTAAATGTCCAACATCCCGTTAACCAAGGACTGGCAGGCCACGCTCTCACTCACTCACTGCTACTGCCATCGCGCCCCCACTCCACCCCATGAGATCATCTATCGTGATCGTGATTTCAAAACGTCCAACATCTTCTTAACCAAGGACTGGCACGCCAAGCTCTCGGACTCTGGACTCCCACTCATTCACTGCTACCATCACCTTTCCCTATCTCTTCCCTTTGCCTCGTCCTCCACCCCACCCCACCCCACCCCACTCCATGTCATCAGATTATTTACCGTGATTTTAAAACCTCCAACATTCTGTTGACCTTTGAGAATTCTCAAAAATCACTCTGTTGACCAAGGAACGGTAAGCGAAGCTCTCAGACTTTGGGCTTCCACCTGATTCCGCCACCTTTGCCTCATCCCCCATCTCAACCCACCCCGCCCCACTCCACCCCTCTCCACCCATCAGATCATCTACCGGGATTTCAAAACGTCCAACATCCTTTTAACCAAGGACTGGCAGGCGAAGCTCTCTGACTTCGGGCTCGCAAGAAGCGGGCCCGAGGGGGACAACACACACGTGTCCACTCGGGTAAGCACCTCAGCACATGCACGTTCACGGGTAAGCACATGCACGTTGACGGGTAAGCACATGCACGTTCACGGGTAAGCACATGCACGTTCACGGGTAAGCACATGCATGTTGACCACATGCACGTTGACGGGTAAGCACATGCACGTTCACGGGTAAGCCATGCACGTTCACGGGTAAGCATATGCATGTTGACGGGTAAGCACATGCATGTTGACGGGTAAGCACATGCACGTTGACGGGTAAGCACATGCACGTTCACGGGTAAGCACATGCACTTTCACGGGTAAGCACCGTGGGCTGGCATCTTGCTGACCAAGGGACTGGCACGCCAAGCTCTCGGATTTTGGGCTCGCGAGAAGCGGGCCGGAGGGGGACAACACCCACTTGTCCACACGGGTGAGAGATCTTGACGTTTGAGTGGTTTGTGGGCCGAGTTGACTTGCTTTTAACTCACAAGTCAGAAGGAGGGGGTCCGTAAGGGGACAACTCCCGCGTATCTACTTGGGTGAATGGCACCGACATGTTGCACTTGGGTGAATGGCACCGACATGTTGCACTTGGGTGAATGGCACCGACATGTTGCACTGGATTTACAAGGGTGTGCGGTCACAAAAAAAAAAATAGTAGAGCCAGAAGTCTCTTCGAGGAGCGAGCGGAGACGAAAGGGGACAACAACACGTGCTGGAACGCCGTGGTAAGAAAGACAACAACCTTGGGTGGCGAAGGGGTTGGGCAAGAGAGGACCAGAGAAGGTGGTCATGGCGTTGGGAGGAGCATGCGTTTGTGCTCCACGGATCTCCACCGAGACGAGCGCCTTGTGCAGCTCGTGGTCGCGAGATAACTACCCTTTTATCGCCGTCTCCACGGGCCCTTGTGGATCCCGTGGCCCTCTTCTCCGAGCAAGTGGGGAAGTTGCGGAGCAAGTCAGCAAGTGGAGCTCGGAGGAGCGTGCGGGGGGAGGGGGGGGGGGGGGGGGGCGTCAGTATCAGGGTGAACTCACAAAGCATGCAGTTGTGTCAGCGGCAGCATGGAGCAACATGCGTGCCCAGTCTGATTCACTAGAGAATGTGTCTCGAGTTTGTCTTGTTGTCTTGCTGTGAGATTTGCCGCCTCTCAAAGCCCATGCTTTTGCCCCTCTGGCGTCTTCCTCCCCCCGCACCCCTCCCCACCCCTCTCTGTCCTTCTCAACCACTGCAGAGGTGGGTTATGCCGCCCTGGAATACGTGCTGATGGGGCATCTGACGTTGAAGAGTGACGTGTCTGCCTTTGCAACGTCTCATAACCCTCCCTCCTGCCCTATCCTCCTTGTTCCGCCTCCTGCTCCTTGCCCCCCCATGCCAGGTGGTGGGCGCGGTGGGCTATGCCGCCCCGGAATACGTGCTGACGGGGCATCTGACGGTGAAGA
The DNA here is from genome assembly GCA_947470075.1 of Closterium sp. Yama58-4. Lineage (NCBI taxonomy): Eukaryota > Viridiplantae > Streptophyta > Zygnematophyceae > Desmidiales > Closteriaceae > Closterium > Closterium sp. Yama58-4. Next base: position 243,602 of record CANIUD010000006.1, read on the forward strand.
GTGACGTGTACACTCCCCCCCTCTCTCCCTCCCTCCACCCTATCTCCCGCCCCGCTCTCATCTCTCATTGCAGGTGGTGGGCACGGTGGGCTATGCCACCCCTGAGTACGTGCGAACAGGGCATCTGATTGTGAAGTGGTGGGTGTGCCTTTGAGAGGGGGTATGGTCGGTTCGAGACGACTCATTACCCCTACCCTACCTCACCCGTGCACTCTTCCTTGACCCTCTCCCCACCCCTCCCTGCTCTCTGGCCCCATGCCAGGTGGTGGGCACGGTGGGCTATGCGGCCCCCGAGTACGTGCTGACGGGGCATCTGACGGTGAAGAGTGACGTGTACAGCTTCGGAGTGGTGCTGCTAGAGCTCATGACAGGGCGGCTGGCCCTTGATAAATCGAGGTGAGTGAGTCAACGCAAGTCAACGCAAGCCGATATGAGTCAATATGAGCCGGCACCGGTTGGTGAAGAGTGACGTGCACAGCTTTGGAGTGGTGCTGCTAGAACTAATGACAGGCCGATTGGCTCTGGATAAGTCAAGGTGAGTCAACGGGAGTCAACGCAAGTCAACAGGAGTCAATGAGAGTAGGCACCGGTGCAAAGAGGCCATCTGACAGTGAAGAGTGATGTGTACAGCTTCGGAGTGGTGCTGCTAGAGCTGATGACTGGCCGGCTGGCTCTGGATAAGTCAAGGTGAGTCAACGGGAGTCAGTGCAGGTCCAGGTGAGTCAATGCGAGCCCGCATTGCTGCTGGAGCTGATGACTGGCCGGCTGGCTCTAGACAATTCAAGGTGAGTCAACGCAGGTCAATGGAAGTCTGTGAGACCATCTGGCCAGGAGGAAAGACGTGTACAGCTTTGGCATGGTGCTGCTGGAGCTCATGACAGGGCGGTTGGCTTTGGATAAGTCAAGGCGAGTCAACGCAGGTCAACGCAGGTCAATGCAGGTCAACAGTAGAGCATCTGACGGTTCAAACCGATGTGTACAGCTTTGGAGTGGTGCTGCTGGAGCTCATGACAGGGCGGCTGGCTCTAGACAAGTCAAGGTGAGTCCGTGCAGGTCAACACAGGTCAACACAGTAGAGACATCTAATGGATCGAAGTGACGTGTAAAGCTTCAGAATGGTGCTGTTAGAACTAATGACAGGCCCACTGGCTTTGGATAAGTCAAGGTGAGTCAGTGCGAGTCAACGCAGGTGAATGCGAGTCAATGTGGGTATGCATTGCTGCTGGAGCTGATGACTGGCGGTCTGGCTCTTGATAAGTCAAGGTGAGTCAATGCGGGTCAATGCGGGTCAATGCGGGTCAATGTGGGTCAATGTGGGTCAATGCAGGTCAATGCGGGTCAATGCAGGTCAATGCGGGTCAATGCGGGTCAATGTGGGTCAATGCGGGTCAATGCGGGTCAATGCGAGACAATGCAAGGTAATGCAGGTCAATGCGGGTCAATACAAGATAATGCGAGACAATGCAGGTCAATGCGGTTCAATGCGGATCAGTGTGGGTCAATGCGGGTCAATGCGAGACAATGCAGGTTAATGTGGGTCTTCTGGAACTGATGACAGGTCAACTGGCTCTTGATAAGTCAAAGTGTGTCAACACAAGTCAACCCGATTCCTTAACCCAGAGCAATCTCTAGCAGAGGGGTCTGCCCCCTTCGTCGCCTCCCCCTCCAATCTTTACCGAGTCATGGACCCTGCTCTGTCCATTCCATTTCCTCACCCTTCCCTTCCCTTCCCTTCCCTTCCCTTCCCTTCCCTTCCCTTCCCTTCCCTTCCCTTCCCTTCCCTTCCCTTCCCTTCCCTTCCCTTCCCTTGCATTCCCTTGCATTCCCTTCCCTTGCCTTCCTTTGCCTTCCTTTCCCCTCCCTTCCCTTCCCTTCCCTTCCCTTCCCTTCCCTTCCCTTCCCTTCCCTTCCCTTCCCTTCCCTTCCCTTCCCTTCCCTTCCCTTCCCTTCCCTTCCCTTCCCTTCCCTTCCCTTCCCTTCCCTTCCCTTCCCTTCCCTTCCCTTCCCTTCCCTTCCCTTCCCTTCCCTTCCCTTCCCTTCCCTTCCCTTCCCTTTCCTTCCTTCCCTCCCTTCCCTTCCCTTCCCCTCCTTCCCTTCCCTTCCCTTCCCTTCCCTTCCCTTCCCTTCCCTTCCCCCTCCCTTCCCTTCCCTTCCTTCCCTTCCCTTCCCTTCCCTTCCCTTCCCTTCCCTTCCCTTCCCTTCCCTTCCCTTCCCTTCCCTTCCCTTCCCTTCCCTTCCCTTCCCTTCCCTTCCCTTCCCTTCCCTTCCCTTCCCTTCCCTTCCCTTCCCTTCCCTTCCCTTCCCTTCCCTTCCCTTCCCTTCCCTTCCCTTCCCTTCCCTTCCCTTCCCTTCCCTTCCCTTCCCTTCCTTCCCCTCCCTTCCCTTCCCTTCCCTTCCCTTCCCTTCCCTTCCCTTCCCTTCCCTTCCCTTCCCTTCCCTTCCCTTCCCTTCCCTTCCCTTCCCTTCCCTTCCCTTCCCTTCCCTTCCCTTCCCTTCCCTTCCCTTCCCTTCCCTTCCCTTCCCTTCCCTTCCCTTCCCTTCCCTTCCCTTCCCTTCCCTTCCCTTCCCTTCCCCCTCCCTTCCCTTCCCTTCCCTTCCCTTCCCTTCCCTTCCCTTCCCTTCCCTTCCCTTCCCTTCCCTTCCCTTCCCTTCCCTTCCTTCCCCTCCCCCCCTTCCCTTCCCTTCCCTTCCCTTCCCTTCCCTTCCCTTCCCTTCCCTTCCCTTCCCTTCCCTTCCCTTCCCTTCCCTTCCCTTCCCTTCCCTTCCCTTCCCTTCCCTTCCCCTTTCCTTCCCTTCCCTCCCTTCCCTTCCCTTCCCTTCCCTTCCCTTCCCTTCCCTTCCCTTCCCTTCCCTTCCCTTCCCTTCCCTTCCCTTCCCTTCCCTTCCCTTCCCTTCCCTTCCCTTCCCTTCCCTTCCCTTCCCTTCCCTTCCCTTCCCTTCCCTTCCCTTCCCTTCCCTTCCCTTCCCTTCCCTTCCCTTCCCTTCCCTCCCTCCCCTCCCTCCCTTCCCTTCCCTTCCCTTCCCTTCCCTTCCCTTCCCTTCCCTTCCCTTCCCTTCCCTTCCCTTCCCTTCCCTTCCCTTCCCTTCCCTTCCCTTCCCTTCCCTTCCCTTCCCTTCCCTTCCCTTCCCTTCCCTTCCCTTCCCTTCCCTTCCCTTCCCTTCCCTTCCCTTCCCTTCCCTTCCCTTCCCTTCCCTTCCCTTCCCTTCCCTTCCCTTCCCCCTCCCTTCCCTTCCCTTCCCTTCCCTTCCCTTCCCTTCCCTTCCCTTCCCTTCCCTTCCCTTCCCTTCCCTTCCCTTCCCTTCCCTTCCCTTCCCTTCCCTTCCCTTCCCTTCCCTTCCCTTCCCTTCCCTTCCCTTCCCTTCCCTTCCCTTCCCTTCCCTTCCCTTCCCTTCCCTTCCCTTCCCTTCCCTTCCCTTCCCTTCCCCCTCCCTTCCCTTCCCTTCCCTTCCCTTCCCTTCCCTCCCCTCCCCTCCCTTCCCCTTCCCATCCCCTCCCTTTCCCTTCCCCTTCCCTTCCCTTCCCTTCCCTTCCCTTCCCTTCCCTTCCCTTCCCTTCCCTTCCCTTCCCTTCCCTTCCCTTCCCTTCCCTTCCCTTCCCTTCCCTTCCCTTCCCTTCCCTTCCCTTCCCTTCCCTTCCCGTCCCTCCCTTCCCTTTCCCTTCCCTTTCCCCTTCCCTCCCTTCCCTTCCCTTCCCTTCCCTTCCCTTCCCTTCCCTTCCCTTCCCTTCCCTTCCCTTCCCTTCCCCTCCTTCCTTCCCTTCCCTTCCCTTCCCTTCCCTTCCCTTCCCTTCCCTTCCCTTCCCTTCCCTTCCCTTCCCTTCCCTTCCCTTCCTTTCCCCTTCCCTTCCCCTCCCTTCCCTTCCCTTCCTTCCCTTCCCTTCCCTTCCCTTCCCTTCCCTTCCCTTCCCTTCCCTTCCCTTCCCTTCCCTTCCCTTCCCTTCCCTTCCCTTCCCTTCCCTTCCCTTCCCTTCCCCTCCTTCCCCTCCCTTCCCTTCCCTTCCCTTCCCTTCCCTTCCCTTCCCTTCCCTTCCCTTCCCTTCCCTTCCCTTCCCTTCCCTTCCCTTCCCTTCCCTTCCCCTCCCTCCCTTCCCCTTCCCCTCCCTTCCCTTCCCTTCCCTTCCTTCCCCTTCCCTTCCCTTCCCTTCCCTTCCCTTCCTTCCCTCCTTCCTTCCCTTCCCTTCCCTTCCCTTCCCTTCCCTTCCCTTCCCTTCCCTTCCCTTCCCTTCCCTTCCTTCCCCTCCCTTCCCTTCCCTTCCCTTCCCTTCCCTTCCCTTCCCCTCCCCTCCCTTCCCTTCCCTTCCCTTCCCTTCCCTTCCCTTCCCTTCCCTTCCCTTCCCTTCCCTTCCCTTCCCTTCCCTTCCCTTCCCTTCCCTTCCCTTCCCTTCCCTTCCCTTCCCTTCCCTTCCCTTCCCTTCCCTTCCCTTCCCTTCCCTTCCCTTCCCTTCCCTTCCCTTCCCTTCCCTTCCCTTCCCTTCCCTTCCCTTCCCTTCCTTTCCTTCCTTCCCCTCCCTTCCCTTCCCTTCCCCTCCCTTCCCTTCCTTCCCTTCCTTCCCTTCCCTTCCCTTCCCTTCCCTTCCCTTCCCTTCCCTTCCCTTCCCTTCCCTTCCCTTCCCTTCCCTTCCCTTCCCTTCCCTTCCCTTCCCTTCCCTTCCCTTCCCTTCCCTTCCCTTCCCTTCCCTTCCTTCCTTCCTTCCCTTCCCTTCCCCTCCCCTCCCCTTCCCTTCCCTTCCCTTCCCTTCCCTTCCCTTCCCTTCCCTTCCCTTCCCTTCCCTTCCCTTCCCTTCCCTTCCCTTCCCTTCCCTTCCCTTTCCTTTCCTTCCCTTCCCTTCCCTTCCCCTCCCTTCCCTTCCCTTCCCTTCCCTTCCCTTCCCTTCCCTTCCCTTCCCTTCCCTTCCCTTCCCTTCCCTTCCCTTCCCTTCCCTTCCCTTCCCTTCCCTTCCCTTCCCTTCCCTTCCCTTCCCTTCCCTTCCCTTCCCTTCCCTTCCCTTCCCTTCCCCCCTCCCTTCCCTTCCCTTCCCTTCCCCCGTCCCTTCCCCTCCCCTTCCCCTCCCTTCCCTTCCCTTCCCTTCCCTTCCCTTCCCTTCCCTTCCCTTCCCTTCCCTTCCCTTCCCTTCCCTTCCCTTCCCTTCCCTTCCCTTCCCTTCCCTTCCCTTCCCTTCCCTTCCCTTCCCTTCCCTTCCCTTCCCTTCCCTTCCCTTCCCTTCCCTTCCCTTCCCTTCCCTTCCCTCCCCTTTCCTTCCCTTCCCTTCCCTTCCCTTCCCTTCCCTTCCCTTCCCTTCCCTTCCCTTCCCTTCCCTTCCCTTCCCTTCCCTTCCCTTCCCTTCCCTTCCCTTCCCTTCCCTTCCCTTCCCTTCCCTTCCCTTCCCTTCCCTTCCCTTCCCTTCCCTTCCCTTCCCTTCCCTTCCCTTCCCTTCCCTTCCCTTCCCTTCCCTTCCCTTCCCTTCCCTTCCCTTCCCTTCCCTTCCCTTCCCTTTCCTTTCCTTCCCTTCCCCTCCCTTCCCTTCCCTTCCCCTCCCTTCCCTTCCCTTCCCTTCCCTTCCCTTCCCTTCCCTTCCCTTCCCTTCCCTTCCCTTCCCTTCCCTTCCCTTCCCTTCCCTTCCCTCCCCTCCTTCCCTTCCCTTCCCTTCCCTTCCCTTCCCTTCCCTTCCCTTCCCCCTTTCCCCTCCCTTCCCTTCCCTTCCCTTCCCTTCCCTTCCCCTCCCCTCCCTTCCCTTCCCTTCCCTTCCCTTCCCTTCCCTTCCCTTCCCTTCCCTTCCCTTCCCTTCCCCTCCCCCCCTTCCCCTCCCTTCCCTTCCCTTCCCTTCCCTTCCCTTCCCTTCCCTTCCCTTCCCTTCCCTTCCCTTCCCTTCCCTTTCCTTCCTTCCCCTCCCTTCCCTTCCCTTCCCTTCCCTTCCCTTCCCTTCCCTTCCCTTCCCCTCCCTCCCTTCCCTTCCCTTCCCTTCCCTTCCCTTCCCTTCCCTTCCCTTCCCTTCCCTTCCCTTCCCTTCCCTTCCCTTCCCTTCCCTTCCCTTCCCTTCCCTTCCCTTCCCTTCCCTTCCCTTCCCTTCCCTTCCCTTCCCTTCCCTTCCCTTCCCTTCCCTTCCCTTCCCTTCCCTTCCCTTCCCTTCCCTTCCCTTCCCTTCCCTTCCCTTCCCTTCCCTTCCCTTCCCTTCCCTGCCTCCCTGGTTACACAGCAGGCCTAAGGAGGAGCTGCAGCTGCTTCATTCGTAGCTTCCCCCTCTAACTCTACCGCATCATGGACCCGGCCCTGTCCATCCCTCCACCCTCCTCCCTTCCCATCCTGAACCCACCGCAGGCCCAAGGAGGAACAATCCCTGGCAGAATGGGTGGCCGCCTTCCTCGCTTCGCCCTCCCTGCTCCACCACATCATGGACCCTGCCCTCTCCGTTCCCCCTCTCCCTTTCCCCATCGCTGAACCCACCACAGACCCAAGGAAGAACAATCCCTGGCAGAGTGGGCATCCCCCTTCCTCGCTTCGCCCTCCCAGCTCTACCAAATCATGTACCCTGCCCTGTCCATTCTCCCTCCCCACTCCCACCCATTCTCACCCCCCTTCGTCCTTCCTAAACCCACTGCAGGCCTAAAGAGGAACAATCCCAGGCAGAGCAGGCAGCACCTTGTCTCGCTTCTCCCTCCAAGCTCAGCTCTATCGCATCATGGACCCGGCACAGCAGGCAGGCAGCACCCGGCTCTCTCCATCTGTCCCCCTTCCCCTCCCACTCCCCTTCTTTCCACCCTTATTCCACCCCAGGCTCAAGGAAGAGCAGTCACTGGCAGAGTGGGCGGCTCCCTTCCTCGCCTCCCCCTCCAAGCTCTACCACATCATGGACCCGGCCCTGTCCATTCCCCTGCCCCACCACCCTTCCCTTCTCTGCCCTTCTCCCTGAACCCACCCCAGGCCCAAGGAGGAGCAATCCCTGGCAGAGTGGGCGGCTCCCTTCCTCGCCTCCCCCTCCAAGCTCTATCGAATCATGGACCCGGCTCTCTCGGGCCGCTACAGCGTGAAGGGCGCTCAGACGGCGGCGGCTGTAGCAAGAGACTGCCTCACCCGCAAGGCCAAGCAGCGGCCACGCATGTCCGAGGTGGTAACCGCGTTACAGCCGGTGCTGGAGCTCTTTGATATGGCGGGATTTGATTCCTCCGGTGTTGGTGTGGGCGGTGGGCTAGGAGGAGGGGCAGGAGGGGGAGTAGGGGGAGTAGGAGGTATAGGGGGAGGGAGTGGAGCACAGGGAGCATTGCTGACAAGGTCTTCTAGTGAGAATAACACGAGTACGACCAAGGGAGGGAGTGCAAGCGGTGTAGGAGCAGGAGGGGGGTTGGGTAGTGGGAGGAGGTGGCAGAAGGTAGGGGCTGGTCAGGGCTCACTAGCTCAGAAGCAATTGTCGCTTAGGGAGGAGAGGAGGCAGCTGTCTATAAGGGAGGAGACACAGGACTGTTGAGGATGGTTGATGGGCCACTATTGACCATGTGTTGTCATTGTTTGTAACAAAAGGCTGTCTTTTATTTGATTAAGAGCTGTTGGTGTATGTAAAGGCAAAAGCAGCCTCTTGAAGCGATTGTGGGCACTAGTCAGGCTCTATGTTATCAGTATAAATTATCCTGAATTTCCTGAATTCAGTACAGGTCCAGTGTGTTTGTCTTGGAAAAACAGCATTATTGAATTTCTTGTGCTGAACATTCAGTATACGGTCGTGGTTATTCGGCGTACTGACGTTTCAGTATAACGGTGTAGGTTCATCCCGATGATTCAGGATTGTATCGAATCTCGCCCTGAAGCGAAATGTACTGCGCAAAAATTCTACTGGGTTTCGGGGCCTAGAGTATACCTACACGGTACTGAAGGGCTTCGCACCCACGGGGAGTGAGAGAGATTTGCTCCAAACCCATGTTTGGAGATTGGGTGTTGCACACGTGGCCTCCATTTGCTAGCGTGGTTCTACATTTGCACGATAATTGCTCGAGCCAACACATTACCCTATGAGGGCATTTATCCCTGAAACTCTTTTTTATCGCACGACTCTCATCCCGCGCCAGGGTATCGTACTATTTCCCACGTGAAAATTTCGTACGACAAAATTTCGCACGCTTAACCATTCTACAGTAATTGCGCGGTCATGTACTAGGCTGTAGTGGAGTGCTCCTTAGAGAGTACTTTTAGGTTTTCTCCTTGTTCTTCTCGACACTCATCATCTCATGCCACCATCCTTCTAAGACATGACCACTTAGTCTACTATTCTAACATGGTATCAGAGCAGGTCCCTCTTTAGGGCCTGCCGTTAGCCTTTCCTACTGCCCGTTTCTTCTGCCGAGGCGTACCGGATCGCGCCCTGCTGTCCGCTAGCGCGATCGCCCTGCCCTGCCCTTTCCACGCACGCACGTGCCCCGCTCGCGCCGCCCGCTCGCGCGCTGCCTGCGCCCTACGCGCGCTCGACCTGAGCGCTGCCCCTGCTGCCCGCTAGCTGCTCGAAACGGCCCGCGCGCGACCCGAACTGCCCGCGCCCTGCCTTCGCGCGGCCTGCTCTGCCCGAGTTCTGCCCGCACGGTCCACGCGCTGCCCTGCACGCGCTGTCTGCACCCTGCGCAGCCCTGCACGTGCCCTGCCTGTGCCCTCCGCAGCCCTGCCCGCGCCCTGCCACTTGCATGCTCCCTACCCGTGCCCTGCGCAGCCCTGCGCGCGCCCTGCCTCCGCCCTGCGCAGCCCTGCCCACGCCCTGCCACCTGCGCGCGCTCTGCCTTTACTGCAGCGGCTACTAAGCATCTGCTGCTGCCCGTGCCGTGCTGCTCTACCCTGCCTAAGACGCGCTGCCCTGCCGAGCCGCGCCGCCCTGCCCGAGCAGCGCCGCCCTGCCCGAGCCGCACCGCCTTGCCCAAGCTGCGCCGCCCTGCTGAGCCGCTCTACTTAACCGCCCAGCCGAAGCCTTTGTTGCCGCTCCTCCGACTGCTTCTGCCGCTACTGCTACTCCTCCTGCTACTGCCGCTATTGCCTACCATACCTACCATTACAGTACTGACATTCGACGTGGAGGGTCGCCCGATTAGGTTTGACACCTGGCTCGAAGATCTTCAGCTGTACCTGCAGAGCGAATCTAGGGATAATGTCTCACTTTTCGAGCATACGTCCGGGTCTATACCCGCTCCAGCGGGTTCAGCTGACCGTGCAGTTCATTCGCAGTGGCTTACGTGTGATGCTGCCGCTCGCCTTGCTGTTTGCAACCACCTCCCGCTAGATGAAAGGACCCACTTTGGCCAGCTTAAGACCGCCAAAGAACTCTATGACGCCGTTGTCGCTCGCTACTCCTCCCCCTCTACTGCTGCCCTAGGCCATCTCATGCTGCCGTATCTGTTTCCCGAGGTGTCAGACTTCCACACCGTAGCCAATCTCATCATCCACCTTCGCTCTAGTGACACTCGCTACCGCGCTGCTCTCAAGCCGACCTTTCTGGCTGCGAACCCGCCCCCTATGTACATCACCCTGTACTTCCTCGTCACTCGCCTCCCTGACTCTCTCCGTGCCGTTAGGGATCGATTCCTCGCCCTTGACCCCACCGAGCTCACTGTGGATTTGCTAGAGAAGCATCTCCTCGAGGCTGAGACTAGTGCCGTTGCTGTCGCTGCTTCTCGTGGCACTCCCCCCACTCCCTTCTTTGAGGGGTGTTCTCCCTCCCTTCTTGTGCCCTCTGTTGCATCTACTACTGCTGTTGACTTCCTTCGTGCTGAGGAGGTTGGTGCTGCATCTGCTCCTAGTGGGAGGCGCCGCAGCGGCAAGGGCAAGGGGGGCAAGGGTGGTGGTGGTGGCGTTGTTGGGGGTGGTGGCAGTGGTGGTGGCAGGGGTGGAGGCGGTGGTGGCGGCGGAGGAGGCGGCGGGGGTGGTGGAGGCGGTGGGGTGGGCGGAGGGGGCTTGGATGGCAGTCGGGGTGGAGCTGCTAAGGAAGGAGGCTCTGGGGCGACGCCAGGGGGTGCAGCTCGTGGAGCGGAGGCTCTTGGGGTGGAAAGCAGCAGCAGTCGCGCCAGCAGGAGACACTCACGCCCCAGCAGCTTTGTGAGTGGGTTGTTCAACATAGTGCTCGTTGCCCGTACGTCAGGCGCATGGGTCCCCGGGTTGGTGACCCCTGCGGGAAGATTGGACACACTGAGTCTCGTTGCTTCTTCCGTCTTGAACATGCCTGGTGCACCGAGTAGGGTGATAACATTGAGATCCCCAACTGGTTAGAATTACTCAAAATGGGGGTTGATGTCTTTGCTCTAGACTTTGATAAGATCAATGCTGCCATGTATGCTTTGTATGCTTTTTCTGCTAGTGTTGAGGGTAACTGTTACTTGTGTGTGCCTCCCGATCCTGGTATAGAAGCTGCTGCCTTAGGTGCTAATGAGTCTGCTGTCCCAGGTGCTGCTCTTGCTGAGGCCCTGCACACTTTCACACTTGACTCAGGCGCGTCACGCTGTTTCTTCCGAGACATCACCACAGTCACACCGCTCACTGCACCTGTCCTGGTCTCTCTGGCAGACCCCTCCGGGGGCCCAATCGTTGCACGTGCCTTCACTGTTCTCCCGTGTCCGGCGATCCCTTCTGGCTCACTTTCAGGTCTCCACCTCCCCTCTTTCTCTACGAACTTGGTGAGTAACGCTGTCCTCCAGGATGAGATGGTCACTACCACTACTCCTGGGGGTGAGCGTGTGGCGATCTGTACGTGTGCTCCGACCGGCCGCCACCTCGCCACGTTCACACGGAGGCCTGAGTCTGGCCTTTACACACTGACTACTGCATCCGCACAGGTGGCTGCGTCAAGTCAGGTGTCTGTGTCGCGTCAGCTAGCTGCATCTTACTCGTGTCGAGTTTTCACGCACCAGACTCTCCTCTGGCACCACCGTCTTGGTCACCCCTCCCTGCCACGTCTGTGTAGCATGCATTCCCGTCTCCTTGTCACTGGCCTCCCCAGGTCCCTGCTCCCGCTTCCGCGCTCGCCTGCACCGCCATGCCTTTCCTGCATCGAGGGGCGGCAGCGCCCCGCTCCTCACTCCTCCTCGTTTCCTCCGACAAAGGCTCCTCTGCAAACTCTCACATGGACGTGTGGGGCCCAGCCCGCATCAGTGGACCGGACCGCGAGTGCTACTTTCTGCTGGTGGTTGACGACAACACGCCCTACACTACGGTTTTCCCCTTGCAGAGCAAGGCGGATGTTCCTAGTGTCTTGATCCCCTGGATCCGCACTATCCGTCACCAGCTCCGCGAGCAGTTCTGGCAGGACCTTCCGGTCTTGCGTCTGCACTCTGACAGAGGTGGTGACTTCTCCTCCCGCTTCCTTGAGGCTTTTTGTCGTGGGGAAGGCATCGCCCAGTCGTTCACGCTTCCGGCCTCTCCGCAGCAGAATGGGATTGCTGAGCGCCGCATTGGCTTGGTCATGGAGGTTGCTCGCACCTCCATGATCCATGCGGCTACTCCCCATTTTCTGTGGCCGTTTGCGGTCCAATACGCCGCGCATCAGCTCAACCTCTGGCCCCGTGTCCCCGTACCAGAGACATCGCCTACACTGCGTTGGACGGGGGAGGTTGGCGATGCGTCAGCGTTTCGGATCTGGGGTTCGCATGCCCTTGTCCGCGATACCACCGTGGACAAGCTCTCTTCTCGCACCATTCGTTGCGTCTTCCTTGGCTTTCCAATTGACGCACCTGACTGGCAGTTTTACCACCCAGCCTTGCGTCACGTCCTGTCCTCTCAGGACCTCTCATTTTGCTTCTACAGTCTCTAACCCCACCGCACTATCCCCGTTCACCCCCCGCCTCTCTCTTCCTGGTTCCAGGTCCCCCCCCCCCCCCAAGTAGACCCCCTCCCCCCACAGGGTCTTGCTCCCTCAGATGTGACTCAAGTAGACCCACCCCCCTTGGTTGAGCCTTTGGAGGTCACCTCTGACACCTCTGGCCTAGATGAGGGGGGGGACGCTGCTGTTGACGACACAGCAGCCACTCGCCGCTCACCACGCTTGGAGACTCCTCCTGGTTTTCCACCTCGGCCGTCTTCGCCGCCTCTGCAGCCTGTTGCTGTAGACTCCGATGCTAGGAGGGTTGGTGACGTTGGGGGTGCGGACTCTAGGGGTGGTGGCGCTGGAGGTGCTGAGTCTGGGGGTTCTGGTTCTGGGGGTGCTGAGCGTCGTAGTGGTTGTGAAGTCGCTGGTGCTCTTGCTGGAGGTTCTGGAGGTGGACAGCAGCAGCAGTCTCGTCGACAGGAGTCTCTCTCGCCACAACAGCTTCGCTAGTGGGTTATTTGGCGGTTTCGCACTAATCGCGGAGCTGGAGGTTCTCGAGGCGCTGAGAATGGAGGTACTGGTGCTGGAGGTGCTGGGGGCGCTGGAGCTGTAGGTCCTGGAGCTGGCGCTGCTGGTACTGGAGGTACTGGAGGCACCGGAGCTTGAGGTACTGGAGGCACTGGACCTGTCGGTACTGGTACTGGACGTGCTGGAGGTACTGGAGGTCCTAGAGCTGGAGGTGCTCGAGGTGCTGGTGCTGGAGGTATTGCAGTTGGAGGCTCTAGTACTGTGGGTACTGCTCAGCAGCGACCGTTTTTCTTGCTGCAGCCGCAGTCGTCACTACTGCCACCTAGCTCGGCGCATCGCCAGGTTCTTAGTCTTTTGTCTTCCACTGGCCTTACTCCTCCCTTACTGTGTCCACCGCCTGACTTGTCTTAGACATAGTTACCGCCAGACTCCCCACTGCCTGCTCCTTCTCCTTACACTGAGCAGCCAGACTCCCTAACAGAGCGTCGTGAGCCTGCGTCACGTCCTGCCTCACCTGTTCGCGCTGTTCATCGTGCTCGTCGTGTTCCTTGTCCTCGTCCTCCACCAGTTCCCGGCACTCACACTATGACACTTCGTCCTTCCTCTGTTCCACAGTGTGTTTCTCTACCGTCTCTTCTCGAGTCCTCCCTTCCTGACGTTCCTGACCCTGAGGCTGATGTTGCTCGTGCTGCTCGTCCTACCATCACACGTCTTCTAGCTACACTTGTCACTTACCCTACTTTTGAGTCTGTTGCTGCGACTGCCTTAGTCACTGAGCTTGTTGACATTGCTGTCTTTGTGACTCTCTTGTCAGTGATTCTGAGTTGGACTGTCCTCCGAACGTCGGGGGTGAGTGTGCCCTTGGCACGGACGTCCTTGAGGACAGGCAGTTTGAGCTCGAGTTTCATGCGGCTACTGTACCTCATCTCGCTGCCATATTGCTTGTGCCTGAGGGAGACCCGAATGCACTACTCCTCTCATGCCAAACGGCCATGGATGCAGAGATGGCATCCTGGAAGTCCACAGGCACTTACATCGACGCTGTTCCTCCACCTGGGGCAAACATAGTCGATGGCATGTGGATTTTCAGGGTGAAGCGGCCGTCGGGTTCTCCGCCTGTCTTCAAGGCACGTTACGTTGCTCGAGGCTTCAGTCAGTGACAGGGGGTCGACTTCTTCCAGACCTTCTCCCCCACCCCGAAGATGACCACTCTTCGGGTGTTACTGCAGCACAGCGCGACTTCGAGCTCCACTCGCTTGACTACAGCACACTTTTCTTGCAGGGCAGCCTACACGAGGAGATCTGGCTACGCCACCCATTTAGCTTCACTGAGTCGTTTCCTGAGGGTACTCAGTGGAGCCTCCGACGGCCAGTCTACGGTCGTGAGTGGCATGACACACTGTGGACGACGCTTGCGGCTCTTGGGTTTGCTCCTTCGACTGCTGATCCATCATTGTTTATACGCACCGACACTTCTCTGCCCCCGTTCTACATCCTCGTGTACGTCGACGATTTGGTCTTTGCCACTGCTGACACTGCAAGAGACGCTGGCCCTTGTGAAGTCGGAGCTGCAGAAGAGACACACCTGCACTGACCTTGGTGAGCTGCGCGGCAATCTTGGCTTGCAGATCACCCGGGACAGAGCACGGCGCACCATCACTCTGACTCAGTCACACATGGTGCAGCAGGTCCTTCAGCGCTTCGGCTTCCAGTTCTCCTCGCCACAGTCCACTCCTCTGCCTACACACCACTCGCTCTCAGCTCCACCTTCGGACGAGTCCGTAGAGCCAAGTGGTCCGTATCCAGAGCTTGTGGGTTGCCTCATGTACCTGATGACCTGCACTCGACTTGACCTCGCGCACCCTCTCAGCAATCTCGCACGCTTCTTTGCGCCCAAGAGACAACGACCAGAGCACTAGCGGGCTGCTAGGAGGGTGCCGCATTACTTGTGCAATACATTGGGCATGGGGCTCGTGCTTGGAGGACGGGGTCCAGTTGTACTCACTGTACACTCGGACGCTTCTTGGGTAGACGACTTGGCGACTCAGCAGTCGTCACAGGGTTAGACCTTCAGCCTTGGCTCCGGTTCAGTTTCTTGGAGGTCTACCCGCTCGTCTTCTGTTCTCAGCTCCAGTTGTGAGGCTGAGATCTACGCGGGGGCCATGGCTGCACAGGAGTTACGCTGGCTGACCTACCTACTTACCGACTTGGGAGAGCGGCCTCGTTCTCCTCCGGTTCTGTACGTTGACAACAAGGCCATGATTGCCTTGTGTCAGGAGCACAGAACGAAGCATATCGCTCTGCGTTACTTCCTCGCACGAGAGTTGCAGCAGCGTGGTCAGCTTCGTCTTGCTTACGTGGCCACACGGGCCAACACTGCTGATATTTTCACCAAGGCACTTGTGTCTGGTGATCATCAGCGTTTCTGCACTGCTCTTGGGCTTGTGCCCACTCTGCTTCACTTGCTTATCGCTTGACTTTGTCTTGTACTATGATCTATATATCTGTACCTGCTTGTTTACTCTTGCTAGCGTGTGATCACTCAACTGCTTGTACTGTCTTAGAACTCTGCTTGTGAATTGGCCTTGTGGCCCTTTGCTTGTGCTCGAACTGTGTCGTGACTTCATGATCCACTTCGAGCTTTGCTTGTTTGTTTTTCTTGACTGGTCTTGTGACCGCTTGTTGTCCCCCACTTCGCCTATGGGGGTGTGTCAAAACATATATTTGTTGTTTGTTGTACTAGGCTGTAATGGGGCACTCCTCAGAGAGTACTCTATTTTTAGGTTTTTTCCTTGTTCTTCTCGACACTCATCATCTCATGCCACCTTCCTCCTAAGACATGGCCACTTAGTCTACTATTCTAACAATAGGGTCCACTGCGCGACCAATCGCGCTAGGTAAAAAATGTTCATGATCATATAGTGTTTTGCCCGGGCATCCATGCGCACGGCCATATATGACCACTCACGTTGCGAAAATATATGTGCGATGATTATTGGCAGTGCGCAACCGATCACGCGTGGTCATATAGGTCACGACCATATATGACCGCGCAATTGCAACACTGAAAACTATTTTATCGCGCGCCTTTTGCGTTGCAATTGCGTGGTCATATATGATCATGACCCTATATGGCCGCGCTCCCCACCCTTGCGGAAAATTTCAGGTGGGGAATAGTACTTCACGCAACGAGGGGATGAGACAAGTGCGAAAAAAACTTTCAGGGAAAATACCCTTTTCGGGAAATGTGCCGGCTACAAAAAGTCTGTGGGAATCCTCTGGCAAAACCACTCCTGCAATTATTGCTTGATTGTAGAGCTACGCGAGCAAATGGAGGCCACATGTGTGTCAAATGATATATATATGTGATACATATTGGTAGGCTGTAGTGGGGTAGATGTTATAGGGGATAACCCCTTAGGGTTTTCCTACTTGTAAAATTTCTCTCGATAGTCAACTCACCTTGCCTAGCTATCTCAACATGGCATCTAGAGCAATGGTCCTAAGGACCTAAGATTGGGGCCCACCTACTCATGAGTTACTTTCCCTACAGCTATACCTACGTGCCTACCTTGCCTGCTGCCCGCGCGCGCCTCGGCTGCATGCGCGCGTGCATTTTTTTTTTAGCGCGCCCCGCTGCCTTTTTTTTTAGCCGCCCGCGTGCTCGCTGCTGTCGCGCGCAGCTCGTCACCGCGCGCAGCCCGCCGCCACGCGCGACCCGCCGCCGCGTGCAGCCAGTAGCCACGCGCAGCCCGCAGCCACGCGCAGCCCGTCGCCGCGCGCAGCCCGCAGCCGCACGCAGCCCGTCGCCGCGCGCAGCCCGCAGCCGCACGCAGCCGCACGCAGCCCGTCGCCGCGCACAGCCAGCTGCCACGCACAGCCCGCAGCCGCGCGCAGCCCGCTGCCGCGCGCAGCCCGCAGCAGCGCGTGCCCTGCCCTGCCTGTGCGCCACTGCCTCGACCTGAGCGCTTAGCCGCCCGTGAGTCGTGCGCTTACCTGCCTTACGCGCGGCCTGTCACAAAACTGCGTGCTTCCTTACCTGCTACAGTTGCCTGCTGCCTGAGCCTGCTGCCTGAACCTGCAGTCTTTGCCTGCTGCCTGAGCCTGCTGCCTGAGCCTGCTGCCTGAGCCTGCTGCCTGAGCCTGCTGCCTGAGCCTGCTGCCTGAGCCTGCTGCCTGAGCCTGCTGCCTGAGCCTGCTACCTGAGCCTGCTGCCTGAGCCTGCTGCCTGAGCCTGCTGCCTGAGCCTGCTACTTTTGCCTGCGCTACAACCATGGCGACCCTTACTGTTCTCGCCTTTGAGCCTGACGGCCGCCCCATCGAGTTTGACACCTGGCTTAGTGACCTGCGCCTTTACCTTATGACTGACGTCGCAGACGGAGTGTCCCTGCTAGCCTATGTGACCGGCACTGTCCCTACTCCTGCTGAGACTGCTCCTGCCCCTGAACGAGCACAGTGGGAGCTCCGCGATGCTGTCGCGCGCCTTGTTATTCGCAATCACCTACCGATCTCTGAGCGCGCGCATTTCAACCAGCTTAAGACTGCTAAGACGCTGTATGATGCTGTCGTTGCCCGCTATTCCGCCCCGACCACAGCCACCGTTGGTAGTCTCATCCTGCCTTACCTGTTCCCAGACTTAGCCTCGTTTCACACTGCTGCCGACCTTATCACTCACCTCCGCGCTAGTGACGCCCGCTTTCGAGCCGCTCTTACCGCCGAGTTCCTCGCCACGAACACCCCCCCGCTGTACTTCACCCTCTACATCCTCGTCACCCGCCTCCCTGACACTCTTCGCTCTGTCAGGGATTACTTCCTTGCCAAGGATCCTCCAACTATCACTCTGGACGACTTCGAGCAGCAGCTGGTCGCAGCAGAGAAGAACATCCTCGCTGTCGGTGCTGCTCGTGGCACTCCCCGCACTCCCCTCTTTGAGGGGTGCTCCCCCTCCCCTCTTGACCCCTCCTACGCCTCTGCTGCTACTGCTGTTGACTTCCTCGGTGCGGAGAAGGTCGCAGCGGCTTCCGCTCCTGGTGGGAAGCGTGGTGGTGGCAGGGGCGGCAAGGGTGGCAGGGGTGGCGGAGGTGGCGGTGGAGGGAGCGGTGGTGGAGGCGGCGGGGGTGGTGGAGGTGGTGGGGGTGGCCGTGGGGGTGGAGGCGGTGGGTGGGGTGGCGGCAGGACCGGGAGCGGTGGAGGCGGCGGCGGCGGTGGTGGGGGAGGAGGCAGCGGCAGTGGCGGTGGAGGTGGGAGTGGGGGTGGATCTGGCCAGAAGGGTGGCCAGCAGCAGCAGCAGCAGCAACAGCCACAGCAGCAGCAGCAGCTTCCTCCCCTCACCTCCCAGCAGCTCAATGACTGGTATGCTGGGCGTGGGGCGTCTCGGGGTTCTGACCGCTGCCCCTATGTCATTCGTACTGGCCCCCGCAAGGGTCGCCCCTGCAACGGTTTTCACACTGAGTATCGTTGTTTTGCTAGGCTTAGTGACGCCTGGCGTACTAAGTATCCTGATGCTACTGAGTTCCCCAACTGGGCAGAGCTGCTTAGGCGTGATGTGCCTATCTTTGATCTGGACTATGATGTTATTCTTGCTGCCATGTATGCATTGACTATTAGTGCTGAGGGTGACTGCTACTTGTGTGTGCCGCCTGACCCCGGTATAAGGACTGCAGCCCTAGGTGCTAGTGAGTCTGCTCCCCTTGGTACTGAGTCGGCTCAGGCCTTGCACACGTTTACACTTGACTCTGGTGCTTCCCGCTGTTTCTTTCGTGATAGCACCACCGTCACTCCGCTCCCTGCACCTGTCCCTGTCTCCCTGGCTGACCCCTCTGGGGGCCCAGTGCTTGCACGCGGCACGACTGTGCTCCCGTGCCCGGCGGTCCCGTCTGGTGAGCTGTCAGGTCTCCTCGTTCCCTCGTTCTCTACGAACCTGGTGAGCAACGCCGTCCTCCAGGATCACTGGGTTGACACCTGGACTCCTGGAGGGCAGCGTGTGGCGATCTGTACGTGCTCCAAGACTGGCCGCCACCTGGCCACGTTCACTCGTGAGCCGGGGTCCAGTCTGTACACCCTCACCACTGTTTCACGCTCCGCTCCTTTGTCTCCACAGCTGTACGCGTCTGCTCAGGTAGCTACCCAGTGTGAGTGCCGCCGCCTGTCGCACGACACGCTCCTGTGGCACCACCGCCTTGGTCACCCCTCCCTGCCTCGCCTTCGTAGCATGCACTCTCGCTCTCTGGTCTCTGGGCTTCCCAGGTCTCTGCCTGCCCTCCCTCCCTCGCCTGCGCCGCCCTGCATTCCCTGCGTCGAGGGGCGGCAGCGCGCCGCTCCTCACTCCTCCTCGTTTCCTCCCACAGAGGCTCCCCTGCAGACGCTTCACCTGGACGTGTGGGGCCCAGCCCGCGTCCAGGGACAGGGCCGTGAGCGGTACTTTCTGCTGGTTGTCGACGACTTCACGCGTTACACCACGGTCTTCCCCTTGCGCAGCAAGGGAGACGTCCCTGCTGTTTTGATCCCTTGGATCCGCGCTGTGCGTCTCCAGCTCCGCGAGCGGTTCGAGCGGGACTTTCCTGTCCTGCGTCTGCACTCTGACAGAGGTGGTGAGTTCTCCTCTGACCAATTGGCAGCCTTCTGTGCGGAGCACGGCATCACCCAGTCGTTCACGCTTCCGGCCTCTCCGCAGCAGAATGGGGTTGCTGAGCGCCGCATTGGCTTAGTCATGGAGGTCGCTCGTACCTCCATGATCCATGCGGCGGCTCCCCATTTTCTGTGGCCGTTCGCGGTCCGGTACGCCGCGCATCAGCTCAACCTCTGGCCCCGTGTCTCCTTGCCGGAGACCTCGCCCACACTGCTGTGGACGGGGGAGGTTGGCGATGCGTCGCGTTTCCGGGTCTGGGGTGCTCGTGCCTTTGTCCGCGATCTCACCGCGGACAAGCTCTCTGCTCGTGCCATTCCCTGCGTCTTCCTTGGTTTTCCTCCTGACGCGCCTGGCTGGCAGTTTTACGACCCCACCTCGCGCCGTGTCTTTGCGTCTCAGGACGTCACCTTTGACGAGTCGGTTCCCTTCTACCGTCTCTTTCCCTACCGCACTGTCTCTCGCCCCCCCCCGCCGCTCTTTCTCGCTCCAGGTCCTCCCCAGGTAGACCCCCTCCCCGCGCCAGGTCCTGCTCCTTCAGGTGTTTCTCAGGTAGACCCTCCGGTACCTGCGCCTGTTGAGGTCACTGGTGACTCAGGTCCTGCTGGAGGTGGTCCTGCTCGGGGTGCTGTCTCTGGGGGTGCTGAGCTTGCGGGTGCCGAGTCTGCGAGTACTGAGCCTACGCGTGAGGAGCCTGGGGGTGCTGGCGCTGGAGGTTCTGGAGCAGCTGGGGGTGCTGGCGCTGAGGGTTCTGAGTCTGCTGTTGCGCGGTCTCCTTGGAGTAGCCGCCTTCGTCCACGTGTGCCTCTCACCCCACAGCAGCTCCAGGACTGGTACGGTCACCGTCAGCGTCGCGCTGCTGGAGCTAGGAGTGGTGCTGGACCTTTGTCTACTGGAGGTGCTGGAGTCGCTGGTTCTGGAGGTACTCGTACTGGAGACACTGAGGCTGGAGACCCTGGGACTGGAGGTGCTGGCTCTGGGGGTGCTGCTGCTGGTGACACTGAGGCTGGAGACCCTGGGACTGGGGGTGCTGGTTCTGGGGGTGCTACTGCTGGAGACACAGGGGCTGGAGACCCTGGGACTGGAGGTGACGACTCTGGGACTGGAGCTTCTGGAGCTGCTGGAGGTTCTGGAGCTGCTGGAGGCACTGGAGCTGCTGGGGGTACTGGAGCTGCTGGAGCTGCCGGTACTGATGCAGCTGCGCCGACACGACTGTTCTTCGCTCCGCCGTCTCCGTCGTCTCTGCCGCCGTCTGACTCTGTTCTTCGTCAGGTTCTTACTCTCCCGTCGTCTACTGGTCTTCCGTTACAGCCTGGCTCACCGCTGCCTGCTCCTTCTCCTTACACTGAGCAGACTGGTAGTCCTGCTGAGCGTCGTGAGCCTGTGTCGCGTCCTGTCTCGCCTGCTCGTCCCGGTCGTCGTGTTCCTCGTTCGCGTCAGCAGGCTGTCCCCAGCACACACCTTGTAGTTCGTCGTCCTTCCTCTGCTCTGCAGCCTGTTCCTCTTCCGTCTCCTCCTGCGTCCTCTCTACCTGACGTTCCAGACCCTGAGTCTGACCGGTTTCGTGCTGAGCACCCTACTGTCACGCGTCTCCTAGCCACTGTTGTCACTGACCCGTCGTTTGAGTCTACTGCTGCGTCTGCTCTTGTCGCTGAGCTTGTTGATTTTGCTGCTGCCTGTCGTCTAGACTACGCCGCCAGTCTTGTTGCTGCGTCTGCGTCTGTCTGTCCTCCGTCCGTCGGGGGTGAGTGTGCTCTTAGCACGGACGTCCTTGAGGACAGGCAGGAGGAGTTCCAGTGTCTTGCTGCTGCTTTACCTCATCTTGTGTCCTCGCTACTTGCCCCTGAGGGAGACCCGGATGCACCAGACATCCCGACTCCGCGCTCTTACGCAGAGGCGATAGAGAGTCCCTACTCCTCTCAGTGGCAGGCAGCCATGGACGCAGAGATGGCTTCCTGGAAGTCCACAGGCACCTATGTCGACGAGGTTCCCCCACCTGGGGCGAACATCGTCAGTGGCATGTGGATTTTCAGGGTGAAGCGGCCGCCGGGTTCTCCGCCTGTCTTCAAGGCGCGTTACGTGGCTCGAGGCTTCAGTCAGCGAGAGGGAGTTGACTTCTTCCAGACCTTCTCCCCCACCCCGAAGATGACCACTCTTCGGGTGCTGCTGCACGTTGCTGCTCACCGTGACTACGAGCTTCACTCTCTTGACTTCAGCACACAATTCTTACAGGGCAGCCTGCACGAGGAGATCTGGCTGCGCCGCCCCCCGGGCTTCACTGGGTCGTTCCCTCCTGGCACCCAGTGGAGCCTCCGACGGCCGGTCTACGGTCTCCGCCAGGCGCCACGTGAGTGGCACGACACACTGAGGACGACACTTGCGGCTCTTAGGTTTGCTCCTTCTACTGCTGACCCGTCGCTGTTTCTGCGCACAGACACTTCACTGCCGCCGTTCTACATCCTCGTGTACGTCGACGACTTGGTTTTTGCCACTGCTGACACTGAGGCTCTCGCCCACGTGAAGTCGGAGCTACAGAAGAGACACACGTGCACTGACTTGGGTGAGCTGCGCAGCTACCTTGGCTTGCAGATCACCCGGGACAGAGCACGCCGCACCATCACCTTGACTCAGTCACACATGGTGCAGCAGGTCCTTCAGCGCTTCGGCTTCACCTGGTCTTCAGCACAGGCCACTCCTCTGGCTACAGGTCACACGCTCTCAGCTCCACCTTCGGACGAGTCCATAGAGCCGAGTGGTCCTTACCCAGAGCTAGTCGGCTGCCTCATGTACCTGATGACTTGCACTCGACCTGACCTCGCGTACCCTCTTGGTCTCCTCGCTCGCTACGTGGCTCCTGGTCGACACCGACCTGAGCACATGGCTGCTGCTAAGAGGGTACTGCGCTACTTGTGCAGCACATCAGGCATGGGGCTAGTGCTTGGAGGGACGAGCCCAGTTGTCCTCACTGGGCACTCAGACGCTTCTTGGGTTGACGACCTGGCTACTCAGCGGTCGTCACAGGGTTACACCTTCAGCCTTGGCTCTGGTTCAGTTTCGTGGCGTTCTACACGCTCGTCTTCAGTTCTTGGCTCCAGTTGTGAGGCTGAGATCTACGCCACCGCCATGGCTGCACAGGAGTTACGCTGGCTCACCTACCTGCTGACTGACTTGGGAGAGCAGCCTCGTTCTCCTCCAGTGCTGTACGTTGACAACAAGGCCGCCATTGCCTTGTGTGAGGAGCACAGACTGGAGCACAGAACGAAGCACATTGCTCTGCGTTACTTCCTGGCTCGAGAGTTGCAGCAGCGAGGCCAGCTTTGTCTTCGTTACGTGGCCACTCGGGCCAACACTGCTGATATATTCACCAAGGCACTTCCGTCTGGTGATCATCAGCGCTTTTGTACTCTGTTAGGCCTTGTGCCTATGCTTCCACACTTGCTGTAGTCTTTGCTTGTACTGTGATCTATATACCTATATACCTGCATGCTGGCTCTTGCTAGGTAGCTCGACACTGTACTGTCATTGCTGCATATATATCTCTGCATGTGAACTGGCCTTGTGGCCATTTGCTTGTGCTCAGAATGTGTGGTGACGTTGTGATCCACCCTGAGCTTGTTTTGTTTCTCTTGACTGGTCTTGTGACCCATTGCTCTCCCCCACTTTGCCTATGGGGGTGTGTCAAATGATATATATATGTGATACATATTGGTAGGCTGTAGTGGGGTAGATGTTATAGGGGATAACCCCTTAGGGTTTTCCTACTTGTAAAATTTCTCTCGATAGTCAACTCACCTTGCCTAGCTATCTCAACAATGTGCAACAAGCAATCTCTAAACGCGGGTTTGGAGCAATTCTCTCGAGGAGTGACGTCAAGGAGCCGGCGGAAATCAAACAGGCGATCTCTTATGTTACAGGCCTACGCCTTATCCACTACACCGCTTCGTGATGGAATGACATTCATAACTGTGTTATTTAACCGTGCTCACATTTCAGTATACCATAAAGAATAGCACGGACAGATCAGGGTAGCTTACTTACCCCAAATGTACGTGGGTGGAAACATTCGTGTTCCAACCCACTTTCATATCCAACGTGTGAATCTTCGAGGGTCTAAAAAGAATACTTTGAACCAGGCTTGCCAGCATGAATTGTTGGTTGCAAATACCTTTATTCGGCACTGACATTTTGCTTGGATTCAGGGTCTGGGGAGTCAAATGTAGACTATAGTTTTAAAGCTGATTTAGAGAAGATGCAATTTCCATTAGCCTAAACGTATTCAGGTAGTTATAATGCGGACATTATGAAGGCTTGGGTGGCAAAGAAGCTCGGCATTACTCTTAGCTAAGAATATTACCGTCCCTAATAAGGTCGAGCAGCACCACCTTCCCTAGCAACTTCCCCATCAGAAATTGTTTCTTTTGTGCGTGTGTGACTAATATTTTGTCAGCCCGGAAGTTAGCGCGAGCGCGCCTCTCGCCACCTAGAAGCTACCGAAGCACGAGCACGACGATCTGAATGCTAGGTCATCGTCTTCCCCGTCGCTCATCCGCTGTCGCACAGCCCGGTGACGTCACCCATCCAGTCCCCGCTCTCGTACCATCATCGTCAGCACATGGCACGCATGGCTCGTCTTCACTCATATGAATGTATGACGCGTATGCAATTGCTAACGGCACGACAGTTCCGATTTCGGAGACGCCTCCTCTAAGAGAAGCATTTCCATCCATACCCTCGCCTCCGCTTTCGATCCCACCACCGACGCTCCCGCTACAGATGCTCCCGTGCCCTTGATTACTCGTAATAGAGTTGACGCTACCAGCCTCTCGAATCAAATCGCGTCGCCAAACGACCCTGCATATTGTCAATTTTTTGAAAATGTCTCTTCTTCGTAAACGCGCATGGCTTACATTCGTTTGATTTGTTTGATTCGGTTCAGATTCACATCGTGCGGCCAACACCACCGAACGCGGCTGTCTCTATGGAACAACACACGCGACTTAGTTCAAGGCCTGAGCTTGACACGCCGTGAATTTTGAGTTGACAGTAGCAAGACTGAGCTCAATGATTTCTCCAATGTATCCGCAGTTCAAGGCCTGAGCTTGATTACAGATCGCGGCACGCGTCTCGCGCGTGCTGCTGACTCGACTCAGATTGCACGTGCACCGCGTGGCTGCCACGAGTGAAGGCACGTACGCACCCATTTCCCAGCGAATTACGCAGTCCGCTTCACTCGCCGCATAGCAGCATGCGCAGCCTGCTTCGCTCGCTGCGAATCCCGGTTTGCTGTGCGTCATCGTGCGCTACAGACTGTGGTCCGACGAAGGGCTCGTGTCGCTCAAAACCCTAAAGCGACGGCGACAGCGGCTGCTGAGTCTCGCCGAAGATTTGAGAGCTGTCGTGATGGACAGTAGCGATTCGTTGTGCGAAGTGGGGGATGGTATGGGCGATGAGGTGAGGGTCGAATGCAGTGTGAGGAGTGAGATGATGGGAAAGGCTGACACTGAGTTTGAAACTGACCCTAAGACAAGTACCAAGGAGTGTTTTGACGGTGAGCGGACGACTAAACTTAGGATCAGTCCTGGCTGCAGGGTTCATTGCGAAGAGGTGAAATGGATGGGACGGGGAGTGGTTTTGGAGAGGGTTGGAGATCCTGACACCATGCAGCTGTCCGTGATTGTAACGAGGGGAGAGTTGGCAAGGGAACAAATGAGGGTAAATGAGACAGAGCGCCAAGATGTGATTGTAATGAAGAAGGACTTACCTGATAGAGAGGCAAGGGTAAGGGAAGGTGAGATAGAGCAGGAAGCAAGGGCATCTGAAAGCATGGCTGACGCTAGGACAGAGGGGAACGAAGAGACTACAGCCATTGGCGATTTGACTGCAGAGAGTGTGACTGTCAAGGAGGGCGAGATGAACCAGAAGTCTGGTCCGGAGATTGTAGGGCGTCCAATAGGAGCACGTGTGAGGCAGGTTGGCCGAGTTTGTGATATCCTGCGTGCTATAACGAAAGCTGTTGTGATCAAAAGCGAGTATAGAGATGAGAGAGGAAACCGAGGATATCGAGAAGATGTGACTGTAGCGAAGGCAGGGGGCAGTGCCAGCGCAGCAGGGTGCGAGGAGGACCCGAGGGTCGAGGCTGGTGTGATAGAGCATCAAGTGGGGAGGATTTTGTGTGGTGTAATGAAGGCAATTGTTTGTGATCAGAAGCGAGTACAAAAATGAGACAGAAAACCGAGGCTATCGAGAGGATGTGACTGTAGCGAAGGCAGGTGGCAGTACCCGTGCAGCAAGGTGCCGGGTGGACGCGGAGGGGGAGCAGCAGGTGAGGGGAATGCTGCGCGCAGTGATGAGGGCTGTTGTGATCAAGAGCGAGTACGGGAGGGTAGAGGCTGGTGTGGCTAGCCTAGCTGGCCTGTTAGGACAGGCACTGTTCGTGAAGAGTGAGTATACAGACGAGCGAGGTGGTTGCATGGCGGAAGCAGCAAGGATGGGAGCTGAGGCTTGGTATACACGGATGATTGCACTTGGACATGAGGTGGGAACGAGAACATTTGAGTCAACTGTGGACTTTGCTGAGGCTCGGAATGCACAGGTCGTTACACACGGAGATGATGTAGGAGCCAGGAGAACGTTTATCACTGCTGGTCAACGGAGAGATGCGATGGAGGGGGGGAGTGAGGCAGGAGCATTGGATGGATCACATGCTGTCGCTTTCTGTGAGGAAGCCGTTGAGGCAGGTGTAGAGGATGGTAGGAACACTACAGCGAGAGGTGTGGGTAGTACTAGTAGTAGAAGTAGCTCTAGGGATGATACTTGCAATGGATGTGGCCAAGGGAATTATGCAACAACGCGACATCTACATGAGATAGTGCAGCCGCTGCCGTCGCCACCACCACCACGGCAATAGCAGCAGCAGCAGCAGCAGCAGCTTGGGGGAGAAGGAGGAGCAGGAGGAGGAGGGGGCAGGAGTGGAGGGACAGAGTCAGCTCACACAGAAGTGGCGGGGACTACTCCTGGCAGGATCTCTTGGCCTGCTTGAAGGCTGTCTTTCCTTTCGGGGCCGTGAACCGCTCCCTGTGAGGAGCACAGATGAGAGGCGGGAATCTGGTGAAATTGCTGAGATGGGGAGGGGAGAAACTGTACAAGAGGTTACTGAAGAGCAGGCAAAGGGAGTTGAGAAGTGCAGTGTATCAGGTGCAATCAACAGAGGCGCAGAGGAGCATGCTTTGTTACCGCTATCTTCTAGCATTGTTGCTTTAGAAAGGGGGGTGTTTCAAGGAATGATTGGTAAATTGGCAAGCAAAGAGGGTGGGATGCTTGAGGAGATAGTGATATGCACGCTAAGGGATGACAAGGAGGAGTTTATTCAACAGAGTGGAGATCTGCTTTGGGATGCCTTTGTCGACAGGCTTATTGAGCCCGCTGAGGAATGCTACCACTTCTGCTATTGCCCAGGGGCTATCAGTTGCATGTAATCAAGGCGGAATCCTAAAGACGTTCCATAGAATTAATTATGCAAAAAAAAATTGTTGATTCTGTCTGGAGTTTACGCGCTAACGGCTTTAGTGTACATATACGGAATCGTTTCGAGAACAACCGCATTCGAAACTGCCACCATTGTGGGGTGGTTGCTGTCGTGTCAGAGAAATGACAACCACAAGTTTCCGCCGTTTGCCTGCTGGGTTCACACGAGCGTCGATTTCGGGGTCGAGATCAGGAGGTTTTCGTGTCGTCCCTGCCAGTAGGTGTCATCATATTTGCCAGTTGTGTTGCAACAAGGTGTACGTCAAATCCGTATAAAAATTAAGGGCGCATTTCAGGCGGTTACGAACAAGCAACTTCGTAAACGACTGCTTTCCGATTTTCCGCGACGCTGGGCGAGTTTCTGCGACCTGAACCTCGTAACAACTCAGTTTCAACCACTGGAGGCCAATCGATCGTTTACGATCAACTGTCAGTTGTCGTGCACCGTCTGCTTGCCACCAGACGACTGGTTCCCGTCACCCAGAGAATCGGACCCGCCCTTCCAAAATTTTCAAAACAAACAAATGATGGCCTTTTACCTAGAAAATGGAGCAATATCATCAGAAAATCAAATTTAACGGCAGCCCCAAACCCTAAACGGTTCGTCAGGCCGTCAGATTCTCGCCGTGGTAGGCCCAGGCAGAAGGTGAACTTGCGCACCACACTACTGGCTGCGACCTAGCACTGTACATGCGCGACTCATGTAGACAGTGATCAGACTAGTTTGTTTGGAGGCAGGAAAAACGACCTCGTAACAAGTTTGGTCGTGTGCGACGCCCAACTTGTTCGGAATACTTGTTACGAGGCCTGAAACGTGCCCTAACTGAACCTTAGCTAGTGAGTCTGAAGAGTGCGACCTGGTTTCAATTGCCTCATTTCGCACACCCAAACCATGAACTAAATCGAGCACAGCTCTGTGGCGAATCCAGACCGTTCATTCCATTACCCTTCACTCACGATCGTCGATGCTGCCCTGCTGTGCCCGCCGCAGCTGCTTCCATCCATGCCCGAAAGGCACACCAGGGAGGACTTGAATCCTGACCCTGCACAACCTACTCCACCTACCCACACCCCTCACACACAACTGCTTGTGTGAGGGGATGTAGAGCAATACGTATGTGCCACCAACCAGATTGTTACGTATTATCCAGCTCCTCCCCACCTACGTCATTCAGCGCGACGCTTTCGGCGGCTGTGGCGCTGGCATCTTCTTAGGGTTCACAAGTATGCATACTACCTAGACAGCCACACACTTTCGTCCATTACCCGTCTTAGCAGAGTGTCGTGTCTGTCGTAAACCCATTACGACCACCTCTCAGCTCCGCAGATAGTTAAGCGTGGGGGTCTAAATTAGCTGATTAGTAGCTATTTGTGAGTGTAACCACTGTTGTATCGTTCTCGCTGATTTAACTCGTAATTCGGCCTAGGTGTAACCATGTCAGGCTGCGAGGCAGCTGGCGTGGCGTCGACCGCCGTGGCGACAGTTGCGATGCCTTCGCGAGAGAATGGCGACGACATGGGCGAAGACCCGAAGCGCTTCGACTTCGGGTTCGCCTTCAACAACGCCGACTTTGCCGGTGCGCTCTAGTCACATACGGAAGGCAGAGCCACATTCGACCGTAGTTGATCGTACCGTGTTGCTCGGATAAATAGTACAATTGAGTTACTTTTCTCAGCAGCGTGAGATTAGTCCATACGAAAGGTTGAACGCTACGTATCAGTCCCGAAACGTCGTGCGTGTAAGACCTTGATGCTCTCAGCAGACGCCAGTCACCACGTCAATTACCCTAATTGCGGGACGTTTGCACTTTCTGCGTGGGGTTGTTTCAGGCTTTGCCCAGTCCCAGTTAGGGTTAATGACGCAAAGAAGTACAATTGCAAGACCACGCGGGTTCGCAAATGTAACGGATACGTAGAGAGGAATTAAGCGTCGTTTTGAAGCATTTGGGTTCCATTGAAGGCTCGACGGTTCGCTGTTACTGTTTCTACCACCGGCTTACTGACCGTGCCACGTGTCATCCCTCCATTCGTTCGATTGTTTCCCTCGCAGATCGTATCGTGCAGCTTCGAATTTGTCCTGACGAAGCCACGACCCCGCGTCGCTCCAGCAGCAGCGGAAGCTTCGGCGCTGCTTCCGGAGGCTCCCCGTCCCGCGGAGGTGGAAGCCCCCTTTCCCCGACCGCCGCCGCCGCCGCCGTAGCCGCCGCGTCTGCCGCCGGAAATCTAGGAAAGAGATGCGCTTCTATCGGAGGGGGAGCGGGGGGTATGGAGCGAGAGGACGGCGGAAGCAATTGCGCGGATCTCATGGACCTATCGGGGGAAGGAGGGGAGGGGGAGGCGGAAGGGGAGGAAAGCGCGGGCGCAGGGGATGGGGAGGGGGAAGGGGAGGGAAGGCGGGACGGGGAGGGGCAGGCGAGAATGTACTCCTTTGACGGTCGAGGTGGAGGGAGAGGCGCGAGTGGAGAATTGTCGTTTCTAGCTGCTGTGAACAACCATTCTCAAGGTGCGTTTGGTTGCTAAGATAATGAAAGTGAATGTGTGCGGTCGGAAGTTGTAGATTGCTTGATTCTACTCAAAGAAACCTTTTCATCTTTCATCCCGTTGTTGCCGTTTTGTTTCATTTATTGCAGTTTTTTACTCTCTTGCTCCCCTTTACACGTTCCATTGCCCCTCATTCCCCTTACGCACCTGTTCCCCCTCCGCCCACTTGCCTGCTCCTCCCCTTTCCCCCTTTTGCCGCCCCACCCCCATTTCCCCCCCCCCCCCCCCCCCCTCTCTTCCCCCCTCTCCCGGCCTTCCCTTGCGTGCTGTCCAGCCGTACCACTGGGACCGGACCAAGCAGCAGCTCTGACAAGAGGCTCGGCAGGAGGAGGAGGTAGCATCGGCAGCCGCCCTCACAGCCCCTTCACCACCACCAGCGGTGCCAGTGGTGCCGCCGCTGCTGCTGGTGCTCCTGCTGCTGCTGCTGCTGCCGCTGGTGCTGCCGCCGCTGCTTCTGCTGCTGCTGCCGGTGCTCCTGCTAATGCTACTGCTACTGCTGCAGCTGCAGCTGCAGCTGCTGGTGGTGCTGGTGCGGGTGCTGTTGGCAGTGCTGCTGTTGCTGCTGGTGGTGCTGCTGCGGGGGTTGGGGGGCCAGCAACCAGAGCGCCAAGGTTTGGCAATCTCGGAGCGTCAGGGCTTGCACCTTTCGAGTCAAGCCAAAGGCCAGTAGGAGGAGCGGCGGTGGGAACAGGGACGTGTGGTGGGTGCGGCTTGGGAGGGGGCGGCAGAATTAGTGCTCACCTGGGCGGCAGTAGCGGAAATCTGGGTGGCAGTGGTGGTGTAAATTTGGGTGGCAGTCTGAATGGCGGTGGCGGTGTGACGATAGGGAGTTGCGGGGGGTACAGAGTGGTGAATCTGCATCTATCCTCGGTGGTGCTGGCAGCCAAGTCTGCCTTCTTCCGCACGCTCTTCACCTGTGGCTTTAAGGAGACGTGCCAGAACAACCCCGTCGTGCTCAACGTCTCGCCAGAAGGTACCATCCATCTTTGCTCGGTCATAGCAGCAGCAGGCATTGATGTTACACAATGCTACTGTGTCTTCCCTTCCGCCCTCGCCTCACCTGTGGCTTTAACGAGACATGCCAGAACAACCCCGTGGTGCTCATTGTGTTGCCAGAAGGTACCATCTGTGTTTGGGTGAAAGCAGCTTGCACAGAGTTAGATGCATGGCTGCCTGTTTTTTTCTCGCACGCTCTTCTTCCGCACGCTCTTCTTCCCCTGTGGCTCCAAGGGGACGTGTCTGTCAACCCGTGGTGCTCAATGTTTCATCGGAAAGTGAGGCGAGGTGTTAGAAGATGAAGACTGTATGATATGATTCTCCCTGCTGTACGTGCTTCAAAATTGCCCACTAACTGCCTGCCTGTCCTCCGCTTCTTCCCTTCCGTGTTTCTCTTGCTGTTGTGGTTCCTGCCTGTAGAGGAAGGCCCAGTGACTGACCACCTCCGCTTCATCTACACGGGCGACATGCAGGAGGGTAGCAGCGAGCGACCCAGAGGACGAGAACCCTCCCTGCCTTCCTCACTTCTCCCTCTTGCTGTTCCCTGCTGTCTCCCTCAGAGGAAGGCCCGGTCATAGATCTCCTGCGTTTCATCTACACTACACGGGCGACATGCAGGAGGGCAGCAGCGACCCACAGGCAACATTCGTCCAACCACTCCCCCCCTCTCTCCCCACTCTCACCCACAGAGGAGGGCCCTGTCATCGACCTGCTCCGATTCATCTACACGGGCGACATGCAGGAGGGCAGCAGCGACCCGGAGGACATCATCAAGATGTACCTCGTGGCAGACAAGTTTGGCGTCGCCTCCTGCATGAAGATCTGCCTCGAGCGCCTCGTCAACCTCCCCATGACCGTCCCCACCGCCTGCCTCTACCTCTCGCTCCCCGACTCCATGCACTCGCATCGAGGGGTGGCACAGCTGCTGGAAGCTTCCCGGGGGTTTCTGGTGGCGCATTTCAGGGATCTGGAGCGCGTGCACAAGGGGGAGGAGTTTCTGGAGCTGCCGCTGGTGGGCGTGCAGACGCTGCTGGCCAGTGATGAGCTCAATGTGCGCGACGAGCTCACGGCGTTCCATGCCATGGTGGAGTGGCTCAGACACCACCACGACGATCTAGATGACAGGAAGTGAGTGGTCTTGTCCTCTCTCTCACTCACTCACTCGCTCGCCCCCTCACTCACTTCCTCACTCACTCACTCGCTCACTCTCTCACTCACTCAGGCACACACACAAACACCCACACATGCACCACTCGCCACGAGGGGGGGTGGCATGTGAGCTGAATGTCCGCGACGAGCTCACGGCGTTCCATGCCATTGTGGAGTGGCTCAGACACCACCATGATGACTTGGACGACAGCAAGTGAGTGGCCTCGTCCCTCCCTTCCCTCTTGCCCCCCTTTCTTTGCACCCACATCTTCTCGTTCTCTCGGGCGGGCATGCTCACACTCACTCTCGCACGCATGCAAGTCACCACCCTTCCTGCTCTTGCTGTTTGCGAGTGGCGAGCTTCATGTGAGGGACGAGCTCACGGCGTTGCGTTCCATACGATTTTAGAGTGGCTGAGGTGTCATGCCAACGACAGCAAGTGAGTGGCTGAGGTGTCATGCCAACGACAGCAAGTGAGTGGCTGAGGTGCCATGCCAACGACAGCAAGTGAGTGGCTGAGGTGTCATGCCAACGACAGCAAGTGAGTGGCTTCGCCTCTCTCGCCGCTTCCATTCCCCTGCTCCCATTATCCACCTTCGCCCACTCTTCACACATGCACACACACACTCTCACGCAGACACACATGTGCGAGCACACATGCATCCCTCATGACAGGCAATGACCTCGAGGACGCGGTGCTGTGCTCGTCTTGTCACCATCATGCCTCAATGCTCTTGTTCCCTTTCCATCACTCTCCACTCCACCACCCACCACCGCAGGCGAGCGAGCGGCAGTGCGGTTGGCAGGCAGAGCACGTGTGTTTCCCACTCATGACATGACAGGAGACGAGACGAGACGAGACGACCTCGAGGATGCAGTGCAGACTGCTCTGCTCTCGTCTGGTCTACTCACCACCATTCCTCAACGACGGTCTTGTTCCCTCTCCACCATTCTCCACCACTCTCCACCGCACAGGCGGGCAGCGGTGCGACTGGCAGAGCACGTGCGTTTCCCCCTCATGACAGGGGACGATCTCGAGGACGTGGTGCTCAAGGCACCTGAAGTGGACAGCCCCGAATGCCAGGCGCTGGTGAGCAGGGTTTAAAAAAACGACCGTTTTTTTGAAATTCTACCGTAAAAATGTGAGTGAGAGGCTTAGTTGCGGAAGACGCGTCTAGCGTCTTAGACGCGTCCGTCTAGACGCAGCGTCTAAGACGCTAGATGCTAGACAGCATGGATTAGACGCAGTATTAGACGAAAACCCGGGCAGGCCTAAAAAAAAGTTCGGGCAGACCAAAAAAAGTTCTAAGGGGCATGGGGAGGGTGGGGAACATGCACCTATGTCACAATGGGGTGAATGTTTCCCCATACCATAATTTTTTCCCCATTCTTAGACTTCACAAAATGTGTTCAACTTTGGTTGGGGGGGATTCAAATTTGCTTGGGGGGCTGGTGGTTTATGTGGTCGAAATGGGTGGGGAGGGGTTTGAATGGCGCGAAATTGAATTTCTTGTCGAAATGGCGAATTTCAATTTCGCGCGCGGAATTTTTTTTCTTGGGCTGCCCGAAATTTTTTTGCCCAAGCGTCTTGCGTCTAAATGTGCGTCTTGCGTCTAGCGTTTCCGCAACTAAGGTGAGAGGGCCCCCAGCACAATGTGACACGCTCACATTGCCAGCTTGTCACGCGGGGCGCACAATGTGAGCTTGTCGGGCAGGGTTGGGGGGGGGGGGGGGAGATGGTGGGGGGGGGGGGGGAGATGGTGGGGAGGGGGGGATGGTGGGGGAGCCATGCTGCCCTCGAGGATGTGGTGCTGAAGGCGCCCGAAGTGGACAGCCCCGAGTGCCAGCCGCTGGTGAGTGGGTGGCGCTGGTGAGTGGGTGGCGCTGGTGAGTGGGTGGCGCTGGTGAGAGAGGGATTAGTCTGGTCAGGTCTACATGAAGTCAGGTGCTGGGTTGCTGCAGTTGATGAGGTGATCTATCATGGAAGTCAAGGCCTCCCTCCCTCCCCCCCTCAAGCCCACCTCCCCCGCACACATTTCCCCCCCCCCTCCCCTCCCTCTTCCCCACTTGAGGGAAGCAGCATGGTTCCGAGCGTACAGCTCGGTGCGCCGACTGTGCCGTGCCTCATGAACGAGACGGCCACCACGCACAGGCGTTTATGGCAGCGGCTGTGTTATTTTTACCCTTGCACCCCATCTACCTCCCCTCCCTCCCCCTGTGTTGCTCTTTGATTTTGTACAGGTGAGGGAGGCAGCATGGTTCCGAGCATACAGTTTGGTGCGCCGGCTGCGCCTCATGAACGAGACGGCTGCCACTCACAGGCGCTTCTGGCAGCGCCGGTGGAACCGCAACTCTGTGGGGCACGTGTATTTCGATATTCACCTGGAGAGGTTTCAGGTGGGTTCTCTGGTGGTGTCAGGTAGGCTGTTATTTAGTTTCAGGTCAGTTTTCTCCTTCGTCTGCCAGAGGGGATTGTGGCACTAGCAGCCGTTGCCAGAGGGGATTTCGGCACTAGCAGCCGTTTCCAGAGGGGATTGTGGCACTAGCAGCCGTTGCGAGAGGGGATTGTGACTCATTTGGGATTCATGGATGAGCACCAGGAATCGCCGTTTTCTCCCTTTTTTTCCCTCATTTCCCCCTCTCCTCCCCTCCCCTTCCCCTCCCCTCCCCTCATCTCCCCTCTCTCCCCTCCGTTCACCTCCTCCCCTCTCTCTCACTACAGGCGCTGGCAGTGCCAGCAACTGTAGAATCCGCCACGTTTGGGATCGGTGGGAAGCGGTTCTACCTGTCAGCCCGACACAGCAAAAGGAGGGGGAACTTACACTCAGCACCCGCTCCCCCATACTCCCCTCTTCTCCCCTCTCTTCTCCCCTCTCTTCTCCCCTCTCTTCTCCCCTCTCTCTCAAACCAGGCGCTAGCGGTGGCAGCAACTGTGGAGTCGGCCACGTTTGGGATCGGTGGGAAGCGGTTCTACCTGTCAGCCCGGCATGGCAGGCGGGACGATGGCACAGAGACTCTGGACATTCACCTTCACCTAGAGAACAGCCACAGCGTGCAGCCGGAAATCCAGGTATGGTTGGGTTGGGTTGGGTTGGGTTGGGTTGGGTTGGGTTGTAGCGAGATTGCTGCATGCAGGGACCAATCATGTGTGGGATGATGCGGCAGGCGGAACGATGTCACAGAGACTCTGGACATTCGCCTTCACTTGGAGAACAGCCATTGCGTGCAGCCGGAAATCCAGGTATCACCCAAAACGTCCAGCCGCGGTATGGTGCATTCCGAGGCCCCCAGACCATAACAGGCGGGATGATGACACGGAGACATGTGGCATTCACCTTCATTCACACAACAGCCACAACATGAGACTTGGGCGTACAGCCAGACTGGAGGTTCAGGTAACGCCGGAAACACGGTATGGTTTATTAACTGTCCCTCACACCAGAGCAAGGGGGGAATGATGGCACGGAAACGCTTGGTTTTCACCTTCATGAGAAGAGCTGCAGCTTGCAGGCGGAGATTCAACTCTTGAGGCGCCTGAGATTCAGGTGTGATTCACCTGGTGTGGTTGAGTCGAGGCCCAGCCCAGGTGTGATTCACTCCAACCTCAGGCCACTGCAGGGAGGGGGATGATGGTGCTGGCACTCTAGATGTCTCTGACACCTGGGGAAGAGTCACTGTGTTCATCTCAAGATTCAGGTATCAAGTGAAATTAAGTTGGATTTTTTTTTTTTTAATTTATTTTTTCCCGCAAACACATCTTCCTCATGCTTCACGCCCCCTCCCTCACTTCTGCCCAATGCCCCTTCCATCCATCTGTCGCCTTCTCCCCATCCCCTTGCCCTTCCACCTTCCCTCCCCCCTTCCTGCCCCCCTTCCCTCCTGCCTACCTGTCCCTTGTTGTCCCCCTGTTCCCCCCTTTCATTCCCCCTTCCCTACGCCCTTTCCCTCCTCTTCCCTCCCCCTCACCTCCCCTTTTCGCGCTTCCCCCTCCCATCCCTCCCATCCCTCCCATCCCTCCCGACCCCCCTCTCATCCCCCCCAACCCCCCTCCCATCCCCCCCGACCTCCCTCCCATCCCCCCCGACCCCCTCCCATCCCCCCCGACCCCCTCCCATCCCCCCCGACCCCCCTCCTCTTCACTTTCTCCCTTCTTCAGGTGAGCTTCATATTCTATGCCAAGAGGTGGCCGGATTGCCAAGAGATGGCCGGATTGCCAAGAGGTGGCCGGATTGCCAAGAGGTGGCCGGATTGCCAAGAGGTGGCCGGATTGCCAAGAGGTTGCCGGATTGCCAAGAGGTGGCCGGATTGCCAAGAGGTGGCCGGATTGCCAAGAGGTGGCCGGATTGCCAAGAGGTGGCCGGATTGCCAAGAGGTGGCCGGATTGCCAAGAGGTGGCCGGATTGCCAAGAGGTGGCCGGATTGCCAAGAGGTGGCCGGATTGCCAAGAGGTGGCCGGATTGCCAAGAGGTGGCCGGATTGCCAAGAGGTGGCCGGATTGCCAAGAGGTGGCCGGATTGCCAAGAGGTGGCCGGATTGCCAAGAGGTGGCCGGATTGCCAAGAGGTGGCCGGATTGCCAAGAGGTGGCCGGATTGCCAAGAGGTGGCCGGATTGCCAAGAGGTGGCCGGATTGCCAAGAGGTGGCCGGATTGCCAAGAGGTGGCCGGATTGCCAAGAGGTGGCCGGATTGCCAAGAGGTGGCCGGATTGCCAAGAGGTGGCCGGATTGCCAAGAGGTGGCCGGATTGCCAAGAGGTGGCCGGATTGCCAAGAGGTGGCCGGATTGCCAGCTCGACTACCTCCGGGACCGCGTGACCAAGGGCTTCGGGATCAATGCGAGCAACAATTAGAATTTACCCGTCACAGCTTTCTCTGCTTTCCTCTCCCCCTCCCACCCCCCCCCCCCCCCACTTCCCCCTTACCCCTCCCACCTGCCACCCCATTGCTTCCCGCTATCCCCCCTATTTCCTTCAGGTGAGCTTCATATTCTACGCCAAGAGGTGGCCGGAAGGCCAGTTTGACTACCTGCGGGACCGCGTGACCAAGGGGTTCGGGCGCAACGCGAGCAACTGGGGGTACAGCAACATCCTGGGGCGGCCGTGGGCGGATGTGGTGCAGGATGAGAGCAAGTACTTCAAGAACGGCGTCATGTCCGTCTTTGCTGAGGTGCAGATCCTGGAGGACGCAGGCCGCGGGCCGGTTGTAGGGGGGTGAGGTTGGGGGTGAGAGCGCTCCAGCCGCCATGCGAGCAACTGGCGGGGGGTACAGCGAGCAATCGGGGGGGGGGGGGGGGGGGGGGGGGGGTACAGCGAGGAACTGGCGGGGGTACAGCGAGGAACTGGGGGTACAACAACTTGGAGCGGCCGTGGGCAGATGTGGTGCAGGGAGGACGAGAGCAAGTACTTGAAGAACGGTGTCATGTCCGTGTTTGCTGAGGCGCAGACATTAAAAGATTCAAGGAGGGGGGGGTTGAGGGGGGGAGCATGGAGGGCCTAAAAGCTAAGTGCTGTGCCTTGTGTTTGGGGGTGGCTTTGAGTGGGGCTTGGGGCCTAGAAGCTAAGCGCTGTGTCTTGTGTTGTATTTGCTGGGGTGCAAAACAAAGTGTGAATGAAGGTATCCTAGCACATGCAGTTATTGGGGTTTGAAGTCTGTACATTGCAAGACTCACCTTTTTTTTCCTTGCCCGCAGTGAATCATTAGCATTAAGATACAAGTGAGACAAAACAATACATCAAAAGATTCGGTGGCTTTAGGTAAAACTGCTGTTACATCATCCCTGGCCCTGAGCTCGTTGACTTAGTACTCAGGTGTGTCCTCCAACACGGATGATGAACTGAAAATCAAAAGCGTTACAAAAGAAAACGTCCGCGCTAAAATACATGCTGGTTCCGGCAGCAGATTTAGGCACTTTGAAGCTGCAAGGACATAGAGCAGAGCCGGTGACATCAGCAAATCATGTTTTGACCGGGAAAAAAAAAACAAGAGGCGACGTAATCGTCTTAGGGTTGCGAAGCTGTTTGTACAATTACATATTTGGTTTCGTTATTATCTTCTTCGAAACAGATAGGGCTTATAAACAAAACAACAAGGCTTACAAACAAAACAATTACTAACAATGGAACACCCTTTCGGTTGGAACTTTGGTTATGGATGCAGTTGGAATCGAAACTAGGACCTTTCGAAACAAGGCCAACTTCGAAACAACTGTGCTACGTGCGCTGCTTCGTGCGCGGCGTTAAAATTATACGTTGATTTATTTTGCGCGTGAAGTGCTCTAGGGTTCGCCAGAGGAGCTTGTTCTTCTGCCTCACCCTACTCACGCTCCACCTAACTCCAAGGTCAGAATATTCAACATGCCGCTTAGAGTTTTCATTTGCTTCTTATTCTTAGTTAGTCCTCCCTCTCCTAAATTCATCTCGTTCTACTAACGGGCTACGGGACTTCCGCTCGGTAAGCTCCTAGCTTACAACTTCAACCTTTTCAATTAGTGTTTGTTAGGTCGACTTGATTCTTACCTAGATTAACTTAGATCTAAACTAGTCCGGCTTAGATCTTGTATATCCATGTCGACTTAGGCTTGCTGACCATTTCGTCCTAGAAAAAGGGTCGATTTCTTAACTACAAACCCATGCGACTATAGACGTCCTTGTATCTTTTGTGCTAGCCTCATTCCGTCCGTTAGTTGCTTTGTCCATTCCCATTCTTTGTTTCTTCGTTATGCATGAAGTTTTGTATCTCTCTTTCTCACTGTGTTCTCGTTCTCTCAGCAGCGTTTCATTTAACATTCCTTCCATCTTTTTCTAAATATCGCCTTCATTCTTAAGTGCTCTTTAGCTGTCTTTAGTTTAATCTTTTTCCGTTCCTTCCGTCTAGCTTTCTGCTGTGGTTCATTTTTTCTCTCCGTACATGTTTTTTTCACTTCGTTGGTACCTTCCTTGTCGTTCCCTTCTCTTTACCGTCATTTTTTCTTTGAAGTTTTGTTCAATTTCAGCGTTATCCGGTCTTTTATTGTATTCTTTCGTGTCTCTTACCTACCTGTTTCATTTTCTCCTTTCTCTCCGCAATTCTTTTTCTCTCTTCTTCCCATCTTACTTCCTTTCATCTTTCCTTTCAATTCACTTTTGGCTCTTAAGTGCCCTTTAGACATTGTCTAGTCGTTTCGTCCTTTTTTTGTTGCGTTCCTATGTCATTCCTCTCCTTTTACCCGTTTGATTGTACCCTTCGTTGTCATCTTGTTCCGATATTGTCTAGTGTCTTTCTGACATTTTTGTTATTTTTTTTTTCTTTCATGCCATCAAGAACTCTTTTCCTTTCATTTTTAAATTGCATATACAGTATGTTCTTTGGCTCTCGTTTCTGTTCTTAATTGTTTCCTCTTGTCATTGTAGACTTCGAGATTGTTCAGGTTCCTTCTACCAATCTAAACCAGTAAGTTCTCAAAAGTTTTCATTAGTTCATGTTCTTCCTTCCTTCATCGTTTCTTCACTGTATCCTTTCAGCACATCTTAGTTTTTTTAAGTACGGCCCGTTTCCTTCCTTTCTTCCTTCCTCTCCTTCTCATTTCCCGTTTTGTACTTTATAATCTTATGTTCCCCCTCTTGATTTATTCTCCTGCGCTTCTTTTTTATTTCTCGCTTCTCGTATATCGTCTTCGCTGTCAGAGGTCCACTGGAGATCCCCGATGATCCTAGGGAAGGGTTACAGGCATGTTGGCCTGGGGGGTTATGGGCGCACTCACCCGCTACACAAACAAGCCCTTTTATCCCAGTGGTTAGTGACTGGGATTCTGACATGGTATCAGAGCGAAGGTCTCGGGTTCGAATCCCGGTGTGTGCACCTCGGGCATCCCAGTGCGGGGGGGTGTCAGAGGTCCACTGGAGATCCCCGATGATCCTAGGGAAGGGTTACAGGCATGTTGGCCTGGGGGGTTATGGGCGCACTCACCCGCTACACAAACAAGCCCTTTTATCCCAGTGGTTAGTGACTGGGATTCTGACATTCGCCTTGCATGTTATCTTTCCTTCCGTTTTGGTTCTGTCTTTACTTTCGTGCCGTTTTTTCATCTGTATTTCATAATTACATCTCTATCTTTGGTTCTATATTTACCGGTCTTATACCCTCCATTCTTTTTTCTCCCATCAATTTTTCTTTTACCCCAACTTCTTCCCATGTTCTCAGGACATTTGTTATTCCTTTCGGGACGTTGACTTGAATCTGGAGATATTGTAGCGGTTACTTCTAGGATTCATCATACTTATCTTGCTAATTGTTTTTGCAGCTTTTATTGGGTAGGGTGTGTTTTTGTCCGGGCTTGTCAATGTACATGCATTTGACTGCATGAGTGTGTTTATGCGTATGTCGGTGTGTGTTTGTGTGTGTGTTTGGCATTCATTTATCATTGCATTAATAACATATGTCTGTGAGTTTTAAAAATTAGGATCAAGCCATCATTTCCGAGAAGGTTCTTTGCCCACTCAGTGAGTGTGTTCATTTGAACTGGATTTGATGGAATTGACCTTTTTTTTAGATCACACAGATTGTGTTATTTCATGTGACAGTTGGATGATTCAAACGTTCGGCTATTGACTTCCCCCCCATGCTAGGCAGGGGATGCGGTAGCCTAGTGTATGGGTCAATCAACTATCACGCATTTTCATTATGTTATATAAACATTCACATATAGTATTGTCAGAGGTCCACTGGGGATCCCCGATGATCCTAGGGAAGGGTTACAGGCACGTCGGCCTGGGGGGTTATGGGCGCACTCACCCGCTATATAAACAAGCCCTTTTATCCCAGTGGTTAGTGGCTGGGAT
Source organism: Closterium sp. Yama58-4 (assembly GCA_947470075.1). Taxonomy (NCBI): domain Eukaryota; kingdom Viridiplantae; phylum Streptophyta; class Zygnematophyceae; order Desmidiales; family Closteriaceae; genus Closterium; species Closterium sp. Yama58-4. The sequence continues at coordinate 283,518 of CANIUD010000006.1, forward strand.
TCTGACATGGTATCAGAACGAAGGTCTCGGGTTCGAGTCCTGGTGTGTGCACTTCGGGCATCCCAGTGCGGGGGGGTGTCAGAGGTCCACTGGGGATCCCCGATGATCCTAGGGAAGGGTTACAGGCACGTCGGCCTGGGGGGTTATGGGCGCACTCACCCGCTATATAAACAAGCCCTTTTATCCCAGTGGTTAGTATCTGGGATTCTGACAAGTATATATAAGTATATACCACACATACTACATCAGCATATGCATCATATTTATGCATTATCATTAAACATTTGACTCATAAAACCATTGTTATGCATCCATTCAAACCTCATTTATGCATGACATAATCATTCTACGTATGCATTATCATTATGGAATAAACTGCCACATTTTTACAATAACAGCTATTCATCCATACGAAGAACTTGGAAAACGTGAAAGAACTTTAGTACCATTCTTGGTAAGCTGTTATGGCATACGGTAGTGGCAATCGTTTGTAACGTTCACCATATATTTTTTTTTAGTATAGAGGATGAAAAAAAAAATTGAACATAACGATTGTAATAGGTTGCTTCGCAACCCAAAAAAACACAGAATGTGTAAATGCCAGAGAATATTTTAAGTACCGGACTGCCTGGCCGAAGAAAGTGAATTTTGCCAGCACCTTTGCACCTACGTCATCACACCAATCAAAGGCATCCTTTGAAGGATATAGAACAAGGCGCTTGGTGTTGATAAATCCGGCGTTCATAAACACTGTTTGGAGTACCCAAAAAACAAAATGGACAGAAATAAGTGAGGGTGAGAGAAAGTGCAACAGAGAGAGAGAGTGCAACAGAGAGAGAGAGAGCAACAGAGAGAGAGAGAGAGAGAGAGAGAGAGAGAGAGAGAGAGAGAGAGAGAGAGAGAGAGAGAGAGAGAGAGAGAGAGAGAGAGAGAGAGAGACGTACCGATGATATCTAATGGCTGCACCTTCTTTGGCACAACTTGTCGAGTAAAAAGGGCAAAAGGGATAAGATATACCATTCTCTGCAGCCAAAAGCAAACGGATGGGGATTATTTGCGCAAGGCGCCCTAAAAAAACAAGGACTGGAGTCTAGATTCAAGGCGGGGTTTGAGGCACTCCTGTAGTTAAAACCGGTCATGCGAGTTACTGAGGCTCCTAAGACAGATTCAGAACAACAAGAGCAGCAGAGGGGGTCTGGGCGTCGTAAAGGAATGGCATGCTCACGCACCTTGGGTCTGGTCCTGGTGGGCTTGCTGCAATTAGTAATCCCTCTGGCGATGGCGCCAGTGGTGGTGGCGCTGTCAGCGTAACCAGTGCTGCTGCCAGTGTTGGCGGTGTTGCTGCCAGTGTTGGCGGTGTTGCTGCCAGTGTTGGCGGTGTTGCTGCCAGTGTTGGCGGTGGTGCTGCCAGTGGTGGCGTTGTGGGCAACGGTGGAGCGGGAACTGGGTACGAGGCGCACCGCCTCCGAACCTGCGCATACAACACGAGCGACCTGTCAGAAACGAGATGCGGAGAGCGTGGCGGCCCCGGGGGCACTCGAGTCTGCAAGTCTCAAAAGTGTCCAAAAAGACTCCCTCGGGAGTGTTTGGGGACAGTCAATTTTGGTGATGTTGCCTCGGACTGAGTGTTACATTCCCCTGACCCGGTGGGTAGCGAGATGTTATGATGGATCACAGGCGCGCTAGAAAATGCATTTTCTAGCCTAGAAGGATCAGCTGAGCTGGGTCACACATGTTGACTTTTGAGTCGACTCGAAAATGCATTTTCTAGCTGGGTCACACACGTGGGACAGGTAACACCCCTGGAAGCTCTTCCAGCACCGTCCCAAGAAGAAATAATAATAATAATAATAAAAAATAGAAAATAAAAGAACTCGTGAATAACAACGGATCATGCATGATAAAGAGTCCCCAGGCGATGCGCGAACCAGGAAGGGAAACGTGTGCGAGGGAGAGGCGGACTTACAGCATACAAGAACGAGAATCACGGAAGCCGCTAAGCAGAGAGCAGGAAGCCGCGACATTTTTGTCCTAGTAAGGACTGCTGCAAGCGTACTACGAGCCTAATCGAGCTGTTCCGATTGTGTTGCTAAACTGACAGCGTCGATTGTCTCGCTCACGCACAGCCCTTCCGTTATATCCGTGGAACATCCGCTGTAATTTTAGCGCAGCCCGCGCTGCGTTATTCTGCCATCGGGGGCACTACACCTGCCGTCCTCCGGTAATTTCACGGGGTGAAATAGCCGAGTCGCGTTAACGTTTGCCCGAGAGGGTGTGAAAATACACAGAGCAAAAAAGTTTCGAACTTTTTCACACTCGAGTCACAGAGCCGGCTGCGGACATGGATAAAGAACATTGCACGATCTCAAGGAAATTTATCCAGCCAATGCGACATCACCACGTCAGGATTGCGTGGGGCTGGGAACCCTCTTTTTCAACTTTTTCATCTTGCGCGATTCGTAGCTAAAGTGCTTGGACCTAGCGCGCCGGTGATGCTAACCGATTTTGTAGCCTTACCTAGCGACAAACCAGCCACAAGCAGGTCAAGGTCAAGCAGAAACGGATCATCCCATACGACAGCTCAGGTGTTATTACATCATTATCGTGATAGCACCACTCTGAACGTGGTGATGTTCAACAACCAGCTCAGGACGCGTCACAAGTGAAATATCGAGGGAGGTTCGGGATTGTTCACCGAACCTGCCAAACTGATCGCCATATCAGTGCGCCACGACTGCATTTTTGCAATCGCGGGCCTGCTGCAAGTTTCAAGTGACACGATCAAAAAATCATGGGGCAAAATTGCCCGATGTTGACGAAATTGCACGATCGATGTGTGACAAGGGCACATCGATCGCCTGTTTCCGAAGGGACAGCTGTATCCTAACGACAATTGACGAAAGCATGTAACCACCGAAACACCGATTTACGCAGGATCGATGTTTCACTTGTGACGCGTCCTCAGGTTCCACAACCAGATTCCCTGCCAGCGCGAAAGAGGGTGAACACCCTCATTCTCGATAGACTAGCATATGTGATACTAACCGAGACGCTTAGTGTAACCGCAACGGACCAAAGAAGGTCCTATCACATACGTTTTAGTGACAATTTTACCCAAGGCGGTCAGTCAAGGTTTCAAACTTCATAGAATGGTACTATTGTTTTCAAAACGGTTGGGACGGTTATTCAGCGTTAACGGTTTTTTTACGACCCAAAGCTTGTTTCGCCGCCTCGCGCGAATTTGCCCGCAACCGAGTTATTGTTAGAATGAGAGAATGTTGTGTTTCATTAATGTGGATGGGGTACATATAGAAACCCTAATAGATGTACCATCTAAGACAAGCCTCACTACAGGCTACAACATTTGACACACCCCCATAGCCTAAGTGAGGGGTGTCGAACAAAGACCTACAGAGTACGGTCATAAGACCAGTCCAAAAGAAACAAAGCTCAGGGTGGATCACAACGTCACCACACACTCTGAGCACAAACACCAGGGGCCACAAGGCCAGTCCAAGAACTCACAAAGAAATACAGCAAGTGTACAAGCAAAATAAACAGTCAACTCAAGTCTACACAAGACGAGAACCAGTGTCAACAAGGCCTAACTGCACACAACACCTCTGGTGGTCACAAGGCGGAAGTGCCTTGGTGAAGATGTCTGCAGTGTTGGCCTCGGACTCCACAAACTCGAAACGAGCCTGTCCACGCCTCTGCAACTCTCGCAGAAGAAAGTACCTGACATTGATGTGCTTCACTCTGCTCTCCAGTCGTGGCTCACGACAAAGGAGAATCGATGCCTTGTTGTCAGAGAACAAGGTCGGTGCAGAGCTCGGCCTCTCACCAAGGTCAGTGAGCAAGAAGGTCAACCAACGCAGCTCCTGTGCCGCCATGGCACCAGCGTAGATCTCAGCCTCAGCGGTGGAGGTCGAGACCGAGGAGGAGCGCGTGGACCTCCAAGAAACAGCTCCAGAACCCAGACTGAAACAGTACCCCTGAGTAGACCTGTGAGTCTCAGCGTCGTCAGCGTAAGAAGAGTCACAGTGACCAGTAAGTGCGACAGACTGCTGCCCTCCAAGAACCAGCCCCACGCCTGATGTCGTCGCTAGGTACTTCGCCACCCTCACAGCTGCCGTCCAGTGAACAGGACGGTGTCTCCCTGGCGCAACAAAGCGCGCAAGGATGCTGAGAGGGAAGGCGAGGTCCGGGCGAGTACAAGTCATCAGGTACATGAGGCAACCCACCAGCTCTGCGTAGGGACCACTAGGCTCGAACGGCTCGTCAGGAAAAGGACCAGTGAGTCTGTGGTCAACAGCAAGAGGTGTGCGCTGTACTGTGGAGTGCTGAAGCCCGAACCGCTGAAGGACCTGCTGCACCACGTGTGACTGAGAGAGTGTGATGGTGCGAGCAGCTCTGTCCCTGGTGATCTGCAAGCCAAGGTAGTGGCGCAGCTCACCAAGGTCAGTGCAAGTGTGTCTCTTCAGCAGTTCGGACTTCACGTCTGAAAAGGCAACCCTGTCAGCAGTAGCGAACACTAGGTCGTCGACGTAGACAAGAACAAAGAACGGTGTGGTACCTCGACGAACGAACAGTGAAGGGTCAGCAGAAGACGGCTGGAAACCAAGGTCAGACAGGGTAGAACGAAGGGTGTCGTGCCACTCACGAGGAGCCTGACGAAGACCGTAAACCGGTCGCCTCAGCCTCCACTGGGTCCCAGGAGGGAAAGAGCCAGTGAAGGCAGAGGGACGACGAAGCCAGACCTCCTCGTGAAGGCTACCCTGAAGGAAAGCAGTGGAGAAGTCTAGAGAGTGTAACTCGTAGTCTCTCTATGCTGCTACGTGCAGTAACACCCGAAGAGTGGTCATCTTCGGGGTGGGCGCGAAGGTCTGAAAGAAGTCAACTCCCTCGCGCTGACTGAAACCTCTAGCCACGTAGCGCGCCTTGAAGACGGGAGGAGATCCTGGTGGCCGCTTCACCCTGTAGATCCACATGCCATCGACTACGTTCGCCCCAAGGGGGGGAACCTCGTCGACGTAGGTGCCAGTGGATCTGTAGGAAGCCATCTCTGCGTCCATGGCAGCTCGCCACTGAGAGGCCCAAGGCCCTGACACTGCCTCAGCGTAAGTGTGAGGAGTCGGTATGTCAAGGGCGTCGGGGTCTCCCTCAGGGGAGAGGAGCATGGCACAGAGATGAGGGGAAGCGGCGGCCAGGAACTCTAGCTCAAACTGCCTGTCCTCTAGGGCGTCACAGCCAAGGGCAAACTCACCCCCGACGGCCAGAGGACTGGTAGGAGGAGCAGCCACAAGAGCGGTGGCGTAGTCAAGGCGGCGAGTAGAGGCAAACTCAGTGACTGCGGCAGTAAGAGCGGAGACAGAGGACAGAGAGGCACGTGGGTGGGTAACAAGAGAGGCGAGAACTCGAGAGAGGACAGGACGGTAGGTACGGTAGTAGTCAGTGACGGGAGTAGAGAGAGAAGCAGTGAGGGCAGACTCAGGAGGAGAAGGAAGTACAGAAGGAGGAGAACTGGGCGGACGAGAACGGAACAGGGCAGTACGGAGGTCAGTGAGAGCAACAGGGGACGAAGGACGAGCGCGAGGAGAGCGACGGGAGGTCCAAGTGTGGGAAGGAGTCGCAGACAACTGAGGGGGAGAACGAGGGAAGACAGCAGGGGAGGAGTCAGGAGGAGGAAACGTGGGGCCGTAAACAGGAGGTGAAGGGTCAGGAGGAGGAAGGGGAGGAGCAGACACGGGAGGAGAGGGGGAGGAGGAAGGAGAGCGAGAGGGGAGACCGAGGGCCCGAAGACCAGAGACAGGAGGAGGAGGTGGCAGCCGCTGCTCCTGCGACGGCTGCTCCGGCTGCTGCTGCTGCTCCACCAGCTGCTGCAACTCTCTCTCCTCTCTCTCCAACTCCAACTGCTCCTCACGAGCACGACGAACACGAGCCTGGTGGCGGGTCGGGTAGGGGTGGGGAGGAGGTGTAGTGTCCTGAGCGGCAGCAGACGCAGGACCTCCACCAGGAACACCAGGGGCACCACCCCCAGAGTCAGCACCAGGAACCGCAACCCGGCCAGGCTCACCAGAAACTGCACCGCCAGACGTGTCACCCCCAGACGTGTCACCAGCACCAGCTCCCGGAAGCGAAGAGTCTCCTGCAGTCTCAAGCTCACCCGCAACTCCAGCACCCCCAGAACCAGGGCCCAGCACAGGTACGCCCTCAACTCCAACTCCAACTCCAACTCCTCTAGAGCGAGCACCGGCCGGGACTGCAGCAGGCTGCGAGGAGGACTGCGGGGAAGGAGACAGTACCTGAGGGGCTACCGAGGGGGGAGGGGTAGCGTGGGACACACCTGACGGGGCTGGACCAGGGGGGGGAGGCTGTACCGGGGGAGCAGGAGGTGGGGCGGGAGCCAGGAAGAGAGGAGGGGGAGGAACCGGGAGACCTATAGATGGGTACCTGACGTAGAAGGGGACGGACTCCTCAAAACGAACGTCACGGGAGTCAAAGAACCTGTGAGAAGGAGGGTGGTAAAAGGTGTAGTCAGAGGAGTCCTCAGGGAAACCAAGGAAGACACAGGGAACGGCGCGAGGCGAGAGCTTGTCCGCGGAGGTGTCGCGAACAAGAGCCAAGCAACCCCAGACACGAAACCTCGACGCAACACCAGGGGACCCGGTCCAAAGACTGGTCGGTGAAACCTCAAGCCGAGAGACACGAGGCCAGAGGTTCAGCTGGTGTGCGGCGTACCGAACCGCGTAGGGCCACAGAAAATGGGGGGCACGGGCGTGAGTCAAGGAGGTGCGCGCAATCTCCATGACCAAGCCTATGCGGCGCTCAGCAACCCCATTCTGCTGTGGGGACTCCGGAAGCGTCCAGGACTGACGAATGCCCTGTTCGCGACAGAATCCAGCGAGAATGCCTGAGCGAAACTCACCCCCACGGTCAGAGTGCAGACAGCTGACACGACGACCACGAGTGTCCGCAGTGGAAAGCAACCACCTGATCAGCATAGAAGTCACCTCAGACTTCTTCGCCAGGGGGAACACCGTGGTGTAGCGGGAGTAGTCGTCAACGACCACAAAAAAGAAACGCTCACGCTCAGGGCCAGGGCGAGGAGAGGGGCCCCAGACGTCCGGCATCTCAAAGGGCTCGGTGGCCGGACGAAGGGAGGAGGAGTGAGGGGTGGCGCGCAGCCGACCCTCGACGCAAGGACCGCAAGGAGGCGCAAGCGAGGGCGGCAGCGACGGCAAGACACGCGGGAGGCCTAGGACAAGACGCTGACTAGACATGGCGCGAAGACGAGGGAGCGACAGGTGCCCCATCCGGTGGTGCCACAGAACGGTGGGGTGGGCAAGCGACCGGCAGGAGCAAGACGCAGTGACTAAACTAGACACGACTACCTGAGGGGACGGAACAACCTGGTGAGACGAAGGGAGGAGACAGGGGGGAGGGACAGGGGTCGGGAGGAGGGGCTCCCGCGGCGGCGGCTGCTGCGGCTGCTGCTGCTGCTGCGACTGCTGCGGCTGCTGCTGCTGCTGCTGCTGCTGCTGCTGCTGCGGCTGCTGCTGCTGCTCACCAGGGCGCGTGTGGAGGGTGTAGAGATCGGAGCTCGAGAAAAGTAAAGGTGGCAAGGGGCTGGTAAGAATCCCCGTCAACACACACTGCTGTCTCGCCCGAGGGCTCAATCCACACACCCACGTGCTGGCTCACAAGGGGTCGTACGCCCACCAAGTTCCTCGAGAACGAGGGGACGTGAAACCCGGTAAGGGACCCGGAGGGAGCAGCAGGGCACGGAAGAGTGGTAGTATGGCGCGCAAGGACTGGTCCCGAGGTGGGATCAGCTAGCGCCACAGAAACGGGCGCCGGTAGAGGTGTGAGTGTCGTGCGGTCGCGGAAGAAGCAGTGCGAGGCTCCAGAGTCCAGTGTGAAGGACAGCGACGCGTCCTCCGAGGTAGTCGCTGTACTAGTGTCTAAACAAGAACCTACACTAGCAACAGGCAACTCAGCAAGGCTAGCACCTAAGCTAACAACACCAGAGTAAACAGAGTCAGAAACACTAGAGTCAACAACAACATACATAGCAGGAAGAGTTCCTAACAGATCAACAAGCTGCGCAGCGGACATGCCCCACAGAGCGGAGCCGTGCTGCGACACAAGAGGAAGCCAGTCAGGGGCAGGACCGCCAACCCCGTAGGCCAGACGAACCGTGTCAGTGAGCTGAGCAAAACACTGACCAGGAGGGTGAGTGTGGCCACACGACCCGCCGCGGCGCGCACCTGTCAGAACCTGATAGGTGCACGGACGGTGAACAGCACTGCGCTGGGGCTGACGCTGCCCTGACCCCGAAGCCGGCTGCAGTCGCTGCTGCTGCGAAGGCTGCTGGGAGGTGAGGGGCTGCTGCTGCTGCTGCTGCTGCCGCTGAGTCAGGTACCACGCCGCTGCTCCACCCGCCGCGGCCGGGAGTCTAGGGGGCGACTGACGAACGCGGACGTCGCCAGCACCAGCAGAGGAGTCAGTGGCCGCCGCTCGGGACGCCTCTCCAGACCTAGCTCCTCCACCACCTCCAGTCGCGACGTCACCCCCACCACCTCCGCCTCCACCACCCCCACCGCCCGAACCCGAACCGCCCTTCCTGCTGCCCCTACTCCGTGACCGCGATGAAGTAGTAGCAGCTGCTGCAGTGACGTCAGTGGCAGCAGTGGCTAGAGAGGCAGTAAAGGTGGGCAGCTGTGGAACTGTGCACCCGTGGAACAGTGGGGGGGGGCACAGCACCAGAGGCAGCGGCTACAGAGCGAAGGTTGCTCTCGACGTCCTTGAGTGCGGACTCAAGGACCTCGATAGTGAGCTCACTAGGGTGCTTCAGAAGAAGTGCGTCAAGAAAAGAGGCAAGGCGGTCAGGGAGGCTAGTGGCGATGAAATAGATAGTAATCGCCATCGGGGGAGGGAGCAGTGCGAGCTGTGCGTCAGTGCAAGCAGCGCGGTAGCTAGAGTCAAGCGAGCGGAGGTGAGCGACCAAGTCAGCTGAGCGCTCAAACGAAGCGAGATCAGGGAACAGGAACGGGAGGAAAAGACGACCAAGAGAGACAGTAGCGGGAGTAGCGTAGCGGGCCTTAATCGCAGTCAGGAACTCGCTAGCAGAGCGAACATGAGTGAAGTGAACCTCCTCAGACTCAGGGAGGAGGCTGCTGAGGGCGATGCAGGCCGCAGCGTCACGCGACGTCCACGCCGTAAGAGCGGCACGCTGGCGGTCAAAGCGGTTGCGGGCAGTGTCGTCTGGGTCCGGGCCTAATGGCGTGTGGTCGGGGGGCGCAGGAAGAACACCAGCAGCGTGCGCCCAGAGGGTCTCTCCCGACTGGACCTGACTCTCTAGCAGGCGACGCGCGCGGAGGAGCCAGACCGAGAAATCGAGCGGGCGACCGTCAGCATCGAAACGAAGGACGCGAGGTGTCGCCATTGTTCGCAAACCGAAGCGGCAGGGAAAGCAGGGCGCAGCGACAGGCGTAACAGGCTAGAAAGGCTAGAAAGGCAGGTCGCAGCAGGCGGGTAGGGCAGGGGGGAACGGGTGGGAAGAGCAGGTGCGTGCGGGTGGACTAGGGCAGGTGCACGTGGGCTAGGGGAGGAGCGCGCGAGCGGTCTAGGGCAGGGACGCCGGGCGGGTAGGGCAAAGGCGCCGGGCGGCAGAGGTAGGGCGTAGGCTGGGGCGCAGGCCTGGGCGACGGGTTAGGGCGCAGGCAAGGGCGACGTGCGAGGGCGCGGGCTGGGGCGACGGGCCAGGGCGCGGGCCAGGGGGACGGGCTAGGGCGCGGGCCTGGGCGACGGGCTAGGGCTCAGGCCTGGGCGACGGGCTAGGGCGCGCGCTAGGGCGACGAGTTAGGGCGCGAGCTGGGGCGACGGGCTGGGGCGCGGGCCTGGGCGACGGGCTAGGGCGCGGGCCTGGGCGACGGGCTGGGGCGACGGGCTGGGGCGACGGGCTGGGGCGCGGGCCTGGGCGACGGGCTAGGGCACGGGCCAGGGCGTCGGGCTAGGGCGACGGGCTAGGGCGCAGCCAGGGCGACGGGCCAGGGCGACGGGCTAGGACGACGGGCTAGGGCGCGACTAGGGCGACGGGCCAGGGCGACGGGCTAGGGCGCGGGCCTGGGCGACGGGCCAGGGCGACGGGCTAGGGCGACGGGACGCGACGTGCAGTGGGGGGGGGGGGCTAGGGCGGCGCGATGCGACGAGAAGCGGGGGGGAAGGCGCGACCGTGCGATCTGCCGCTAACGGAAGGCTCGGGCGTAACATTAACGAGAGGCTCGGGCGTAACGAACGTGAACGGGAGGATCGGGATCCAATAGGATCCAACTAGCTGATACCATGTTAGAATGAGAGAATATTGTGTTGGGGTACATATAGAAACCCTAACAGATGTACCCCCTAAGACAAGCCTCACTACAGGCTACAACATTTGACAGTTATCGCACCAGCCCGCTGCGTTCAAACACTGTAGCCAGTGCTTCCGTCGGCGAGATGGGTGAGAACGAGGGTGTACACCTTGTTACGAATAGTAATGAAACACTACTGTACACTCCTACCCGCAGCTAAGGGAAGCACGCAGTATCGAGAACAAATGCGAGGAGTCAGAGTGGACTCGGAGCGACAGACGGTTAAAGTGAATCTGGACCGCCGGAGCAGCAGGTATCCGGCAGCTGCAAGCAAGCGGAAACAACTTTCGTAACTGTACGCGCCGCACGGTTGGGAATGAATTTGAATAAGGGAATATACCCCTTAGAGTACATGGCTAGCTAGGTCGATTCAAATTCCCCTGTACTCATATTTATATCTTTGTATTTGCATGTTAATCATCAATCTCAAGCATTTTACATCCACTCTGCTATTGAGATCAAGGGCCCACCACTACCAATCACTCAAGTGCACCTTCCCGAGGTGATCCTACGGTGATCACTTTTTGATCGTAACACACCTCACCACCGCTATTTTTTTTGGTCTATTTTGAACCTCCACGTGTGCAAAGGGGTATGCACGCTTCATATATTTTTTCCCCGAAAGTTGTGTCGGACGTCATACGCTCTACACACAGTGATGTTCCTAACTCATGAAAGCTACGCAATGGGATGCGCAACAGAAAAACAGACTTCACACAAGCGGAAATTGTCTACACTCGCCTGATTAAAATCTCTAGCATCCAGCAATTGACATCACTCATAGCCCCCTCATATCTAGGTGTCTAACTGGAACCCCCAAAAGTAGGGCAGGGTATATATGAAAAGCGGAAACAGTGCACGGTGGGGGATTGAAAATAGCGGTGGTTACAGGGAAGGTACTCTCGAGAAGGTACTGATGGACAAACTTTGCTCTGTGCAAACTTAGGTGTACACTGCAAGGAAGGTACACACGATGCCCAACCCATGCACGCGAATTTGCCTTGCACATTTTAGAAACACCGCACCTAGAGAAATTTTACGGGGCAGTTGCACCCCGTGTGTAAGCCCGTATAACAAGTGGCAAACAGTCTGGAAGACGCCAAAGCCTGGACGTGTAGCACAAGACAAGCTCTTTTGACCGGGTTCGGGCTGGTTTTGTGGCCAGATACAAACTCTGCGAAATGCGGGGACGAAACACAATGGGCCTCGCCAGCAACTTCGCCTGTGACTGGGTGCCACGTAGGGGGGTTTATGGTGCTTCAAACAGACTTGAGCAAGGTTCACCGTGCCACGTGGACCTTTCCCAAACACAGTACAAACCCTTTTAAAACGCACACGTCACAACTGGTGGTTGTGGTAACAGGGTAGCCCCCGCCACAAATGAAGGTTGAATGCAGGGCTTGAACTTGACATTTCGCGCGCTGAGCCCACTACTAAACGCGCTCTTCACACTCACGCTGGATCACATCTGGCCCGCATAAAATAGCTAGGAAACTCACTCGACAACCTGTATCTCCTTACCTACGAGGCTAGCCATGCCTCGTCTTTACCGCCGCTCCCAGCTCGCCGTGCATATCAAGAGGGCTATCTGTGCCCACCATGTCGCGAACTCTCGCCTGCGCCACGTCGATCTTGTTTGCGGGTGTTTCACCCGCTTCGGAATTCGGCCCGATCGTTCGACGATCGGGCGTGTTTTGAAGGGGTCTGAATGATGGGCCGCCACTACGACGAACAACGGCGTCGTCCGCATCCGCGGCGGCACACACCTGGAACTGGAGCGAGCTATGGCTCGCTGGATTGCCAACGCGGGCCCGGCTGGCGTCCCTCTCACGCTGGCGACCATTCGCGACCATATCGCGATTATGGCACGTGGTATGGTCTTGCCGGCGACATTCCGCTGCTCGATCGGTTGGGTGCGCCGTGCATTGCGCCGCCAGGGTGTCCGTTGTCTGAGCGCCCGGCGAGGCAGCTGACCAGGACATGGCCGTCGTGCGAACTACTCGCGAGAAGCTTCCGCAGTTGCTCATGCAAGAAATGTGTACAATTTCGATGAAACGGCGCTTTACATCCCCGTGCTGCCCCGAAAGACTTACGGCAACGAGCGCGTGATGGGTCGGAAGGTGCCCAAGGATCGCCTTACCGTCGGCTTCCTTGTCAACGCCGACAGTTCGCACTCGTTCCGCTCGTTGGTCATCTCGAAAGCGAAGCGACCCCATGACTTCCGCCCCGATGACGATCCTGACGAGGTCTGCTATTGGCGCAACACAGCCAAGGGCTGGATGACTATACTAGTGAGTTATAGGGTGGGACGGGCTACAGTAGAATACCACGATTTCGCATTTATCCCGTCTTCGGTTATTCGGTTTTCCGGTTCAGGTGTTCGATATATGTTTACAATTAATACATTGTGTGTGCTTCTCCCTCTTTCCCATGCGCAAAAAATGCAGGTTTTCACTCACTTCATCGAGCATCTTAATGTTGTCATGTACGCCGAGGACCGTAACATTGTCGTTTTGATGGACAATGCTAGCAGCCACGTGCTCAAGTCGAAAGAGGCTGAGTCGGAAGACCTCTTTGGCTTCCGCACGCGCAAGCTCAGCAACGTCCGCATCGTGTACCTACCGCCGAACACCACGGCCTTCACTCAGCCCCTCGATCAGTGGGACGGCGTGAAGTATATGACACTCCACACTACACGTTAAGCCAGGCATATGTGAACTCCACATTTTCTTCTAAAAGAAGTTCCATAAAGTTGTTGTAAGGACCAGCGCGCTCGGTAGAGGGAAAAATGTACCGGTAGATGCTCGAATCGTCGTCGAACTCATGCAACACCGTTGTTGCTGCTGCTGCATCTTCATCGGACATACGTGCCTCTGAGGGGGTTGTGTCGTTCAGATCGAAAGTAACACCGCTGCTCCCGGGTCCCGTAGTCCACCAACTCCTTCCCACCCATTCGACATCGTTTTTCAAGCGAGTAGAAAAGGCGATGTGTGTGTCACACGCAACAAACTCTTGACGGTCGTCATAGGTTCGTTGATCTTCAGTTTTGACAACAAACAGGTCAGCAATGTGAAAGATACGTTCCAATTCCCATTCCTTCAACCACTTGTAGGGCACCATGCCAAAACGTCGGCAACACCTCCTAATGATCTCCCTCGCTATGGTGCTCCACACTCTGCAAATCCACGTAATGGCCAGCCGAAACTCTGGCCTAATCGATTTACGTTCCTCTTGATCACGCGTCCGTTTAAACTCATCGATCAACCACACGACCAAAAGCTTCTGATAGCGCAACTTCAACGTTGCAGTGGCGCCTTGGTCCAAGGGTTGAACGTGCGCTGTGCAGTTGAGGGGGAGATAAATCACCCTCAAATTGGGAAACTCGACAATCCGGATGCCGTCCCGCCAATATTCGCGCTTTCCTTCGAGGCCGTTCACGTTGTGCGAGCTAGCGTTGTCCACTAAGATTGCGATCTTGCGGTCCTTGTATTTCATGGCACCGTCCACAGCGCCCACCCACTTGGTAAAATCTAGACAAGAAATTGAACTCCACGCAAAGTTTAGAGATTCGATCAGAAATCTTGTCACATGATACTCATGCATGTTTAAAGGTTACAACACATGAAAAGAATGGAGCCAAACTTACCTCTCAAGTCATCCATGCACGCTTGTTTGCACGGTATCATTCGTAGTCTACGTGGAAATCATCCCTGGATGAGGTCGGACGCAATGCCTTTCCGATCACGGTCGGTTTCATCAAGTCCATCCCGTCGGCGTTGCAACACAGTGCAAGGGTGAAATGCTCTTTATGAAGCTTCCCTCCGGCCACCGATACGTTCGCATACATTCACCGTGGTTGCCAACTGGGTCTCGTCCATGTTGTACACATCCGAGTGCTCATAACCGAAGTCCTTTAAGAGTTTTGGAATGGTCTCTCTAGCTAGGCCTATGCATTCGGAATTGGCGTCTTTTGCCCTCACCCTTTCTCTGGTAGGATGACATGCGAATACATGCTAGCGCATGGCAAAGCCACCCTGGAGAAACCATGAAGTCGCTTGGAAGGCACATGGCTTTGGCAAACGCCTATGATTTTTTAAGAAGTATGTGAAATGTGATTGTCAAGCTGGCAGCGGTTTGCCTCAGTGCCCACGCATGCAACCTAGACTCCAAACCAGGGAACTTGCCTTGACGGAGACTTTTTTGGTTTGGCGGAAGCAAAGATGGAGCGGTCCATTTTGTAGAGTTCTTAAGAATTTAAGAGACCGTGGTACACCAAGTTGCTTTTTAAACTTAGAGAAACACCAAGCCGCGAGCTTCTGCTGTGTCATGTCTTTATTCTTAACTCTGAAGTCACATAAAGCGCTTTTCTCTACACGTATTGATGCAGTATATCTTCTAGGGGTAGGCATGATGTCCTGCTGGAATGTCTATTAGGAGGCTCTGGTCTGGTTAGCGAGTGACGGGATGGAGAGAAATGTCAAGTCTCTGGAGGCGTATGTGCTGGTTCACATTTTCCAACTCGCTTTCGAAATTCTTCCTATCCCATTTCGCATTTCACATTGGTTTGGGAGGAGAGGTTTCGACCTATCCCTATGTTACACTTCAAATTCACTTATTTGTGCTGTGGCCCGAATTCATCCACCAATTTAGTGGTGTCAGGGACGGGCGATCCGATTTTGCCAGTGCGTTTACGACACGTGACAAATACTGGTTCACCCGCAATCCTTCAAATGCGGATGTCAACTGCATCACGGCTGTAAATATATCTCGCTCCTAACTCAAAAGCTCCTTGCTGACTCACTCGCTGGTGCACGCGCCTGGTCGCCTTTCGCTGTCCAGAATCACATTGTCCGCAGGTAAGGACAAAGGGGGTGAAGATTGGGGGTGTGGAAATAACGGAGAAGAGGTGTACGCTGGTTAGGAAGTCGAAACGTGATTGTTCGAAACATGTGACAGAATTAAATTGGGGAAGGATCAACCCTAAACACTTGAACCAGCAGGGTATTTAGGGTTGATGCTTGTTTCGATCAATCACGTTTCGTCTTCCTAACCAACATTATGAGTGAACGCTATCAGATTGAAAATACACGTAGCTAGTCCCCAGCAGTGCTAACAGTACCTTTAGAGAGAAGTTTGTCCGGAAGTACTTCTCGATAAACTAAAAACCCAATGCTAGTTGCACACCTAGGCTTAGGGCGTGGCTCCATTTTGCCTTTTTATGTTTTTTTTCGAACGGTCCTCTTATTCTGTACTGGATGGTCCCAATAGCAGGTACTGGACCGTCCGAATTGAAATTTTGAAACTTTGCGTCGTTCGGATGCAAAGCTCCCACTTTTGTCAGACTGGTATTTTTACGAGGTACTGTAGCCTCGCCAAGTATACTGTGCAGTTCTTACCAAATTCACAACTGCTCGCAATATTCGCCCATCAGCCCACACGATTCGAACACCAACGAGAACAGACTTCCAGCACACCAAACCACTCCCGACACTGAACCAATTTCAATAAGAGATACACAATGTGCGGAGACACACCAAGGTGGGAGAGGTGGCATGTCTAGAAGGCGACTACTCTCTGTACATGCACTTGCTGCTACTAAAAGATGAGGAACGCAACACAATGCGTCGTGACCGTGAGAACCAAAGAGAACAGTGGGATTATTTGCTCGGTGCCATGCCAAACCACACGTTTACTGATACCTTCCGAGTTAATAGAAGGGTTTTCGATTACCTCGTTGATGCCTGGATCACGTAGAACGACAACCGGCGAAGAGTAGTGCTGATCGAGACATCATTGCCATGACCCTTATCTACCTTGACACGTGAGCAACCTTCTGACAACTTGGTTTGCAATTCAGTGTGGTGCATCAACATGCATTCCGTATTGTGCATGGAGTCATTGCGTTCATCGTCGACGTATTGCTCCCCCTATGGGTGTCTCACCCTTCTCCCGAGCAATGCGCAGAAATGGCGGAGGAGTTTAGATCTGAGGGGGGATCTCGGGTGTGATTGGAGCTTTGGATGGCAAGTACATTGAGTGCTGGGGGTTCAGACGTGACAAGGATGATTTCAAGAATCGCGCAGTGTTTTTTTTTTTTTTTCCAATCATCCTACAAATAGCATGTGATAGCAACGGTATCATCTGGGATTACAACGCCGGCTACCCCGGACGCCCGTGTTTTCAACAAATCGCCCGTGATAGAGTGATTGAAGCCTGTGGGAGAACTGGGCAACTACATGCTAGTGAGTGAAGCCGCCTACGGCCTTAAGAGCTACACCTGCGTGCCTTAGCATGCTACTCCAGGTCGAGCTCTGCCACAAACGAAGGACAAATGGAACACACAACAATCACGTCAGGGAATGGTGGTAGAGCAAGTAAAGAGAAGGTTGAAGGGGAAATGGCAAATATTAGACGCTCAGATGGAGTGCCATAGTGAGCGGGTCCCGTAGGTCGTAAGCGCATGTGTGGCACTGCACAACATCGGGCTCATGATCGATAGCAGGGGTCGCCTCAGCCCTCCGCGCGAGCACCATCAGTGGTGGCTTGAGGGACCCGCCGCTCATCTTCGACTTACCGGCATGGAGGTGCGCGGGTTCACAACTCGTCTTCGGATGAGGAGGTGGACTGCGGCGATCTGCGCTTCCTAATGCGTCGCTCATCCGCAAACCCACGAACACCTCCCGGGTAAGTGCTTTGAAATCCTCCCATTTATCGTCTTGGCGTTTGTCGTAATGCTCGTAAAGTTCGCCGAAGAGTTCCGCGTGTCAGAATGTTATATTTGTCTAGCCTGCAGTGGGGTGCTCTGTAGCGAGTACAACCCTTCTAGGGTTTGCTATTTGTATCCCCATTCTTGCTAGTTCAACCCTCTCTCTTTTGCCTAATTCTCTCGACATGCTATCAGAGCAGGTCGACCCTCCTGGGTCGATCCTGTGGGTGGGCCCACCACCTAATGCTTCCGCTGCTGTACTTCCTGCCGGGCGCCTCGGGCGCGCGACGACTTCTTTCGGCGGTTTTCATCCCGCCGTGCGCTCGGGGCGCGCGGCGGTTTTCTGCACGCCGTGCGCCCCGAGGCGCGCGGCGGTTTCCCACCGTCGAAGCGCCCTCCCCCCGTCGCCGTCGACCCCCCGCGTCGCCCCGCAGCCCCGCGCGTCGCCCCCGACGTCTCGTCGCGACACCTTGGGGAGCCGCGCGCGGCCCCCCGCTACCTCGTCGCGACGCCGTGGGGAGCTGCGCGCGGCCCCCGCTGCCTCGTCGCGACGCCTTAGGGAGCCGCGCGCGGCCCCCCGCTGCCCCGTCGAGGCGCCCTGGGGAGCCGCGCGCGGCCCCCGCTGCCCAGAGGTGGCGCCCTGGGGGTCGCGCGCCTTCCCCCTCGCCGTCCCCCGCGCTCCTTCTCCCTTTCGCCCGTTTTAGGGTTTGGGGGTGGAGAGTGTGGGGGTGGCGGCTGTGGGGGTGTCGGTTGTGCGTTACTCTACCTACTCCTCCTCCTCCCTAGTCTCCCTCTACTGCAGCTGCCGCTGAGGGGGGTGGTGTGTGGGAGTCTAGGGTTTGGGGTTTAAGGGGGGGTACCGTGGGAGTGGAGCTAGGGGTGAAGCAAGGGGTGTGTGTCGAGGGGTGTGGGACTGTTGGGGGAGGTTGAGCGGAGGCCGCCGTCGTGTCGTCCGCAGCGCCTGTATTCCGGGGGTCGATTAGCCACCGGTAGCTCAGAGAGCCGGTTGCGCCGTCGCCTGTGGGTCCGTTGCTCCTGCCGCGCATATTAGCCGCGGAGCCTGTTACTCCTGTACTCCGGGGCACTCATTCCCGGTAGCCACGTTGTCGCACCAGAGCCGTCTGTTGCCCGTGTGTCTGCAGCTTCAGTCGTCGCCTCCTATCTACTCTCCTCTCGCCAGCCCTCCTCCTCCTCACTTGCCCCCTGTGACTGCCTCTAGCTTTGCTCATAACTGTGAACTTTAAACTATTGCTTCTTAAACTTGTGCTCAGAATGTGTGGTGACATCGTGATCCACCCTGAGCTTGTACTGCTTTCCTTGCTCTGCTGATTACACCCCACTTTGGCTATGGGGGTGTGTCAGAATGTTATATTTGTCTAGCCTGCAGTGGGGTGCTCTGTAGCGAGTACAACCCTTCTAGGGTTTGCTATTTGTATCCCCATTCTTGCTAGTTCAACCCTCTCTCTTTTGCCTAATTCTCTCGACACCGCGGTGCTAGCAGAATTTGATTCGCCCCGGCCTTGCACTCCCTTCTTACTCCCTTTCCCCCCCTCTATCTCGTTGCCGTCCAGCTGCTTGCGTGGATAGTGATACCACTCTTTGAGGCTGCAACACTCTTGCCCATCAGACGCCGAGCTCGCTCCCCAAGTGAGGTGACGACTGCGGGTCTAGATACCCGTCGTCCCACCAGAGGTGGCATGCACTGAATCAGGAGACGCCTTTGGGATGTTGTCTGGCGACAATGAAGTGGCCGGACCATGACAAGAAGGGGTGTCGAAAGCAGACGGCGGCACTGGAGAGGGAGAGGGGGGTAACTGATGGGGGGACAATGGCGGAATGATGGTCGGAGCAGTAGGGTCAGTAGCAGTGGAGGTTGTCTCAGCAGTAGCCATGGGAGCGGCAGCTGGGAGAAGCGATTGCGGGCTAGCGGGAACGATCGGCGGCATCTCGGTTTGAGGTGTAACAGCTAGGGTATTAGCTGGCCGCCGCGCTGCACGTAGTGTCACCGTTGATGTGGTGGTACTCGGAGGCGCCGATGTCGCAAGCGCAGGTGTTGCTCGACGAGCGCGCGCCGTCGTCACGCGAGTAGTTATCCCTGTGCCTGCAAGCACAGGGGGGGATATTACTTGAACGCTCACCTCATAAATTCTCACCGAGGTGGTATCAGGCAGGGAGCCCAGTTGCGCGTCTGGCTCCCGAGCGTTTGATGCGGTCGTAGATATGGCGCAACTGCGTCCCTGCTGCCCGCTGCGCCATCTGACCTCTGCCTGCTGCACGATTAATACGGCAAGGACCTCACATTCCTCCTCTGGGGTCCAGCAAGGGAGCGTCCTGCCTGTGGATTGACGAGATGGTGTGGCCGTTTTAGTAGTCAGTGTGGTCTCCTGCTCAGTCTGTTCTTCCTTGACCTCTCCGAGAGTTGCAGCGTCAGCCATTTCAGCGCCTAGTCCGTAGTCCTCATCGGCGTGGTAGGAGGAACTGGGAGACGGGATCTGGTAGACCCACCAGTCAACTAGAGTGACTGTGGTAGCAGTTGAGGGAGGTGTGTTGGCTGTTCTTTGAGCAGGGACCTGGGAATCCTGTGTCTCAGGGAGATCTGCAGCAGGCGGTGGGTCACTAGGTGGAGCAGTTGGCAAGGAGTTGGGTGAGGTGGGTCGCGGTTCAGTGTAATCATTAGCACTGGAGTGATCCATTGTGGAAGGGATGTGATGGTCCGGTTTGGATTTGTGGGGGGGTTCGTAGCCTAGGAGCGCGGTTCAATGTTACTGTCCAATGATTGAGTTCGTGTCGCGTGCCCCAAATATTTTGACAGTGCGACGGTTTTTTTTTTTTTTTTTTTTTTTTTTTCTGCGGTGTTCGCGTGCCAACGTAGCAGCACTGTTCTTCCGTCCATTTGCTTTTCAAACTGCCAGGAGTTCACACTTTGAACCGTTCAAAAAAAGGGAAAAGTGACGCAATGGTTCAAACCATTGGCGAAGTTGCATGAATTTTTACGAAACACTTTACGAAACTGTGAGAGGCGGGTAACCCTTCGTCAGTTTGAACCGTCGACGACTCGAACCGTCAGAGACAAAATGGAGCCACGCCCTTAGTTCGGCAGGCACATCAGCTCTGATGGCTACAGTAAAGCGACCACCCTCAAACCTTCTTTGATAACCCGTTGACAGGTTTTCAAGGCTCGGGATGAGCGCATCGCTGCCGAACCTCAATGTCTGCGGGTGGCTGCTGAACGACACATTTGCCCCCCGTTTTTCGCAATGTGGCCGCGTTTCAGGAAACCGCATCTCCTAGCAATCTGGCGCATCACTGATGCGCACATGATGCAGTGTAGAGGCGTTGCATCATGCGCGCATCAGCTGGTGTGGGGCAGCTGATTCCCACTTGGCAAAGGTGTCGAGAATCCACTGGCTGGCTTCAGCAAAACAGATGACATTTCGAATGTCACTGTCAAAACCCAAACCTCAATTTTCCGATGTGTGCACCATCCCCGAGCTTGTGGGCGCAGGTGTTCTCTGCAGAGATATGGAGAATTTTGACGAAGTGATCGTCGCATTGGCTTTTGGGTTTAGACAGTAGAGATCGTCGATCAGCTCGTCCTCTGAAACAGGGGCTAGTTTTCGATGAGGTCGTCCTCTGTTCGGCTAGCCCATCGACGAGCTCGGATCGTCGGGGCGTCGTTCGACGAGCTCGTCCTCTGATTGGCTAGTGAGTCGCATGGACTTTGATGGCGAGGTGCTTTTCGACGAGCCTCGACCTCTGATCGAAGGGCGTTTTTCGGCGAGCCTCATCTCAGCAGAATTGGTCGACCAAATTTGCTTGACTGCGACACTTTGCAAGGCGTGCGAAATTTGCCTAGGAGGTTTTAAAGAAATTCGACCTGCGGAACGACATCACGTGTTGGACAGTGGACACCTGGCGAAACCGACAACACGTTTTCTACTTGGCACCTGCGCAATGTGCCGAATGGTGTAACTGTCGACCTGCACCTACTTGGTAGGTGCGCACATGTGCACAGATATTTACCTGCGAATGCAGCGCTGGCATGCCACCCTACTGCAGCGTTACTCTTATTGTAGGGTGCCTCTCCGCACGGGGCGGTGAGCGTGGATCGATCATGTGACGTTCAGATTAGACGACATTGCGTCTTACCTAAGTTGTTCTTATGCCAGCAGCCATCGTAGTTGCCGTGGTAAACCACGAGGTCGATGCAAGCGTAGATGACACCCTGTAGGTTAGGGAGCCTGATGTTCGGGCATGCCACGAGCCTTGCAAGTACGGCGAGGCGGACTTGGAGATTTTGCTACTAGGAACTCGTGCGCAGTGGGCGCGTGAGCATCCCCCTCCCCATGCTGAAGCGAACGGTGTGTCCGTCTCTCCCCGAACCCGCAACGACGAAGGTGACGGCGGCAACGTAGTCAGCGGTGGAAGCACAAGGGTTCGTGGAGTGATTCGGGTCGCCGACATTGACGTCGGCGGAGTGCATGCGCAAGTGCTACGGTCGACGACGGCATCAAGAAGCTCGAACGACAACATCGATGGTCGACGTCGTTCTCCTTAGTGGAGTGGAGTCAAGCCGACTTCGGCAACTCATGCGTCGGCTGGTCAAGACGGAGGCACCGCGTCGGGTACTTCAAAAATTTCACTGGACAAGGTCACTGTGCCAAATCCGCTCGAAGGTCAACATGACTTGATCACCTGGACAGAGTCTATGGAGCCTCAGCTGGAAATCGTCGGATTGAAGAAGTTTGTCGACGACATTGTGGAGACGCCGGACGAAGTCGACTCTGAGTTGTGGGAGGAATTTTGCGCTGCTCATCTTTTGACATTCATGGTCATTTCGAGGTGCTGCTCGCCGCTGGTGCAAGTTTCCTTGAAGTCGCCAGTGCCGACTTCGAGTGGACGCCACCAAGCGTGGCAATTTATGATGCACCTAAGAGGTGACTGACAACCTCTACATCGGCCAACTGGAGTAGAGATTGACTAACATTCGGATGGGCGAGCAGGAATCAGCCACCAAGTACTGCAATCGAGCTCGGCGAATTTTGGCCGACCTGCGGATAGCCGGCGTCGACTATTCGGTGGCATCGAATGTGACGCATGTCATTAAAGGCCTCCCCATGGGCTACAATCTG
The DNA here is from genome assembly GCA_947470075.1 of Closterium sp. Yama58-4. Taxonomy (NCBI): domain Eukaryota; kingdom Viridiplantae; phylum Streptophyta; class Zygnematophyceae; order Desmidiales; family Closteriaceae; genus Closterium; species Closterium sp. Yama58-4. The sequence continues at coordinate 305,771 of CANIUD010000006.1, forward strand.
ATGCGACGGATGCTGATAATGCCCGGCACGCGCGAAACTCTGAACGAGGACTCACTTTCGAGTCACATCATCTAAGACGAGTTCATGCAGGAGTTTGAGCGATCCACTGAGCTCCTTCCGCAGGCCAACTACGACTCCCCAACGAAGCAGGGACGTCAGACGGGGCAGCGTGGGAAGTCGGGTGAAGGCAGAGGTAGCGGTGGAAAGTCGTCGAACGCCAAGTCGACAGAGGGCAGCCACCGGGGGAAGTAGGCGAAGGGCAATGATCGCGATAATAGTGGTTCGCGTCGAGGAGGGCGTCATTGCTACATTTGCAGAGACACTGCCCCGACCGCGACGAGTCCAACGACGACCAGAAAGGAAGTCGCGGGAAGTCTGAAAACAGTTGTCGATCAGAGGACGTGAAGTCTGACGCTGACAATCGCCATTGAGACAACAAGTCGAGCAAAGAGAAGACAGCGTCGTAAAAAACGACGTCGACATTAGAGGGTGGTGCTTCGAGCGGCAGTGCAGCTTCGTATTTGATGGTTGGCGCGGCCGAGCCGACTATTTCTCTGGCGCTGAAGGCTGGCAAAGGCTTCCTAGCAGTTGCAGCATCCATGCAGGCTGCTTCTATCATCTGATGCGAATCCGAAAGGCCTTCGTCGACATGAAGCAGGATGCAAATCCATCACGTGCGCGGCTTCAACGGGGCGCTTTAGAACGTCATAGGCTGTGATACAGTTGCTCTGAAAAGCGAGGTTGGGAAGCCGATTCTTATCCCCAGCGTGTTGTACGTCCCGCGCGTGCAGGGGAACCTGCTGTCGGCTGGTCAGCTGAAGGAGAACAACGACGTGAAGCTGCAGGACGAGGGCGATGAGATGTTGCTCGTTTTTGCTGTAGAAGATGTGCTCGGTCGAGCACGCTACTCCAGCCGGATCCTTTGCACCGACCTCCACTCATGCTCGTCGAAACCGACGACGACTTCGACAGAGACAGTTGCTCTACAGACGATCGCCTCGGCGACGTAGTCGACGCCTGACATGTGGCACGCAAGGCTCGCGCACGTCCGCGTCGACACGATTAAGATTTCAGCGAAGCATGAAGTTGTCATTGTCCTGGACATCAAGCAGTCGACCGGAGCCGACCTGCCATGTGCCTCTTGCGTCGGCGGCAAGCTGGCACGGCATACTTTTCCATAAAAGGGACCAGGCGTCGAGAACGCACTTGACATCGTGCACATCGACCTCTGTGGCTTGTTCCGTATGGCCGCCAAGGATGGGAGCCTCCATTTCCTCCTCCTCAAGGACCGCAAGACTCGCTTTGTACGGGTCCATCCAATAGCAAAAAAGAGCGACGTGCTCAGCGTGTTCGAGAAATGGCTGAAGTGCGGAGAGCGACTACAAAACGGGATTGGACGATGGGAGAGGGCACGGGGTTGTGATAGTGATCCTAGCGTTGCACTAGCGTTCTCACTACTTGTTGTTTTCAGAGAGAGATTTGGCACGAGTTTCACTAAGAGGACGAGAACCACGATATCTGCCGGGTGCTTGTCTACGTCGACGATCTACTCGCCGCAAGTCGCATTAGGAGCATATGGCAGAGTTGAAGGCGCTGCTTGAAAATGCCTTCAAACTGCAGGAGATCAGCCTTGTCAATAAGTACATGGGAGTAGAGCTGATCAAAGACAGGGAAGCGGGGAAGATTTGGCTGCATCAGATAGGCTACGTCGACAGGGTGCAGAGGCGTTTTCCGCTAGATGGACCTCCTAGTCTGAAAATGCCAATCACCTTCAAGATGCTGACATTTGACGACGAGAAATTGCTGGCGCGCACAGAAGAAGAGTACCAGCAAAGTGTAGGCTCTCTGCATTTTGCTGACTACACCACTCGCACAAACATCACCTTCGCCTGCAGCAAACTCACGTCTGGTCATATGGTTCGAAGCGACCAGCATTGGAGGGAGCTCGAACGCTGCATTGCATACCTTGTTGGGACGCGCGATTTTGCCCTCAAATTCGGCGGAGGTAATGGAGAGTTGCGTCTCGTCGGCTTAGCAGATGCGGACGATGGAGGAGACAAGCAGAATCGCAGCAGCACAAGTGGCTACATTTTCACTCTTGGCGGAGTTGCAATTTAATAGGCAAGTCTTACGATAAGGTGCATTACGCTCTCTCCTCTACAGAATCAGAATATGTCGCTGCAGCAGAAGCGGGAAAAGAAGCTCGAAAAATCCAATTCCTAATGGCTGAATTCCGCCAACGAAACATCCCCAACGACTATCTACGTCGACAACGAAACTGTGATTCCTGTGGGTGAAGGAATGGGGCTGAAAGGAAAGCTGAAACGCAAGGAAAGGTGCTACATGTGGCTGCAGAGCATGGTGAAACGTCGCAAGCTGAAGCTGCAGTACATCTCGACGAAGGGAGCAGCCGGCAAAAAGCATTTCCCTGCGATCGACAAGTGCTTTGTGAAAGTCGGTCAAGAAAGGCTTTCAACGAAGGGGAGCAGTGCAGAGAGTCCTCGTGAGGAGGAATAGGTGCTATGACCTCTTTCATGGCTGGTGCGGTGGTAGTGAGTGAATTCCAGACTTCTCCAATTCTTGTGTGATTGTTTTCTGCATGTTTTCTTTCTTTCTTTCTTTTCTTTCTGTTCTGATTGGGTGCGTAGTATGGACAGGTCAATTTTCTCTGCGATGACAAACATGATCAGTGCAAGGGAGTGTTGAGCTGGCACTGACCCTGTAGAAGGTGGCCGTCGCTTTCTGCAGGTGAGCGAAATTTCGCCGAAGCAAAATCTGCAGAAGGGGAAGCGGATTTCTACATTGCAGCAGAAGGAAGTCTGCCGAAGCAAAATGTAGGTTCGGCTGCAAAAAAATGCGCATCTGCAGAAATCGTCTATGCAGAGGAGGGCGCGTCTGCAGAAACGGTTTTCTGCATAAGAGTGTGTGTTTTTTTTTTTTTTTTTTTTTTTTTTTTTTTTTTTTTTTTTTTCACTTTAAAGCGAGTACATCCGCAATCATAACTGTAAGGGGGAAGGGATCAGGCAAATGGTGAAGTATACTCTACCCTTCCTTAGAAGTCTATGGTTGTTGAAAGACCGTTCTCGGATCGGACCACACCGATTTGAACCCTTCTTTCCACGTTAGCGTGTTTCATTTTAAAAAATCCGGCCCAGCATTGTGGCCTCGTCCTGCTCCAGATAGGTCCAGCTCTGTACCGACCCTTGCCTGTCATGTTTTGCCACTTGATTCTTGTAAGCACTGTAGATCCTGACGTGTTTCATGAAATTCACACCGATTTTCCGGAGAACCCTCTGCGGTTGAAACTTGTCCTGGCGCAAGGCTGCTTCACACCGCTCCTGCCAAACTTGGTGGAAAGCCACAGCAATCGGCGGCAATTCCGGGAAGCCTGATTTGGTGCCATCATTACCGAACGGAAAGTCTTCCAGCCTCCCCATCTCCCTTTTTGGATTCATCTACAGCAGCGCACCCTTTAGCGCGCCGATGACAGGCTATATGTTGATACAATCCAGCAGGCAGTGCGTGAGGGTTCCGTCCTGCTCGCAGTGCGGGCAGCAGATGCGTTCCTGAATCGCAGCCTTTCCCCCACCTGGAGGTTCTTGCCGTGTAGGCGCAGGATAATTTCGCGTGGTCTGCCCGGTGTAACCACGGTGTCGTGCTTCCGTATGGTCTCCTTCTGGTTGATGGGTCTGCCATAATCTTGCTCCCACTTCTTTGGTTGTTTTGGCTGCTCCACCGTCCCCTTCATCACTGCTCTCAGTTTCTTCACAGTAGCACCTCTTCCCTTCTCACAGAGCAACGACAACCTGAGCCGTGTTAGCGGTGACCTCGCTTCTCCTACCAATCTCCCGTCCTCCACCGGTAGCGGCGTTAGCCTGTGTGTTTCAAGCCGCAGCAGGTTGGTACTGTTGGAAGTAGGATCTCCCATTTTTTCCCCATTTTTTCTGGTTTGCCCATAGTTCTGCTTCCATCCGCTGACACCAGCTGCCAGTAAAGTGTCCTTCTTGCCAGAGAACGCGTGCTGTCAAATCGTGTTAACTTCAGCAAATCCTCTCCCGACAGTTCCGTCAAGAGGGCCGTTTTCCAGGCATCAGGCACTGCCTTCCACGCCTTGAGAGCCCACCTAGCCGTAGTTGAGCTGCCTGTCTCTTTGGTCAGTGTCCAGACGTCTTTAACTTTCAGCGTGCCATCCCATTCGGCTTGGACCAAGTCCCCCACCTTCAGTTCCAACAGACATTCAGAGCCCTTTTGTCGGCCAAACGGACTCTTTCCCCTGAAGATGTATCTGCTGAAACAAATCATTTTGTTCACGAAATCCTAGCGGTTCGCAGGTGCCGGAACCTTTGATTGAAGGGTTTGCCAGAAATTGATCACTCATCTTTTCCATTTCTCTCCCCCCTTGCTCCAGAGCCGCAGAACCGAGCGGTGAGCGAGTAGCGTCGCCCAGCCGAAGGGCATAGCCGCCGCCCTCTCCATCAGCCAACATTTCATTGGATCCCTCTGCTGGATTGCATCTCCCAATTTTTTTAACGTCATGCACTCCATTCGAACTGTCGGGTTGATAACCCCCAGCCCCCCTTCCTTCCACTCCGTGTACACCAGGTTCCCGCTCCAAAGGACAAAGTGTCTATCTGCTGACGCCTTGCCGCTGGATGTGAAGTTATGACTGGTCGCTCGGAACTCTTTCCCCGCGGTGGTAGATATACTTGCGCCTGAAAGAGTAAGATTGGCATGGCACACGCGTTGAGCATCGTGACTCTCACTAACGTACTGACATGTTGATTCTGCCACTTCACTATTACTTCTCCTGCCTTGTCCGTTGCCTTTTCCTAAGACAGCTCCGGGTTACCATCTGGAGTTATCCAGACGTCGAGCAACCTCTGCGGCTCATTGTTCACCGCCCAGGTGTAAGGCGTGTCAGGCGGCGGGGGTACACTTCTGTTCTTCCCAAGCGGCACCACGACCATTTTCCTGTGGTTCACCTTTAGGCCTGATCTCCCCTGATCTCCCGCCAAACTCCTCTAGCAGTTTGCTGGCTTTACCAATCTGTTCCTTCCAGTTCAGCACCACCGTTGTATCATCAGCGTATCCTAGATATGCGATGTCTCCAATTCCCTTATTCTTTACTCCCAGCCGTCTCCTCTTAATCTCTTGACTGAGTGGTTCTTCTGCACAGATGAAGAGATAGGGCGCCAGAGGGCAGCCCTGCCTAACTCCCCTCTCCATCCCCACCCTATCGCCCTGCTAGCCGTTAATAAGCAGCTGTGTTCTTGACTGGTCATGCAACCCTCTCGTCCAGTTCACATACTCTTCCGGGAACCCCATCCGCTCCAACGTCCGGAACATGTACTTCCTAGAGATCGAATCGTACGCCTTTTGAAAATCAACCAGGAGGAGGTACCAGTCCTCTTTCCCTGTAGTTGCCGCATCTATGACATCCGCTACCACATTGACTACATTTGCCAAACTTCTCCCCGGTATGAACCCGTACTGATGCTCCAAGATCACCGACAGAACAATCTTTTTAGTTCTGTTTGCCAGCACCTCCACGATAACTTTGTAGGACGCAATCAAAAGTATAATCGGCCGGTAGTTTTCTAACTTCGCCTTATCCCCTTGTTTGTGTAGGAGGATCGTCACCGCCATTGTGAGTCGTGCTGGAAGAGTCGCCGAACGCTCGAAGTCTTTTACAAAGGCGAGGAAGCTTGGACCTAACAGGTCCCAGTTCTCTTCCAAGAGCTCTTTGGGAATCCTGTCCAAGCCCGACACCTTCCCGTTCGGCAGTTGCTTGAGCGCCAGCTGAATCTTCTCTCCCATCCAGGGAGCTCTCAGCAGCTCTTTCTCTGCCACACTCAGTACTTTGCCAGGATCAATCGGCCAGATCGTCCCTTTCTCCACCTCCTGCTCCGCAAAAGCTTCCGTAAAATATTCGGAGGCCCTCCCTCTTGCCGATGAAGCACTCCCCTTTGTATGTGATCTCCTCTATCACTGTTTTGGCCTTTTTCGACTCCACTCTCCCTGGCAGAACCTTGGTGGGGAGTTCTCCGAGGACTTCTTGTTGTACCCCTGCCATGGTTTGCAGCCTGGATCTCTCTCTTTCCTAGTATGCCTTCAGCATGGAACCATACTTCGTCAACTGCTCGTAGCGAACTGCGTCACCATCTCCGTTCATGAATTCTTCTTTCAATCGCACCACTTTCCCTTCCAGCCCCGGGATTGTTTTAGTAACCCTTTTCCGCTCCTCTTTTGAATATGCCCTTATGCTCGCCTGCATCCTGACCATCAGCTCCAGGAAGTCCTCGTCTCCATGTTCATCCAGAATCAGTTGTATCCGCTTCTTAGCCCCCGGGTTCTTGGCCTGGGTCACGTGCATCCTCCATAGGCCCGACCCTTTGCCATTGCCAGATTCCACGCAGAGATCAAGAGAAATTGCATACCAATGATCTGAGATACCGTGCGGGAGCGACGAGTGATATGCGTTCCTGACTTTGAGAAGGAGTAGCTGCAACACCAACGCTCTGTCAATTCGAGAGCGCCCCTTCACCGAGTGCGGGTAGAACATGTATTATCTCCTTGTCCGAAGTAAAGCCTGGAAAGCATCTTGTAAGTCGAGTGGCTGAAAAATGTCTAATAGACGTTGATTTTCCCTTGTTGATCCCGCTTTCGAGGTCTTATCTATTCTCGGGTCTGCGACTACGTTCAGGTTGCAAATGAGGATAGTGTGCGGGAGCGGTGAGAGGTTGCCAACAGAGTCAGTGAGACAGTCTCTACAGAATGTGCTTTTAGTTGTTGCTTGCGCAGGGAAATACACGGCTAGAATGCGCCAAGTCAGATCACCTCTTTCTACTGTCACTGCGATCAGTCTTCCCGACTGATGCGTGCAAATGTCTTTAAACACAATCCCTACTGTAAAGCTAAGGACAACAACCCCTCCCTCACCCCCCTCTGGTGAGATCGTGGCAAAGGCCGTTGGGTTCAGTTGCATGCAGAAGTTATGGTCGGCGTCCAATCTTGTATCAGTGAGTATCATCACGTTCGCCGCTGTTTCGATCCAGTTCTGGTGCGTACTTCTCTTCTCCGCACTGCCTAGGCCGTTGATGTTCAGTGCGGTGAATACGGATTTATCTCGTTAATTTATTTAACCACTGCTGCAGACCCCTCAGCATCCACGGGTCAGAACAGTTTACAGATTCAGAAGAGGCCACACACAGCTAATGATGAGAGCGTGACACCTATAAAGAAACTCCTGACCAACTGCTCGAGTATGTTATGCTCCTCCGCCTTAACCTCCTTATCCCGCCAGCCATCCTTAGAGCCGTAGTAGCACTGCTGTGTAGCTTTGTTGCAGCGGCTTCCTTGAGCCCTCACTGTCACACACCGTACTCTATCCGGATATTGACCAGATTTGCCTTCTCCATTGTCAACCTGGTCGCCGAACCCAACTCTTCCATGCGAATGAGATGATCTGCCGATGTGATGTGGTCTGCAGCCGTCATGAAGGATGGGCCTTTCGCCTTTCCACACCCCGCTTGAGTACAAATCCACTCCTCCCGATTTCCTCCATTGGAAATCAGAACAATGGTAGGATCCATAAGAATGGGAGTGACTAACGGCGACGTGCGGATGAATGCAGCTGCGACAAGCGATTTGAGTGCTAGCATCAGGAAAGGGAGGTAAAGAAGAGGCAGGTAAGTATGAATGCCTGTCTGTGTTACCGTTGATATTATGCACCCTTCCCAGATTCAGACTCCACTTCCCTATGTTATTCTGACGTTCGGTGACGAACATATCATAATTTTTTTCATAATGATGTCCGCTACAGAACGCGCAGGATAGCAGGGGGTAGTGGACTAGGATCTGCTTTGAAGTGTCCATTGGGTTGTTGACTGCATGACACCAGCAATGTTGGTCATTTGGATGCGCAATCACCAGGCCTTTTCACCGTGTCCGTATCAGCTCCCGTCACCGGATGTGACACTCGGTGGAAGCAGAGACCCTTGGCGAACGCCGACAGCTTGTCCGTCAGTGCATAGCGGCACAGCAAGTCCTTCAAAAGATCAGGTGAGACATTAGCAGCGACATCTTTGAAATAGAGCTCAATAACTGCAGGGTTAGAGGCCTTTTCCTTCAGGTAGGCAGGGTTCTCCGTATGTTGCCAGAACAGTGTCATCTTCCTTTTTGGTCTCTGAAACTCAACCACCTTCAGTCTCACAGCAGTTGTGTCTTCTTCACGCAGGAAGGATAGCTGAAGCTGGCAGAAGTGCTGCTTCGCGATGTATGTCACCGAGAGGGATTGGATCGAGGCCGAGTCAACAGCTCCACCAGAGAGAGACGGGGCCCAGACCTTCCGCAGCAAAACCCACATCATGTTGATAATGTTGCCCATCTCTTGCTTCAGCATGAAAGGTACCAGTAAGACTGACGTAAAACGGAGACGTGCGACAACCTCCTATTGAACGTCAATGTCAAGTTCTTCGTCTAAATCATCTTCCAGAAATCCTTTAGGCGAAAGCTGATGCGTTGTTGTTGCTTTCTCCGCAGGAGACAGGCCAGCGTTGGCTCGGGGGTTTCTACAGCAGTGTTCTCCTCAGAAGCAGGGTCGTTAGGCTTGAAAGGGGGGATAGCCGGGATGTCCTTGATGAGGGTCTCTTCCACCACTTGTTTCCCCTTGGCATGTACTCGAGGCATGGTGCAATGATGACTTAAAACCGGCAGTGTTGTGGAAGAGATGGCCCGAAATGCCTGATAAGCCGGATGTCTGAGCACAGCCAGCCAGGACTCCTGTTATAGATGCTTGTAGACTGCTGTCTGAACCTTGAAATAGTCTCCAGGCTTGTGATGGCGTAATCGTGGAAACTAATGAAAAAAATTCACGCAGTCACTAAGGATGAAGCAACACCCTGGTAGTGACGCGTTGAGGTTATGAGCCTTGATATTCGATAGCTGAGATAACAACAGGTCAGATTTGGAGGATGGTACAATGTTCATCGGATGAACACCTAGGTTGTACCAAACTTTTCGTCTCAACGAGTAGAGTTCAAAACTGTTGTTCTTAAAGCCAGTTGACACGTAGGCTGCACGCGCGATGAGCTCCAGGGAGCGAAGATCCGGCCATGGCAGCCTTGATAGTGCTGACCGACGAACCTATCCGTCAAGAAAGTGCGATCGCTTCTTGGAAGAATTTCAGAGCATTTCGGGACATTGGGAAATGATCCCCGGGAACAGTGCGCGAATTTGGGGTGTTCAATCTAGGGCAAAACAGAACCACCTGCGCAAACTAAACCTGGTGCACGTTTTCGTAACTACGAAAACGTGCGTTACAGAAGTTGTTTAAAACAACCTGAACAGCTAAAACAACTACTTTTAGGTAGGTAAAAATTACCAACTAAGCACGTGTTGTAATTTTCACCTGCCGACGCTGACTTGGCGAAGCGCAGCTAAAACTAGTTAGGTAAACGTTCTAGCGCGAACGTTCTCAACTTGGTTCAGTGGTTGGGTAGCTTCTATTTCACCCCTCTATTTTCTACTATTATAGTCAACTTTTGTCCAAATTCTGTGCCTTCTAACACTTTTGTCCACGTGAACAACCAGATAGCGTGTCTACGCGGAAAACATTCCGTAGAGCTCCAACATCCGATAGACCAGAAATCTCTACACAACCCCCCTGCCCTTTCTTGACCTGCCTCATTCCCCCCCTCCGCTTCTCCTTATCCCCCCCTCCGCATTAGTTCATCCCCCCTCTGTTTCACCTCATTTCCCCCTCCGCTTCTCCTCATTCCCCCCTCCGCGTTAGTTCGTTCCCCCCTCCACTTCTCCTCATTTCCACCTCCGTTTCACCTCATTCCCTCCACTCTCCTCATTCCCCCCTCCGCTTCGCCTCATTCCCTCCGCTCTCCTCATTCCCCCTTCCGCTTCTCCTCACTCCCCCCTCCGCTTCTCCTCATTCCCCCCTCCGCTTCTCCTCATTCCCCCCTCCACTTCTCTTCATTCCCCCTTCTGCTTCTCCTCATTTCCCCCTCCGCTTCTCCTCATTCCCCCCTCCGCTTCTCCTCATTCCCCCCTCCGCTTCTCCTCATTCCCCCCTTCGCTTCTCCTAATTCCCCCCTTCGCTTCTCCTCATTCCCCCCTCCGCTTCTCCTCATTCCCCCTTCCGCTTCTCCTCATTTCCCCCTCTGCTTCTCCTCATTCCCCCCTCCGCTTCTCCTTGTCAAACATTATATATGTTGGTTGTTGTTAGGCTACAGTGGGCTAGACTATATGGGGTACACTATTCTAGGGTTTGTATTTGTACTGCCTTCCCTGTTAGTTCAGTCATTCCAGTCAGTTATTCTTGACATGGTTTCAGAGCAGGTCCTTCGCTAGGACCGTCCTTCGGGCCCACCTACCTACCTACCTACCTACCTACTACCTACCTACTACCGGAGCGCGTTCTTAGCGCCTCCCCCGTAGCGCCCTCGAGCGCTTCATTTTTCTTTTTTCGGCCCCGCTGGCCCCGTCGATCGAGCCCCGTCTAGAGGCCCCGCGGCCCCGTCGTTGTTGACCTAGAGGCCCCTCACGGCCCCGTCGCGCCGCCCCTTAGCGCCTCTAACGACCCCGCTACCCGCCCGTTAGCGGCCTCGTCGGCCCCGCGATCGCCCCTAACGGCCCGCGCACCGCCCGCTACCGACCCGCGCGGCCTGCATTTCACCCGCGCGGCCTGCGTGCTGCCCGCTGCCGGCCCGCGCACCGCCAGAGCCACTCGCGTGCCGCACGCCCGTTGCCTGCAGCCGCTCGCGCACGCCCCGCAGTCGCCCGCCGCCTGCCCGCGCACGCCCCGCAGCCGCCCGTCGCCTGCTCGCGCACGCCCCGCAGCCGCCCGTCGCCTGCTAGCGCACGCCCCGCAGGCCCGCGGCCCGCCGTCTCAGTGGCCGCCCGCCCGCAGCCGCCCGTCGCCTGCTCGCACACGCCCCGCAGCCGCCCGTCGCCTGCTCGCGCACGCCCCGCTGCCCGCAGCCGCTTGTACGCCGCTTCTTCCGCTGCTGCTTGCGCACCGCTGCCTCCCGAGCGCCACCGCTGCCCGTGCGTATGCCGTTGCTGCCTCTACGCTGCTGCTGCCCGTGCGCCACCGCTGCCCGTGCACCGCCGCTGCCGCCCGTGCGCTTCTGCAGCCGCCGCCCGCGAGGCACTCGCTCTCACTGCTGTTATTCTCTACCTATCGTGCACACTGCTGCCACTGCAGCTGCCACCAGTGCACCGTTGCAGCTCCTGCTGCCCAGCTACCTACTACTGCCGCTCGTGTGCCACTACGGACAGTCGACCCCGCCCGCGCCTTACCTAGCGGCCCCGCCGGCCCCGTTGACCCTCCGCACACCGTTCCAGTGGCCTCATACATACTGCTACTACTCCTACTGCTACTGTCGCTATGGCTAGTCCTCCCGTTCTAGCTTTCGATGCCGAGGGCCGTCCGGTGAAGTTCGAAACCTGGCTAGATGACCTGCACCTGTTCTTACAGCTCACTGCCAAGGAAGATATCTCACTGTACGACCACGCCCTAGGCCATGCCACTGCCCCTGACTCGTCTGCTGACAGCACTCTGCGTTCCCAGTGGCAGACCCGTGATGCGCACGCTCGCTTTGCTATTCGCAACTCCCTGCCGCTAGACGAGCGCGAGCACTTCGGCCAGTGCAAGACTGCTAAGGACCTCTACACAGCTGTAGTTGCCCGCTACTCCTCACCTGCTTCTGCCACGCTAGGCCGCCTCACTCTCCCCTACCTGTTCCCCGACCTAGCCTCCTTTCACACTGTCGCAGACCTCATCACCCACCTTAAGACTAGTGAGGCCCGCTTTCGCGCTGCTATGCCTGCCGAGTTTCTCACTAGCAACCCCCCCCCGCTCTGGATCACTCTCTACCACATCGTCACCCGCCTCCCTGACTCTCTGCGCGCAGTCAGGGACCACTTCCTCTCTCGCTCCCCCACTGAGCTCACTGTTGCCCTCCTCGAGAAGGAACTGCTTGCAGCTGAGGCGAGTATTGTAGCTGTAGGCACCTCTCGTGGCGACCCCCGCACCCCGTTCTTTGAGGGGTGTTCCCCTTCCCCCCTCCTCCCCTCTGTCGCCTCTGCTGCTGCTGTCGACCTCCTCGGTGCTGAGAAGGTCGGGACCGCGTCTGCTTCGAGCGGGCGCCGCAGGAACAAGGGGGGCAGGGGTGGGGGTGGCGGCGGAGGAGGTGGGGGTGGAGGCGGTGGGAGTGGAGGCGCGGCTGAGGAGGCCGGTGGCGGCAGTGGGGGAGGAGACAGCAGCGGCGGGAGTGGTGGCAGGGGCGGAGGCGGCAGCGGGGGCGGAGGTGGTCGTGGTGGCGGCAGGGGTGGAGGTGGCCGGGGCGGAGGCGGTGGGGGTGGTGGTCGTGGAGGCACTGGCGGAGGACAGAGTCAGCAGCCCGCCCCGACGCTTCAGGCCGCCCGTGAGTGGTATGCGCAGCGTGGAGTTACCTGCACGTACGTTATTCGCACAGGCGACCGCAGCGGCCAGCAGTGTGGGAGGCCGCACCCCACGCAGCGCTGCTTTGCGCGCCTTAACGACGCGTGGCGCACCCAGTTTCCTAGTGCCACTGACCTGCCGCGCTGGGCTGAGCTGGAAAAGAGGGGTGTTGATATTTGGGCTCTAGACTTTGATGCTATTCTCACTGCCATGTATGCGATGTCTATTAGTGGAGAGGGTGCTCAGTACTTGCGTGTTCCGCCCGACCCGGGCATTCAGGCCAGTCCGGCTGCCGCTCTAGGTGCTAGTGCGTCCGCTCCCACAGGTCCTGGTGAGGCTGCTGCCCTAGGTGCTAGTGCGTCTGTGCCCCCTGGTACTGAGTCGACTGCAGCACTGCACACCTTCACACTGGACTCAGGTGCTTCTCGCTCTTTCTTTCGTGACCGCACTGTCCTTGAGCCACTCGCTCGGCCAGTTGCGGTCTCCCTTGCTGACCCCTCTGGGGGTCCGGTCATTGCGACCTCCTCCACTGTCCTTCCTTGTCCGGCGGTCCCGTCCGGCACGCTGTCAGGTCTCTACCTCCCCTCGTTCTCTACAAACTTGGTGGCAGGTAGTGCACTCCAGGACGGGGGTGTTCACCAGTTCACCCCTGCCTACGAGCGCGTGACACACTGCACGTGTGCTCGGACGGGTCGCCACCTGGCTACTTTCACTCGAGAGCCGGGGTCGGACCTGTACACACTGACCACTGAGTCCCCTCAGGTAGCTGCGTCTGCGTCTACGTCTGCGTCTGCGTCAGGTCAGCTGTCCGCCCCCTGCTCGTGTTGCTCTCTGGCGCATGAGACTGTCCTTTGGCACCACTGCCTTGGTCACCCGTCTGTGCAGCGCCTTCGTGCCATGCACAAACGGGACCTTGTTGCTGGTCTTCCCAGGGTGCTCCCTCCCCTTCCCGACTCACCTGCTCCCCCCTGTATTCCCTGTGTCGAGGGGCGGCAGCGCGCCGCACCTCACTCCTCCTCCTTTCCCCCGACGACTGCTCCCTTGCAGACGCTCCACATGGACGTGTGGGGCCCAGCCCGCGTCCGTGGTCAGGGTCAGGAGAGGTACTTCCTGATTGTTGTTGACGACTTCTCGCGCTACACCACGGTCTTCCCCTTGCGCGCCAAGGGTGACGTCCCTGATGTCTTGATCCCTTGGATCCGCATATCTCGTCTCCAGCTCAGTGAGCGTTTCCGCTCCGACTTCCCTGTCCTGCGTCTGCACTCTGACAGAGGTGGGGAGTTCTCCTCTGGCCTATTGGAGGCCTTCTGTCAGCAGGAGGGCATTGAGCAGTCGTTCACGCTTCCGGCCTCTCCACAGCAGAATGGGGTTGCTGAGCGCCGCATTGGTCTGGTCATGGAGGTCGCTCGTACCTCCTTGAGCCATGCGGCTGCCCCCCATTTTCTGTGGCCGTTTGCAGTCCGATACGCTGCGCATCAGCTCAACCTCTGGCCCCGTGTCTCCTTGCCCGAGACTTCTCCGACACTGCGTTGGACGGGAGAGGCTGGCGATGCGTCGCGTTTTCGGGTCTGGGGATCCCGAGCTTTTGTCCGCGACACGTCCCCGGACAAGCTCTCCCGTCGCGCTGTCCCCTGCGTCTTCCTTGGCTTTGTCCCGGACGCCCCTGGCTGGCAGTTCTACCACCCCACCTCGCGTCGTGTCCTGGCCTCTCAGGACGTCTCTTTTGACGAGTCCGTCCCCTACTACCGCCTCTTCCCCTACCGCACTGCCCCGCTCCCCCCCCCCGCCTCTCTTCCTCGCTCCAGGTGCTGAGGTACCAGACCCCCTCCCCCCTCAGGGTGCCGCTCCCTCAGGTGTGTCCCAGGTAGACCCGGGTGAGCCTGTCGAGGTAGCTGTCGACTCTCGTCCTGCTAGGGGTGCTGAGCCTGGGGGTGCTGCGTCTGGGGGTGCTGAGCCTGGGGGTGCTGCGTCTGGGGGTGCTGAGCCTGGGAGTGCTGAGTCTGGGGGTGCGGAGCCTGGGGGTGCCGAGCCTGGGGGTGCGGAGCCTGGGGGTGCTGAGTCTGGGGGTGCTGAGTCTAGGGGTGCTGAGCCTGAGCGTGCGACACCTGGAGGAGCCCTCTCCTCCCAGCAGCTGCAGGAGAGGTACCTCGAGTACTGCCGCCTCCGGAGAGGTGCTGCTGGAGCTCGTCCCGGTACTTCCCCTCCTACCCAGGAGCTCCCCCCCATTCAGCAGATCCGCGAGTGGTACACACGGCGCTGCAGTCTTCGGAGTGGTGCTCCTGGTGCTGCGGACCCTGGGGGTGGCGCTGCTGCTGGTACAGAGGACTCGGACGTTGGAGCTGCTGCTGGAGCTGAGGACCCGAGCGGTGGCGCTGCTGCTGCTGCTGAGGACCCGGGCGTTGGAGCTGCTACTGGTGCTGAGGACCCGGGCGTTGGAGCTGCTACTGGTGCGGAGGACCCGAGCGGTGGCGCTGCTGCTGGTGCTGAGGACCCGAGTGGTGGAGCTGCTGCTGGTGCTGCGGACCCGGACGGTGGAGCTGCTGCTGGTGCTGTGGACCCGGACGCTGGAGCTACTGCTGGTACTGAGGACCCGGCCGCTGGAGTCTCTTCTGCTTCTGGAGACGCTGCGCGGCCGCGGCCGTACTTCGTACCGCTCCTTCAGCAGGTTCTTGGGCAGGCTCCTCCTCCTTGTCCTCCTCCCTCCGTAGAGTGTCCCCCGCCTGTCCAGCCGCAGTCACAGTTCCCGCCTACCTCGTCTCTCCCTGCTCCCTCTCCTTACACTGGTCCCACAGGAGGTCTTACAGAGCGTCGTGAGCCTGAGTCTCGTCCTGCGTCGCCTGTTCGTCCTGCTCGCGCTGGTAGTCGTGTCCGTCGTGAGCGTCCTCCTCCTGTCCCTGGCACTCACTACATGACTCTGCGTCCCTCCACTGCTCCTCAGCGTGTCCCGCTACCGTCTCCTCCTGCGTCCTCTTTGCCTGACGTTCCGGACCCTGAGTCTGACCGGTATCGTGCTGAGCACCCTACTGTCACGCGTCTCCTCGCTACTGTTGTCACTGACCCTACCTTTGAGTCCTCGACTGCGTCTGCTCTGGTCGCTGAGTTGGTTGACTTTGCTGCTGCCTATCGTCTAGACTACGCTGCTAGCCTTGTTGCTGAGTCTAGGTCTGAGTCTGTCTGTCCTCCGTCCGTCGGGGGTGAGTGTGCTCTTGGCACGGACGTCCTTGAGGACAGACAGGAGGAGTTCCAGTGTCTTGCTGCTGCTTTGCCCCGTCTCGTGTCCTTGCTAGTTGCCCCTGAGGGAGACCCGGATGCACCAGACATCCCGACCCCGCGCACTTATGCTGAGGCGATGGCGGGTCCCTACTCCTCTCAGTGGCAGACAGCCATGGACGCCGAGATGGCTTCCTGGAAGTCCACACGCACCTACGTCGACGAGGTTCCCCCTCCTGGGGCGAACATCGTCAGTGGCATGTGGATTTTCAGGGTGAAGCGGCCGCCGGGTTCCCCGCCTGTCTTCAAGGCGCGTTACGTGGCTCGAGGCTTCAGTCAGCGAGAGGGAGTTGACTTCTTCCAGACCTTCTCCCCCACCCCGAAGATGACTACTCTTCGGGTGCTGCTGCACATAGCCGCTCACCGCGACTACGAGCTTCACTCACTTGACTTCAGCACTGCGTTCTTGCAGGGCAGCCTGCACGAGGAGATCTGGCTGCGTCGCCCACCTGGCTTCACTGGGTCGTTTCCTCCTGGTACCCAGTGGAGGCTTCAGCGGCCAGTCTACGGTCTCCGCCAGGCTCCGCGTGAGTGGCACGACACACTGAGGACTACACTTGCGGCTCTTGGGTTCGCGCCTTCTACAGCTGACCCGTCGCTGTTCCTACGCACCGACACTTCGCTGCCGCCGTTCTACATCCTCGTGTACGTCGACGACTTGGTCTTTGCCACTGCTGACACTGCAGGGCTCGCCTACGTGAAGTCGGAGCTGCAGAGGAGACACACGTGCACAGACCTGGGTGAGCTGACAAGCTATCTTGGCTTGCGGATCACCCGGGACAGAGCACGGCGCACCATCACCCTGACTCAGTCACACATGGTGCAGCAGGTTCTCCAGCGCTTCCGCTTCACGTACTCCTCGCCTCAGTCCACTCCTCTGCCTACCGGTCACTCGCTCTCAGCTCTGCCTTCGGATGAGTCCGTAGAGCCGAGTGGCCCGTATCCAGAGCTTGTGGGCTGCCTCATGTACCTGATGACCTGCACTCGACCTGACCTTGCGCTCAGCCTCGTGACGATCAGCGCTTCTGCACTCTGCTAGGCCTTGTGCCTACTGGACCTCATTTGCTTACTTCTTGACTTTGCTTGTACTGTGATCACTATATATATATATATACCTGCATGTTTACTCTTGCTAGATTGTGATCACTGTATCTCTTGCTCTGTTATAAACCTGCATGTGAACTGGTCTTGTGACCACTAGCTTGTGCTCGGAATTTGTGTGGAATCCTCGAGATCCACCCTGAGCTTGTTGTTGCCTTGCTTTGCTTTGACTGGTCTTGTGACCCCTAGATCTCCCCCACTTTGCCTATGGGGGTGTGTCAAACATTATATATGTTGGTTGTTGTTAGGCTACAGTGGGCTAGACTATATGGGGTACACTATTCTAGGGTTTGTATTTGTACTGCCTTCCCTGTTAGTTCAGTCATTCCAGTCAGTTATTCTTGACACTCCTCATTCCCCACTCCGCTTCTCCTCATTTCCCCCTTCGCTTCTCCTCATTCCCCACTCTGCTTCTCCTCATTCCCCCCTCCATTTCTCCTCATACCCCCCTCCGCTTCTCCTCATTCCCCCCTCCGTTTCTCCTCATTCCCCCCTCCGTTTCTCCTCATTCTCCCCTCCTCTTCTCCTTATGACCCCCTCCGTGTCTCCTCATTTCCCCCTCACCCTCACCCTGTGCCCACTGCCCCTCACCATTACCCTGTGCCCGTTGCCCCTCACCCTCACCCTGTGCCCGCTGCCCCTCCTCTGTCCCCTCGGCCTCCCCATGCATCCCCATGCCTCCCCATGCCTCCCTCTGTGCACCACCTGCACCGCCTGCATCCCGTCTTGCCCCCATCAGGTGGTGGACAAGGCGGACCAGCTGCTGCGCTAGTTCTACCATGACTGTCTGCCGCTCACCCTCGCCGCCCCTCCCCGCTGCCCCTTCCGATGCCACTGCTGCTACGTCAGCAGTCGCCGGCATGCATGCTGACGTGGCAGTGAGCGTGCCAGTTTTGTGCAGCGTCATGCATGCACATGGCAGTGGCAGTGTGAGCGGTGTTCTCCCCACTCCATTCATCCACGGCCTGGATCCTCAACAATCACCTCATGCTGCTATGTGTTGCTGCTATGTGCTGTTGCCATGCTGGTGTTACCTCATCTGAACAGAACACCTCCTCTCGGCCTCCCCATTCCCTTCATCCACGGTCTGCGATCCCTGTGAGCCCTCAGCCGTCACCGGATGCTATGCACCGCTGCCACGTGCTCGTGCCTTGTGGCAGTTGTGTGCATCTGACCTGCAGTAACCTGACTGACGCTGGTATGAGCCGTTGCCTTATGCTCGTGTCACCTCATCTGACCTGCATGGTTCCTCTCGCCCACTCATGCTCTCCCCCTCCATTCATCCACGGCATGTCATCCCTGTGAGCCCTCAATTGCTGCCCTTATGTCCTGCATGTTTTACAGCTACCTTATGCTGGTGTTTGCATCCAACCCATGCACATGCAGTTCCGCTCTCGCTCTCAAACACTCTGGTACCCACATACTAGATACATGTGATGGGATAGATGTGATGGGGTTGAATGGAGTGTGCATGGCCTCTCTCTCTGCCTCCACCTTTCCTCGCCCCTTCCTACCCCCCTCTCCCTCTCCCCAGGTGTGTCTGCGTGCGAGCGACAAACCCCTGCTGCTGGTAGCGTAGCTCAAGCAGCTCACTGGGGGCGGTGGATGGGAAGAGAGATGCTGCTGCTAGTACCGCTGCTGTTGCTGCTGCCGTCGCTGTGCGTCCCCGGCAGCTGACGCTGGAGTTTGCATCGTTGATGCAAGCAGCGCACCGCCTCTTTCTGCTGCTCTCTGCTTTCCCCCCCGCCTTGCTGCCCTTCGCCTTTTCTGAGTTCTCCTCCCGCCAGTCGCAGCGACAGCGCAGGTGAGGAGGAGAGGCGGGCAGGTGACAAGGAGAGGCGGCATGCCATGCTATGCTATGCGATCCATCCGTCCCCACCTCATCCCCTCAAGCCATTGCACACAATAAGTAGTGAGAGCCACCTTGACACCATGCTGCCCCTCCTCCCTGTTCTCAGCTCCATTTACCATCTTCTCATCTTTCCCCCACCCCACTCCCCCCCCGACCCCCCATCCCACCCCCCAAGCAGCCATTACACAGCAACTGCAGTGTGTGGGCCCTTCAAATTTTCCCCCTACCACTCCTCTCCGTTGTCCAACACCGCCACTCTCCGCCACTCCTCTCGGCTGTCCAAAGTGGGTATTTTCAACTCGAATTCCTTCAGATATGCTTTGCATGAAGGTTACAATGTAGCTCAGAGAAAGTGCTCCCCATTTATTGGCAACTACTCCATTGAACTTCAAGAGTGTAAGAAGGCTTGCAGTACCTCGGAATTGCTTCTCACAAGACTGCCAAACGCATAACTTGAAATGTTCGCATCTAGACCAGGATGGGCTGAATTCACATGTTGCATCCAAGGCCTCAGATTCGTTTTGGGCCACGTTTTTTTGTCAGTGTTGGTCCTTGGAAAAAACCTTTCTGTCAGAGTCCCTTAGTAAAAAAAACCCTGGAAAATCAGTGTTGTCAGCAAAAAATAAAACCCCTGTTGATATAATACCTAAATATATATTGTTATTTGTTAGCAATGGCCCAGTCAATAGGGTGGGAACTAATCAAGACTGAGATGTCGGGTTCAATTCCTATCGGGAAATTTTTGAAAAAAAAAAGGCGGGGATTCCATGACAATTTCGCCATCAAAATTAGCCTCGCTACCGTGTGATTCGAATCAGGGCACCCTGGTAAACGTTGGCTGAGATTTCAGGCTTAGTACCAGAAATCCCGCTGAAAACTCAGTGTAGGGATAAAATTTTAAACTTTTCAATCAACCTTGAGGCCCACCAAAACCCTGAAAATCTGCGTTCAAACCCAAAATCAGGGTAAAATTCCTGATATCTGAGGTCCCTGGTTGCATCACATAAAACAGCTCGGGTCAACACAACACTGAGTGTTGGGCATACACAATACACCCCTAAGCCCACAATTATCACAGGTAAACCCACGTTCCTAGAAACCTCCAATGCACATC
Source organism: Closterium sp. Yama58-4 (assembly GCA_947470075.1). NCBI lineage: Eukaryota > Viridiplantae > Streptophyta > Zygnematophyceae > Desmidiales > Closteriaceae > Closterium > Closterium sp. Yama58-4. Next base: position 325,565 of record CANIUD010000006.1, read on the forward strand.
AGCCAGCTCGACCCGACTCTTCTACAGGTGCCGAGGGAAACATGTCTCACAGCCGCCAGAGTGCTCTCTGAGTGCGTCTGGCGTGCTGGCAGGCGACGGACTGCATATAGGTCTCGCTCCGCCACACAGCAACATGCCTTTCCCTGCACCACTCTGTACTCCCCAAGCCCACCGAAGCGCAGACCAGCCTTGCCCCACCTCGCATAACGTGACGTGCGTTGCTGTCATGTGGGTGGGGGAGGGAGGGGAAGGGGGAATGAGAGTGGGGGGAAGCAAGGAGAAGCAGGTCAGAGGATGGGAGGAAGCAGGGCAGGGGGTGTGGGAAAACAGGGAAGAGGATGGGGGCAATGGGGGCAGATGCCGGGGAGAGAGCAGGGCGGAGGATGGTGGGGAGCAGGGCGGAGAATGGGGGGAAGAGGGAGAGAGGTAAGCAGTGTGGGGGGGGGGGTATAAGTGGGGGGAAGGAAGGCGATTATTGGAGAGAGGGAAAAGAGGGAGTAGGTGGAGAAATGGGAGGGAGACGGGCGGGAAGGCGAGGGCGACGAGCAGTGGATGGCAGGGCGACGGGGAAAGCAAGGGCGACGGAGAGAGAGGGAGACAGGGAAAGCGAGGGGACGAGCGGAATGAGGGCCACGAGAAGGAGGGCGCCAAGAAGAAGGGTGAGCGACGGGAAGGGAAGGCGACGGGAAGGGAGGGCGACGGGAAGGGAGGGTGACGGGAAGGGAAGGCGACGGGAAGGGAGGGCGACGGAAAGGGAGGGCGACGGGAAGGGAGGGCGACGGGAAGGGAGGGTGACGGGAAGGGGGGGCGACGAGAACAAGGGAGGGCAACGGGCGGAAGGGAGAACAACGACGGAAGGAAAAGCGACGGCGGAAGGGAGAGCGACGGTGGGAAGGGAGAGCGACGGCGGAAGGGAGAGCAACGGTCGGAAGGAAGATTGTGTGAACCCAGCAAGCAATAGCTGAAACTAGTGGTTGTCATTTCTCTGACATGACACCTGGCAATTTTGAACGTGGCTGTTTGTGTATCGAGTCCGCATCCATGCACTTAGCCAAAAGCACTTCTGCAATCTCCAGATTTACTACAGAATCAACACTTTATACCGTAATACTTAGCTACAATGCAAGCCTTTGTTACAAGCTACTGATAGCCACCCGGCAGTAGCAGAAGTGGTAGCATTCCTTTGTAGGCCCAATAAGCCTATCAATATAAGCATCCCAAGCATATCAATTCCTCACTGTACTCGCACTTGAGCAGGTACAATTCCGAGGGCCGCGCGTCAGTTTCATTCAGCCTACATTTCCACACCGAACCACTCCCGAGTCGTCCCCACTCCAATCGCAACCATTCCGAGCCACATTCGTCCGACCTCTCCGCCTAGCTAGGATTCGCCCTATAATCACATCACTTTCATTGTATCGTCATTCTTTAGTTTCACAATCTCGTTATTCGTTATTACGACCACTCTAAAAGTTTATTCATAACACCAAAGCAGATCTCCACTTTGTTGGATAATCTTAGAGTTTGAAACTAACTAGGGGAGCTTAGATTACGGATGGTTGGGATAAAAATACCTAACCCTAAGGTTTGTGCCCCACAATGCACAACTCACTAGGCTCTACACACTTCGACACACCCCCATAGACTAAATGAGGGGTGCCAAGTACAAGCAAACACGTAAGGTCATAAGACCAGTCCAAGTCAAACAAAGCTCAGGGTAGATCAGAAAGTTACCACACACTCTGAGCACAAGCAAGTGGCCAGACAGCCAGTTCAAGAGTTCACAGACATACATAATAATGGCACAGACAAAGCAAGAGACAAGAACTAGACTAAAACACCCTAGGAACTATCTCAACAAGGCCTAACTGCACACAGCACAACCAGTGGTGGTCACAAGGCGGAAGGGCCTTGGTGAAGATGTCTGCAGTGTTGGCATCGGACGCCACGAAGTCCAAGCATGCATGTCCACGTCTCTGCAACTCTCGCAGAAGAAAGTACCTGACGTCAATGTGTTTCACTCTACTCTCCAGTCGAGGCTCTCGAGACATGAGAATCATGGCCTTGTTGTCAGCGAACAAGGTCGGTGCAGAGCTCGACCGCTCACCAAGGTCGGTGAGCAAGAAGGTCAACCAGCGCAGCTCCTGTGCAGCCATGGCTCTGGCGTAGATCTCGGCCTCAGCGTTAGACTGCGCAACAGACGAGGACCGAGTCAACCTCCACGATACAGCGCCAAAGCCCAGGCTAAAACAGGGTCCCCGAGTAGACCTCTGAGTCTCGATGTCGTCAGCGTAAGAGGAGTCGCAGTGACCGGTGAGCACAACTAACTGTGTCCCTCCAACCACAAACCCCATAACCTGATGTAGTCACTAGGTACTTCGCCACCCTCACAGCAGCCCTCCACTGAACAGGGCGGTCTCTCCCAGTTGCAACGAAGCGAGCAAGTACACTGAGGGGGAAGGCGAGGTCCGGGCGAGTACAAGTCATCAGGTACTTATATTAGGCAGCCCAGCCGCTCTACGTACGGACCACTGGGCTCAAAAGGCTCGTCGGGGAAATGGCCGGTGAGCCTGTGGTCAATAGCAAGAGGAGTAGGCTGTGCAGTGGAGAACTGAAGCCCGAACCACTGAAAGACCTGTTGCACCATTTGTGACTGAGTCAGAGTGATGGTGCGAGCGGCTCTGTCCCTAGCAAACTACAAGCCAAGGTAACGATGCAGTTCACCAAGGTTGGTGTACGTGCGTCTCTTCTGCAGTTCGAACTACACCTCAGCCAGAGCAACCCTGATTGCAGTTGCGAAGACCAGGTCGTCGACGTAGATAAGAACAAAGATAGGTGTGGACCCACGACGAACGAGCGATGGGTCATCAGTGGACGGTGCAAAGCCAAGGTCGGAGATTGTCGAACGAAGAGTGTCGTGCCACTCACGGGGTGCCTGGTGGGGTGCCAGGCTCCACTGGGTCTCAGGGGGGAAGGTGCAAGTGAAGCCAGGAGGACGGCACAGCCATATCTCCTCATGGAGGCGGCCCTGTAAGAAGGCAGTGGTAAAGTCGAGGGAGTGCAACTCGTAGTCTCTTTGTGCTGCAACGTAGAGTAGTATCCAAAGAGTTGTCATTTTTGGGGTAGGCACGAAGGTCTGAAAGAAGTCAACTCCCTCGCACTGACTGAAACCTCTAGCCACGTAGCGCACCTTGAAGACAGGGGACGGGTAGGAGGAGCAGCCACCACTTGGGTGGCGTAGTTAAGGCGGCGAGTAGTGGCGAAGTGAGTGACAGCGGCAGTAAGAGCCGAGACAGGCGACAAAGGGGCACGAGGGTCCGTAACAAGTGACGCGAGAACACGAGAGAGTACAGGACGGTACGTGCGGTAGTAGTCAGTGATATGGGTCAAGGAGGAAGCGGTGAGGGACGACTCAGGATGGGAAGGGAGAACAGACAGAGGAGGACGAGAATAATTGGAACAAAACAGAACAGTACGGAGTTTAGTGACTGGGGGTGAGGTTCGAGCACGAGGAGGATAGCGAGTAGCCCAAGTGTGAGGAGGAGGGGGAGGGGGGGACTCGAATTGAGGACGAGGAAAAACAACCGGAGACGAGTCACAAGGAGGAAACGTAGGACCGTAAATAGGGGGGAGACGGGGAGCGGTCGGGAGGAGGAGAAGGGAGACCAAGGGCCCGAAGGCCACTCACAGGGGGCAACAATTCCTGTAAGGGCGGGGGCTGCAGCAACGACTGCTGTTGTTGCTGCTGCTGCTGCTGCTGCTGCTCCAGCTGCTGCTAGCCTCCGTAGCTCCTGCTGCTGCCGCTCCAGCTCCAGCCTCTCCTGCGCCAACCTCTCCTGCTCCTCACGCTCAAGTCGAAGAAGAGCCTGGTGCCGGGTCGGGTAGCGATGGGGAGGCAAAGAAGGTACCGTAAAAGTAGTAGCACCAGCTCCGCCCTCCTCAGCTCAAGCAACCCCAGAACGAGCACCTCTAGCTCTAACATGACCAACTCCAGTACCCTCAACCCTTGTACCAGCACACTTGCACCCCCAGAAGTAAGACCTCCAGGGACAACACCCTCAACGCCAACACCCCCAGAACCTGTACCTCTGGTAGCAGCACCCTCAGCGCCAGCACCCCTAGAGCTAGCTTCTCCAAAGTCCGCACCTCCAACACCAACACCTCAAGAGTCTGCGGGAACCTGCGGCTAAAGCGCTGACGGCTGCTGCGGTGATTGCGAGGACGACTCTAGGGACGGGGACCGGACCTAACGTGGGACGTGCGACACACTAGACGGGGAAGGACTAGGGGGAGAGGGGGGGGGGGGGGGGTGTACCGGAGGAGCGGGGGCAAGGAGAAAGGGGTGGGAACCGGGAGGTCTCGACACGTGTACCGGGCGTAGTAGGAGACAGACTCGTCGAACTTGAGGTCATGAGAGTAGAGGAAACGGTGGAGGGGCGGGTGGTAAAATGTGTAGTCAGAGACGCCCTCCGAAAAACCAAGGAAGACACAGGGGAGGGCGCGGGACGAGAGCGTGTCCGCAGAGGTGTCGCGACAGCCCCAGACACGGAACTGCGACGCAACACCAGGGGAAGCCCCTGGCCGTGAGACACGAGGCCAAAGGTTCAGCTGATGAGCGGTGTAGCGAACCGCGTAGGGCCACAGAAAATGGGGCGCACGGGCATGGATCATGGAGGTGTGCACGATCTCCATGACCAAGCCTATGCGGCGCTCAGCAACCCCATTCTGCTGTGAGGACTCTAGAAGCGTCTAGAACTGGACTATGCCCTGCTTGCGACAGAATTCGGGAGAATCCCGGAACTCACCCCCACGGTCGGAGTGGAGACAACTAACATGACGGCCGAGTGCCCTCTGTGGCGAGCAACCACCGGATCAGCGTTGAAGTCACCTTGGACTTCTTCACCAGGGGGAACACGGTGGTGTAGCAAGAAGAAGCTCTCCCTCTCGGGTCCGGGGCGGGTGGCTGGGCCCCAGACGTCCATGTGGAGAGTCTCAAAGGGTGCAGTGGTCAGACGAAGGGAGGAGGAGTGAGGGCCGGCGTGCAGCCGGCCCTCGACATAAGGAGTGCACGGAGGCGCAGGCGAGGGAGGGAGCGAGGGGAAGACGTGCGGGAGACCTGAGACAAGACGCTGTCTAGCCGTGCTGGGAAGGCGCGGGAGAGACGGGTGACCAAGGCAATGGTGCCGTGGGACGGTGGGGTGGGCAAGGGACCGACACGAGCACGACCCAGCAACCTGACCAGACGCAGCTACCTTGCCGGACGAAGCTACCTGGGGAGGGGTGTTGTGCAGTGTGAAAAGGCTGGAGCCAGGCTCCTGGTGAAAAGTGGCCAGAGGGGCATACATGTCGCCGTCCACGCAGGTCCCGAAACTCTCTGGTGGAGGAAGGTGACCTCGCAAGGGTGCTTCAAGAGAAGCGCGTCATGCATAGAGGCTAGGTGGTAAGGGAGGCTAGTGGCGATAAAGTATATGGTGATCGCCATAGGAAGAGGGAGTACTGCAAGCTGAGCCTCAGTACAAGCAACACAAAAACTAGCGTCTAGTGATCAGATCAGCAGCAGGGTCGAACGAAGTGAGGTTAGGGAACAGGAATGGCAAGAACTGTCAGAGGTCCACTGGAGATCCCCGATGATCCTAGGGAAGGGTTACAGGCACATCGGCCTGGGGGGTTATGGGCGCACTTACCCGCCATACAAACAAGCCCTTTTATCCCAGTGGTTAGTGGCTGGGATTCTGACATTGTATCAGAGCAAAGGTCTCGGGTTCGAATCCCGGTGTGTGCACCTCGGGCATCCCAGTGCGGGGGGGTGTCAGAGGTCCACTGGAGATCCCCGATGATCCTAGGGAAGGGTTACAGGCACATCGGCCTGGGGGGTTATGGGCGCACTTACCCGCCATACAAACAAGCCCTTTTATCCCAGTGGTTAGTGGCTGGGATTCTGACAAGAACAGTCGACTGAGAGAGGCAGAGGAGGGAGTGGAGTAGCGGGCCTTAATCGCAGTCAGGAGGTTGCTAGCAGTGCGAAAGTGCATGAGAGGGCAGTGAAAAGGTGAGTGCATGAGAGGGCAGTGAAAAGGTGAGTGCATGAGAGGGCAGTGAAATGGTGAGTGCATGAGGGGGCAGTACTGATGGTGAGGGCATGAGAGGGCAGTGAAACGGTGAGTGCATGAGAGGGCAGTGAAATGGTGAGTGTATCGGGGGGGGGGGGGGTATTGAAATGGGTTTGTGCATGAGATGGCAGAGTGTTTAGGTGAACACATGAGATAACAGAGAGGATGGTTGAGGCATGAGATTGCAGAGAGGATGATGAGGGCATGAGATTGCAGAGAGGATGGTGAGGGCCTGAGATTGAAATGAGGATGGTGACCATATCACATAAGGCGGAGATGATGGTGACTGAACGAGATGGCAAGTGGGAGCGAGCGTTTATTCCAAGCCTTCAATCACACTCACATCCGCGTCGAACGTTGAATATTCCATCCCCACTGTTTTCCGTCACCCGACCACTTTGTACCAGTTTTCCTTGATCCATCGTTGTTGGACAGGTGTGCGTGTAACGTTTGGGGTCGACACGGCACACAAGTGATCCTGCACGGACGAGAGGGAGTCCGAATGCATACACAAATTATCCCAGACAAAGAAAAGGAATGCGATGTCGTTGTATCCTAGATTGAATAATTAAAATCACCCAACCGCCATGCCACATACCTTGTGGGCATAGCATATGCTGCACGGCCGATTGGTAGCACCCGATAGCGTGCAAGTGATTTTGCAGCTCTCGGGAAAATCGCAGACCCACGCATACAACATGGGTACCACATGGTGCTCGACGCCGTTCGGATCCTTCATCATGAAGCCACTACGTTGAACAGATACGAGTGCAGCGAGGATAATGAGGGCATGGGAGGGCAGCAGTTTGGTGAGAGCACTACTATGCCTCGTAGAATTTCCCAACGAGGACAACGACATCGACAACGGCATCGATAGCATTATAAGACTGGAAAGTCAGAGGCATTTGGTTGCATTGAAACGCATAGACTACCGTAGGGTTGAGTTTGCTAACATTACATCTTCAAGCTCTCAAGGATGGGCTGTAGCATGAGCTCCACGGCTTTGTGAAATAAATCCGTGCTCTGTGCGGAGCTCATGCCAGCCGGTGGTATGGGGAGATTCCCTAGGAGCACATGGCCAGAAGATGCCCAGCGTTTTCCTTGCAAGATGTTGACGAGGCTCATCATCACCGGATGTGTCTTTTTCCTGCCGTTGTTGCTAAGGTGTGTGACGTCAATGTACAAAATTATCCCAACAATAACTACGTCGGGACCAAGCTCAGCCTGACGTTGAAGGTAAACAGAACCAAAAGTAGGGATGCAAGTAACATAATAACAGTGGAGCAATGAGTACCAATAGGGTTTAGCATCTAACACTTCATCGACCCCTGTCCGCCCACTTCAGTCCCTCTCCTGGCAGCTGGTGTGAGAGACAAACATAGGGAGGGTAGGGGGGGATGGGCGTATAAGAGCACGGGTGGAGCAAGGAGGAGCATGGCGGTGAATCTCACACTCCTCTTCTCCTCTGTCCGCCCACCTCTGTCCCTCTCCTGGCAGCTGGTGTGAGAGACAAACATAGGGAGGGTAGGGGGGGATGGGCGTATAAGAGCACGGGTGGAGCAAGGAGGAGCATGGCGGTGAATCTCACACTCCTCTTCTCCTCTGTCCGCCCACCTCTGTCCCTCTCCTGGCAGTTGGTGTGAGAGACAAACATAGGGAGGGTGGGGGGGGATGGGCGTATAAGAGCACGGGTGGAGCAAGGAGGAGCATGGCGGTGAATCTCACACTCCTCTACTCCTCTGTCCACCCACCTCTGTCCCTCTCCTGGCAGTTGGTGTGAGAGACAAACATAGGGAGGGTGGGGGGGATGGGCGTATAAGAGCACGGGTGGAGCAAGGAGGAGCATGGCGGTGAATCTCACACTCCTCTTCTCCTCTGTCCGCCCACCTCTGTCCCTCTCCTGGCAGCTGGTGTGAGAGACAAACATAGGGAGGGTAGGGGGGGATGGGCGTATAAGAGCACGGGTGGAGCAAGGAGGAGCATGGCGGTGAATCTCACACTCCTCTTCTCCTCTGTCCGCCCACCTTTGTCCCTCTCCTGGCAGCTGGTGTGAGAGACAAACATAGGGAGGGTAGGGGGGGATGGGCGTATAAGAGCACGGGTGGAGCAAGGAGGAGCATGGCGGTGAATCTCACACTCCTCTTCTCCTATGTCCGCCCACCTCTGTCCCTCTCCTGGCAGCTGGTGTGAGAGAAAAAACATAGGGAGGGTGGGGGGGGATGGGAGACAAGCATAGAGATGGAGGGACAACTTGGAATGACTGGGTTTGCGACCAAGTTCTAATCTGATGACATGGCAGGACGATACACCAAACCGGGCTGATTTGCAATCTCACCTGCGCATCATGCCACCATGTCGCCGTCTCCTTTGTTGTGTACCTCCTCTCCTTGGATTCAGGGTCGTAGTCCATCCGCGGCTTCAGAACGAACCCCGGTGCATTGCGGGGATCACCAAACAGGTCGGCAAATGCCTGAGAGGTAGAAAGTAGAGGAGATTGATATTTGCATCAAATTGCTGCTTGCATCGAAAATATGGCTAGGTAAGGAAAAAGGCACCACACGGACCTCTAAGGAGTTGCGGAAGAACAGCGTCTGCGCCGGGAAGCCTGCGACCTTGAAGGTTACTGTGGAGTACCCACGGCCTAGACCCCGCAGCTGGTTCAGCTCGAATCGCTCGAGCTCCCGGCAGCTGGAGTACTCCTCGAGTACCTTCTGTGCAAGCTCCGGAACCATAAGAAGCTGCAGTAGGGCATTGATGTCAGTTTCTGCCGAACCGAGACAACTGTTGGCTTTCTGCACGAAATGCAGGTAGTGGAGGACTGCAGGATTGCCGGGCGGGGGCCTTCCGAAGCTCGTGGGGATGGAAGGCGGAGGAGCAGCATCATGATAACGACAGCCTGTTGCACCTTGGGATGACGTTGCAGTGTCTACGTGGAGCCTTGCTGGCATTTCAGGTTCAGGGAAGGAACATGATGAGTTGCTGCCAGCGGAGTTCTAACCCACATCAGGTTCGGGTACGTGGTCGTCATGAACGGCATGGACCGGCACATGCACCGCATCATTACGTGGTCGTCGGATGTTAGTTTGAGCTAACCCTGAAGTCGTCTCGGGGTTACCTCCATGTAGGTAACCCCGAGGTGCTACTCGGGCTATGGTTCAAAGTGAACCCATGCCCCATATGTGACCTACGGGGTCACCTACAGATCAGAGGCCAAGGTAAGCACGAACTGAACACAGTTCGCGTACACCCGACTCGCGCAGGTCGCTTCGATTGGTTCACGTGTCGGAATGTAACAGTGAATGTAACACTTCTATAAGTATAATAAGCAAATGTACCATCATATGCTTTTTATGTATAATAGCAGTATTTAGATCTATACATTTGCATGGCAACTACATAGTTTTTGCTTTGTTGACGTGTTTTATTTATTTTATGAAGCAGCAACGTTTTACCATTTCTCCTCATGTATTTGTGCATTTACACAGTCCCATATAAATGGAAACCCTAAACATACAATCATCTCTACACCAATTAAAATCACCCTATATTCTAAAACACAAAATTTCTAGTGTGTTCTTGATAGCTGCACCCTGCAAAAGGCATAACGATTAGTTGAAAAGACGACATATGTGAATGACAAAATACCCCACCTGCTGCAGCGAGATGTTGTACAGTACTCATTACAGGGTACCTACCTGCAAAAAAAAAAAAAGGACACAGGTGCAAACTAAACGAGATCGCTAAGCAAGACATATGCCTTTCAAGAGATGACACATGATAACACAAACATTGCTAGCACTAATGAATAGAACTGACGGAAAGACAATATCTAAAGGTCTAAACCGACTTACTGGTTCACGATGGCGGAAATCACGCATTGAAGAGCTTCGTCACGTGCCACTTTTCAGGTTGAAGTTAATCATGTAAACGGACACATGGGGGAACAAGCACAAAACAGGAAACGCAGCTGAAAGTATACGCCGGAAAACGATAGGAAAAAGCGACATACTGCCTGATGGCATCGCCAAAGGGTGGAAGTGCTGCCTCACGTGCCATGTTCGGGTTGGAAAATGATTTACTGAACACACAGAGGGGGGAACACGCACAAAACGCATACTCATATGAGAAATGAACGATGGGAATGATGACTCCGTGTGAGATGATAACACCAGAAGTCTATTAGCAAATCGGAAGAGGCAGCAGCATGACGAGCGCATTCAAGAAACGCACAGGGAGTTGTTACATAAGACACGTCTGACACAATATAACCAAGAAATGAGCAACGAGACCAGGGTTGTCGATTGGTTCCAGGCCAACACTTGAGAGTCTGAGGTCCCCGGATTTCAGCCCTGAAATTTCCGGAAAGTGGCCTTTTCTGACCCTTTAAGCGTCCTTGAAAGCCCTCAAATCAAAACTTGAATTCAGGGCTACACTTCAACATTCAGGGTGTATTCCCTCTATAACGTTAACTAATGCAGCCACAATCATTTTGAAACTACTATCTACTGTCAGAAATAACTGAGCAGGAATGGAATGAACTAGCACAGAGTTTGGTACAAGTAGGAAACCCTAACTTTGAGTACCCCCTAAGGTGTAACCCACTACAGCCTACATAATATAAACATGCAATGTTTGACATCTACCTACCTAATTTCTCAACAAAAAGATAAAAGTGGCAAGCTTGCGGAGAGGCGTGGCGGGGGGGAAGAGGTTCAATTGGTCAGCCAGCCAATAACATCTCTGACAAGTCATGCGAGTCTGACTTGGCGGCAAAAGGAACTATCTTCCTACACGACCCTGCTGGGATGAGATGGGTTGGGAAGGGAGAAGGAAAGGGGGGGGGGGGGGGGGTAGGAAGAGCTGTGGAAAGTTTCTGGGTAAGCCCCAAAACGTCCACGAGGAATTAGGAAAACCCCTCAAGTGCCCCCTGTAAGAATCAGGGGAATGCCCTGCCCACGCCCGTTAGAATTTAGGGTTGTACGAAAAATCAGCCCTGAGAATTTGGACCCTGGAGCAAAGTCAGACCTTAATATTCAGGGCATTAAGGCCATATGGCCTTGAATCGACAGCCCTGAACGAGACACTTCAAGGTGGAGCTGGGGGTGACAGGGGTATGGTTGGAACAGATGAGAAGGAGAGTGGGGGTGGGGACATGGCGGGTAGCGCAAGGGATGTGACGTGGCGAGCGGCGATTCCAATTTTTTTGCCATCCTGTATCAGCTGGCAGTCGACCCACGCAAGCAACCTGCTCAAACCTGCCTATGTGGGTACGTTATATGGACGAGAAGGAAGCGTGGGTTTTATTTTTTTATTACCAAACAGTACAGCGAGGTTGCAAGAAAATTTCAGTCACGACAGTGCTGTGCTAGACAATTTGCGTTGGTGGCAGACACTCTATTCTCATGACCCATTACAACATAAAACTATTCAGGTTTACTGTATCAATTAAAAAAGTAGTGTGGTTGGAATTTCGCGGCAGTAACCTCATTCACTGCTAGTTACCGTCGGCGATTTTCGTTTCGACGAGAAACGTTTTCGCCAGTTGTCGGTTGATAATTTGCAGTAGGAGGCAAGTGTGCGGTGTACTTCGCCGCCATGTAGTGACTTCGGGTCATTTTCTGGAAGAGTTCCAAGTGAAGGCGCATTCCTGGCTCGTGTCAGGAATGGTTGGTGTCAACTCAATACCAGGGAAGATTGCATGGAGGATTAGTCCTCCTGGTGTCAATTGTTGCGCGAGCGGCAATCTGAATTTTGCAAGTCGCTGATCACCTGAACCATCGCTGGCGAGTCGTTAACCAACCAAAGCCGTACACCAAAGTCAATGTGGGCTGGTGGTCGCAGGAAATTCGCACAATGTGGTCAACACGGACACCAGGCTGGCACCGCGCCTAAGCGCGGCTCCACCTGGTGTCAAGCGTAGTAGGCGCTTGATACCAACCATTCCTGACACGAGCCAAGAATGTGCCCTGAAAATGGTGCAGGTAGCCCCAAGGTAACCTGCGTTGGGGGTGAGTTGAGCCCCCCACAAATTTTGAGACACTCGCATTCGGGTCGGGGGTCGTGAGTAGCACGATATGTTCTTGCACGGCCGGCCCACCCTGATGCCATGCTGCGTACTTCACACGGCACCGTTTGTCCCAGGCCTTGTGCTGCCCAAATACCTGCGCACTACGGAAGCTAACCCTGCAGAAGATGCAACGGATCCAACCGTTGCAGTTCATGCGACCTAGGGTAAGTCGAAGTGGCCGCGAGACACATGTTCTCGTGAGAGTTCTCACGAGCACACGTGTCTCGCAGCCAACTGGATGGTGTGAAGGTTGTACACGGAGTTGATTCGAGCGATGTGTGAGATCCTTTAATTGTCGGAGATGCTACTGTATTCTAAGGCTGTGTGTTCTGTTTCTTACATAACTGAGGAGATAACTACCATTGAGTTGACGAGCAAGGATAATAACTGCTCAAACATGCGACTGAGACTGATATGGAAGTTGTCAATGCAGTATACGATCTTAGTTCCAGCGTCGCCCTACACATCAGGGAAAGAACGAGATGGTGATTGCAGATGACGCGGCAACACGACGCTCAAGGCGCCGACATGGCTTGAACTTACATTTTGAAATTCAAGTTTGAAATTTGAAGTCGCCCAGGTGAGCAAAGCTCCCAATATGCGAGATGGCGGCGCGTGAATGATAAATCCTCGATGCTGTGTCACCCAAAGTACGCAAATAAGAATGTTCTATTGGTAATTTACTTGTGTATAACGTAGTTATCTGTGTTGCAGGAGTTGGTGTAGTTGACGAGTACCTGGACTGTTCTTATTAAAAAAAAAAAAACCACACCACAAGTTTTACTAGTAATCCATCTGCGCTTTTAATAGTCGAGACCCGAGCCACACCGCAAAGATAACGACGCGATAGGTGGTCTAAAAGTAAGTTTGGCGGGAAATCATGGACCAATCGCGTCAAACTGGTGTCAGTTTCATCTCCCCCGAGCCTTCCACCAAGGCATTTAAGTGCAAAGGTGCAATGGCGATAGGTGTCTCGATGCATTGTAGTGAGCTCCTAATATCCCCTCGCTTACTGCAACACATCGCGATGCGGACACGCCATGATTTAGCCCCCATCGTCACGTAGCATCCAACTGCACTCCCCTTCCGCTCATAAACTAACAGTCCTCTACTGCACCCCTCACCAATCGCCCATCCTATCCACTCAGAATTCTATCATTGCTGCATTAGAATAGATGCTCATGCATTGTCGCTTTTCCGACCGCTACCTTGCCTCATACCATCATCCTCGCGCCTTGCTCCCCTACGCGTCGCGGGATCGCGCTCCGTTAGTCGTCGTCGGGCAGCCTTGCGGTGAGCACGCTACTCGTGTCGCGTTCCCGCATTCTCATTTGCTGAATTTCCGCTTTCACAAGTGCTGCGCTTGCGCTCTCTCCCGTGCTGCATTTCCGCTCTCTACCGTGATGTTTGGCCGATTTCGCCCACGCTCTGCGTGCGTACTCTCCAGTGATACATTTCCTCTCTTTTGTTAATGCATTTCCGCTCCCTCCAGTAATGCATTTCCGCTCTCTCCCGTGCTGCGCTTGCGCTGTCTCATGTGGTGCGCTTGCTCTCACCCTGAAAATCCACATGCCATCGACAATGTTCGCCCCAGGAGGGGGAACCTTGTCGACGTAGGTGCCTGTGGACTTCCAGGATGCCATCTCTGCGTCCATGGCTGTCTGCCACTGAGAGGAGTAGGGACCCTCTATCGCCTCTGCGTAAGAGCGCGGGGTCGGGATGTCTGGTGCATCCGGGTCTCCCTCAGGGGCAAGCAGCATGGCCACGAGATGAGGCGCAGCGGCCGCAAGACACTCAAGGTCCTCCTGTCTGTCCTCAAGGACGTCCGTGCCAAGAGCACACTCACCCCCGACGGACGGAGGACAGACAGACTCAGACTCAGCAACAAGACTAGCAGCGTAGTCGAGACGACAAGCAGCAGCAAAGTCAACAAGCTCAGCAACTAAGGCAGACGCAGCAGTAGACTCAAACGAAGGGTCAGTGACAACAGTGGCTAACAGACGCGTGACAGTAGGGTGAGCAGCACGAACCAGGTCAGTCGGCGGGTCCGGAACGTCAGGAAGAGAGGACGCAGGAGGAGACGGCAGAGGGACGCGCTGAGGAGCAGTGGAGGGACGAAGTGCCATAGTGTGAGTACCTGGCATAGGAGGAGGACGCGGACGCGGGACACGACGAGCACAGCGGACAATGCGAACAGGCGAGGCAGGACGAGACGCAGGCTCACGATGCTCTGCAGGCGACTCAGACTGCGCAGGGTAAGCAGAAGGCGCAGGCAGTAGGGAGCCAGGCTCTAACGGGAGGCCAGTAGACGACGGGAGGGTAAGAACCTGGCGAAGCACAGAGTCAGGCGGTGGCAGGGACGTAGGCGACGGTGGAGCAAAGAACAGGCGCGGCTGGGTAGAAACACCAGCTCCAGGGTCCGCAGCACTACCAGCGCCGGCAGCTCGAGCACCCGAAGTACGAGCACCTCCTGGACCAGTAGTGCTCGAACGACCAGCACCACCAGCTCCAGCCGCACCAGCAGCTCCAGCAGCGGCAGAACCTCCAGCACCAGCAGCACCCCCAGCTCCAGCACCACCAGCGACAGCGTCTCCAGCTCCAGATTCTCCACCTCCAGTGCCTCCTGCGGCAGCGTCTCCAGCTCCAGAAACTCCAGCTCCAGCGCCTCTAGCGGCAGCATCTCCAGCACAGGAATCTCCAGCTCCGGCGCCTCCAATGGTAGTGTCTCCAGCTCCAGAACCTCCAGTGGCAGTGTCTCTAGCTCCAGCACCTCCAGCACTAGTGCGACCAGTCCCAGCAGTGCCGCGCCGGAGGCGAGTGCGCTGAGCGAGCCACTCGCGTAGCTGCTGTGGTGAGAGGGGCTCCCGCTGGGGAGACTGCTGAAGTGAGGCACCAAAAGGACGACCAAGGGACCCAGCTCCACCAGGCTCAGCACCCTCAGGCCCAGCACTCTCACAGGCAGCACCCCCAGGCTCAGCACCCCCAGAAGCAGCACCCCCAGGCTCAGCACCCCCAGCCTCAGCTCTCGCAGAAGCAGCACCCCCAGGCTCAGCACCCCCAGGCCCAGCACCCCCAGACGCAGCACCCCCAGGCTCCGCACCCCCAGGCTCAGCACCCCCAGTCGCAGCACCCCCAGACGCAGTACCTCGAGCAGGACCACCCCCAGCAACATCTGAGTCATCAGTGACCTCAACAGGCTCAGCTAAGGGAGGAGGGTCTACCTGAGACACACCTGAAGGAGCAGGACCCTGAGGGGGGAGGGGGTCTACCGGAGGGGGACCTGGAGCGAGGAAGAGCGGCGGGGGGGGGAGAGCGGTAGTGCGGTGGGGAAGAGACGGTAGAAGGGAACCGACTCGTCAAAGGTGACGTCCTGGGACGCGAAGACACGGCGCGAGGTGGGGTGGTAAAACTGCCAACCAGGCGCGTCAGTGGGAAAGCCAAGGAAGACGCAGGGAATGGCGCGAGAGGAGAGCTTGCCCGCGGTGGAATCGCGGACAAAGGCACAGGAACCCCAGACCCGAAAACGCGACGCATCGCCAACCTCCCCCGTCCAACGCAGTGTGGGCGAGGTCTCCGGCAAGGAGACACGAGGCCAGAGGTTGAGCTGATGCGCAGCGTATCGGACTGCAAACGGCCACAGAAAATGGGGAGCAGCCGCATGGATCATGGAGGTACGAGCAACCTCCATGACTAAGCCAATGCGGCGCTCAGCAATCCCATTTTGCTGTGGGGAGGCCGGAAGCGTGAACGACTGGTGAATGCCCTCCGTGTCACAAAAGGACCCCAAGAGGCCAGAGGAGTACTTACCACCCCTGTTAGAGTGCAAACGCAGGACAGGAAGGTCCGTGCGGAACCGCTCGCGCAGCTGGAGACGGACAGCTCGGATCCAACGGATCAAGACAACAGGGACCTCACCCTTGCGGCGCAAGGGGAAGACCGTGGTGTAGCGCGAGTAGTCGTCGACAACCAGCAAAAAGTACCGCTCGCGGCTCACTCCACGGACGCGGGCTGGGCCCCACACGTCCATGTGGAGAGTCTGCAGGGGAGCAGTCGTCGGGGGAAACGAGGAGGAGTGAGGAGCGGCGCGCTGCCGCCCCTTGACGCAAGGA
This sequence comes from Closterium sp. Yama58-4, assembly GCA_947470075.1. Lineage (NCBI taxonomy): Eukaryota > Viridiplantae > Streptophyta > Zygnematophyceae > Desmidiales > Closteriaceae > Closterium > Closterium sp. Yama58-4. The sequence continues at coordinate 341,851 of CANIUD010000006.1, forward strand.
ATGCAGGGCGGGGCAGGCGAGGGTGGGAGGGAAGGTAGAGACCTGGGAAGACCAGAGACCAGAAGACGCGAATGCATGCCACAAAGGCGTGGCAGAGAGGGGTGACCAAGCCTGTGGTGCCAGAGGAGAGTCTGGTGCGACAGGCGGCGACACTCACAAGGGGTAGCGACATGAGCTGACGTGGACAGCTGAGGAGACCTAGGCACGTAGCGTGACACTGTGGTGAGGGTGTAGAGACTGGACCCAGGCGCACGTGTGAACGTGGCCAGGTGACGGCCGGTCTTGGAGCAGGAACAGATCGCCACACGCTGGCCTCCAGGAGTGAAGGTGTCAACCCACTGATCCTGGAGGACAGCGTTGCTCACCAAGTTCTTAGAGAACGAGGGGAGGTGGAGACCGGACAGCGAACCAGACGGAACCGCCGGACACGGGAGCACAGTGGAGGAGTGTGCAACAACCGGGCCCCCAGAGGGGTCGGCCAGCGAAACTGTAACCGGTCTGGTGAGTGGTGTGAGTGTGGTGCTGTCGCGAAAGAAACAGCGTGAAGCACCTGAGTCAAGCATGAAGGTGTGCAAGGCCTCAGCAGGCGCAGTACCAGAGGGAGCACACTCACTAGTACCTAGAGCAGCAGCCTCTATACCGGGGTCATACGGCGCACACAAGTAGCAGTCACCCTCAACACTAGTAGACAGAGCATACATGCCAGCAATGATAGCATCAAAGTCTAGAGCAAAGATATCAACACCAGAGTTAAGCAGTGCAGCCCAGCGGGGCCGCTCATAATCATCGCCCATCTCCTGACGCCAGGCGTCGTCTAGGCGAGAGAAACAGCGGTGCGGGGTGTGGAACTTCCCGCACGTTTGACCAGTGCGAGTGCCAGTGCGAATAACGTACGAGCAGCGGCCACTACCACCACCCCTAGACGCAGCACGCTGAGCAAGCCACTCACGAAGCTGCTGGGGTGAGAGGGCCTCACGCGGACGCTGCTGCTGCTGCTGCTGCTGCACCAGCTCCAGAGCGATCACCACCGCCGCCGCCGCCACTCCCGCCGCTGCCAGAACCGCTACCACTGCTCCCACCGCCACCACGACCGCCGCCACCACCACCCCCGCTGCCGCCGCCACCCCCGCCGCCGACGCTTCCACTCGCTCCACCACCACCACCACCTCCACCACCTCCACCACCCCAGCCACCTCCCCCACCGCCGCCACCCCCACCACCCTTGCCTCCCTTGCCCTTGCCGCTGCGGCGCTTCCCACTAGGAGCAGAAGCAGCCCCGACCTCCTCAGTACCCAGGAAGTCGACAGCAGCGGCAGAGGCAACAGAGGGGGCAAGGGGGGAGGGGGAGCACTTCTCAAAGAAGGGCGTGCGAGGGGTGCCACGGGTAGCACCTACAGCGACTATGTTAGCCTCAGCTGCAAGAAGGTGCTTCCCTAGCACGTCGATGGTGAGGTTTGTGGGGGGGAGAGCGAGGAGGGTGTCCCGGACGGCACTAAGAGCGCCAGGGAGGCGGGTGACGATAAAGTGGAGAGTGATGTAGATCGGGGGCTCGTTCTTGGGGAGAAAGGCGTCTGGGAGGGCAGCGTGGTAGCGAGCGGTAATAGCTTTGAGGTGGGAGAGGAGGTCGTCAACTGTGGCGAAAGAAGACAGGTCGGGGAACAGGAAGGGTAGGTAGAGGCGGCTAAGGGCTGCAGTGGTAGGGGAAGAGTAGCGTGCAATAACAGCGTCATAGAGGGCTTTGGCTGTTGTCCCCTTGTCAAAGTGTTCGCATTCAGTCACTGGGAGGTGGTTGCGAATGGCTTGGCCGGCAGCAGCATTACGAGTAAGCCACTGTGAGCGGGTGGTCGCATCAGCTGTGGCTAGCGGGGCTGTAGAGGCACCAGTTGCTAGGTCATAGAGTGAAACACCGTCCTTAGCGTCACTGAGCAGGTACAACTGCAGATCCTGGAGCCAGGTATCGAATTTAACTGAGCGGCTGTCAGGATCAAAGGAAAGAAAGCGCAGAGTAGCCATAGCTGAGCAGCGAGGCGGTGTAGGAGCGATGCACGTGACAAAGCAGAGGCAGCGCGAGGGTCGCAGGGGAAGGGCGCGGGCTGCAAAGGCGGCGCGCGTGGAAGGGCAGGGGGCAGCACGAGGGCCGCAGGAGGCAGCACGAGGGCCGCAAGGGGGAGGGGGGGGGAATGTGCGCGCTGCAGTGGCAGGGCGCGGGCGCAAGGGGCAGAGCGCGGGTGCAGCAGGCAGCCGCGGCAGTAGGGCAGGCGGCGCGCGGGGCTGCGGGGCGACGCGACGAGCAGCGCGCGCGGGGTTGCGGGGTTGCGGGGCGACGCGACGAGAAGCGCGCACGCGGGGCTTCGGGGCTACGGGGCGACGCGACGAGCGTAGCGCGCGCGGGGCAGAGCGGGCAGGGCAGCACGCGAAAAAAAAAAAACAAAACAAAACAAAAAATGCGCGCTGCAGCAGTGGCGCGCGGCCAGCAGGGGCAGCGCGACGCGTAGTAGGGTAGGGCGGGCGCGGGGTAACGCGGTAACCGCAGGTGATTTTAAGGTGGGCCCGAACGGAACAGGTTCTAAGGTCCTAAGGACCTCCTGCTCTATACCATGTCAAGTTCTTAGGCAAGGGTGGTTGATTAGGTCAAGGTTGGGGTACAAGACTAGAGTGTCGGGATGATTTGTGTACCCCCTAAGGCTAGCCCCAATATAGCCTAGATAATAACATGCATATGTTTTGACACTCCTCTCCTCTGCTGCTCTCTCATCTCCTCTGCTCCCTCTTCTCCTCCCCTCCAACCTCCACTCCTCGTCCTCTTCATACCCGTATCTGCACCTTAATTCCTCATTTCCCTGCTCCTCAGTACCTCTGCATCCTCCTAAGCCGTGGATTGCTACGTTTACCCCGTTTACGAGATCAGGCTGAAAGGAAATAGATGGACAGACGGACAAAACAACCTTGGAGCAACTGATTTGCCCATTCCTGCGTAACGTTGTACGCCACTTCGCGCTTCACTTTTGCGGGACTACCGGTAGTTAAGCACCTTGCTGCTTCAAACCGCATAATCGAGCACGCATCACCACAATGCCGTGCTCATATTTCCGTTGTTTCACAGCCCTTCATGACTTAGCGTGCCGTCAGTTGACACCCCTTGATGCATACCTAGCTTTGCAACTGACCAATAAATTGCTCATGAACCATGTAAACGTATTACAACGAGTATGGATTATAGTAAAGAATATGTTCGTGAATGTTGTTCTCACTGTGTACCAGTCTCATTCAGAGCCGCTGTCGCCGAGGCGATACTGCCACGCCAGACTTGGCTCACCTGGCAGCATTGTTGGGCGAGATTTTGTCCGTTGTTGTGAGAAAGCATCGCATTTTGTGAACAGTACACGTAAAACGCCAATTGCTCGCAACACTTCAAGCATCACCGCTCACGCCACCGTCAATTGCACGCAACTAGAGCAGGGCTGTCGATTCAAGGGCATTTGCCCTTAATGCCCTGAACATTCCTGGCGAACTCCCGGCCAGCTTCTGCGTTTCAAAGGGCTGGTTTTGAGGGGAGCCCGTTTTTTTTACGGGCTGATTTTGAGAAATTGGGGTATCAACCCGGATCCGTTAAGGGCTGGTCTGGGGCCTTTTCCTGATTTCCCGGATCAGGAGTACAAGTAGCCTTGCGAGTATCCTAAGTAGCCACTCTTCTCCTCCCGCTCTCATCATCCCCATAGCTCCTACATTCTATCTACTTAGGTATGAAAGAAATTTCTAGTGATGATGTCATGGCTGTAGTTGCAAAATATTTCGAAGTCCATACACTCCCTCACTATTCCAAATACTCACACTGGACTCGCGACACTGACACCCTTACGTGGTGAAGAGGAACTCAGCCCATCGGTTTACACTAATAGTTCTACATGAGAGCGAATGTCCTTGGAAGTGCTTTGCGTTTGTACAGAAGAATATAAATACGCATTCAGCGGAAAAAAAATAATAAAAAAAAAACACACACACACACAAACAAAAACAAAAACAAACAAAAACAAACAAAAACAAGAAAAAAAAAACAAGAAAAATGAAAAAAAAAAACAAAACAAAAAAACAGAAACAAAACAAAACAAGATTTTAAACGACTTCTTTGCTGACGATATTTAGCCCTACGAGACCCGTCCTCCCTTTCCCAACCCTTCTCCCCCCCCCCCCCCCCCTTGCTCTAGGTTTACAAATGAGTTGGTAGCACGCTCATTCCCGCTGCTAAGCAATAGTTCGACATCGGCTTTGGGACATTAGGGCTCACGGCATTTCTTAAGGAAGCCCGGATTTCAAGTTTTGAATTTGACCTGCGCCCGTGATCATTAAGGGCTAAAAATCGATCACCTTAGCGAAAATTAGGGTCAAACTTCGAGCAGCTCAGGACTCCAAGTGTTGGCCCCAGGGATTTCGACAGGCCTGAACTGAACACCTCAGACTTGGACCAACACTAAACAAGTTGCATCCAGTGTCGCGATTGTGAGCTGCTTGGCTTCTGCCTCGATAGTGTTGCTGCCAGCACAAAACTGTGTGAGTGACGATTTGCAATCTTCCCACTCTTTATGTCAAACTTGCTCTGCCCGCACACTTTATTTAAGTGCTCATTCCGCAAATGTAGGATCATTGGGTGTCCGCGCGAGACTGACTAGTCGTTCCCATCGGAAAAAATTCTTGGGTGTCGGTGCGAGACTGACGAGATCATGCCCGTCGGAAAAAATGTTCACACCTCAACGCAAGTTGTCGTGTTTGATTCCCTGGAAACATTACTGTTGACATCACGACATCTGCCTGAGCCAGCAGGTTGGAGATCCCAAATGACATCACTATTCATACAAAACGTTGGAAGACCCCAGCGACGAAGCCCGAACGGCAAATGTTGGTACAGCCTGCTCCCTAGCTGTAGGGCAGGTCAGGCGTAGTTCGTTTTTAGTTCAAGTATCACTGGGTAGACGGGGGGGTGAAGCAAGGATCGAAGTGGTGGAGCAAGAATACCGCTTTAAAATGCACAGCAACGTTTTCCACCGCATACACTGAACGGAAAACGAACGAAGTTTGCCCGACAAATGTTGGTAAGTTTCCCTTACCAACGTTTCCCTTCCCTCTCCTGCCAATCTGCCTAAGTTGCTCTGTATCTGCAGTAAGCCTACGTCGCCTTCACCGCGTTTTACTTTGAGATACAATTTCCCGTGAGCTAGTTTCAGTCATGGGCATCGGAGCTCAAGGATGAATTATTCCTTCGCTCACAGTAACCGAACGACTCGTGTATTCCCTACGAGGTGTACGTCGCAATGGGTGATGGTGGCGAGTACGAGGACGAGGAGGAGGAAGGGTACGCAGAAAGAGGGCAAAAATAACAAGGGGAAGACTTGGCAGATGCGGGTGAAGGAGGCGAAGAGGGGCGAGGTGCAGGGTACATTAATCAGGAAGGAGAGGAGTTCATACAAGAAATGGAAGGAGGTGAGGGATTTGCGGAGGAGGAAGAGAATTAGCAAGAGGGAGGAGCGGCAGACGGATACGTGATGGGAGCGGGTGGAGGGAATGGACCAGAAGGGGAAGAAGGATTTGCGGAGGACGGGGTGGCGGCATTTGCAGATGCGGGTGAAGGAAATGCGAACGCAGGAGACAGGGTGTTGAATCAGGCAACGGAAGAGGGGGAAGGCTACGCGGGAGAGGGGGGGGAAGGATATGCGGGAGATTGGGGAGAAGGATACACTGTAGAGGGGGGAGAAGGATACGCGGGAGAGGGGGAAGAAGGATACGCGGGAGAGGGAGAGGAAGGTGACGCGGGGGCGGGGGGAGAAGAAGACGTGGGAGAGTGGGGAGCAGGGTATGCAGGAGTGGGGGGGGCAGGATATGCGGTAGAGGGGGGAAAAGGAGATGCGGGAGAGGGCGGCGAGAGATATGCGTGGGATGGGGGAGCAGGATATGCGGGAGAGGTGGGGGAAGGAGATGCCGGGGAGGGGGGGAAGAAGATGCGGGAGAGGGTGGAGCGCGTTATGTGGGAGAGGGGGGAGCAGGATATGCGGGAGAGGGGGGAGAAGGATATGCTGGAGATGGGGGAGCAGGATATGCGGGAGAGGGGGGGAATGCTCACGTAGGAAATGAGGGGGGGGGGGGGGGGTACACGGCAGCGGATGGTGAAGGATTCGCAGAAGAGAGGGGACCGGGATACGCAGCAGAGGCGGGAGGGGAAGGGCAGTGCGACGGAGAGGAGGCTAATGAAGGGGCAATGAAGCCGTTCAACAAAGAGGAGGACGCCACAGTCGGTTTCGGTGAAACTAACGTACCTACCCATGCGCCCATCCATGGAGCTGAAGGCGAGGAAGACATCGAACAGATTATGTTCCCTGGAGCGCAAGCAAGACTCACACAACAGAGTCAGGTGTCGACAATGGATGAGGATGTTGAGGCAGAGAGAGCGTTTGAGCGGGGTAAGGGGAGAGCAATTGCGGCGCTGAATGCTCCTGCTTCTGCGGGACGTGGAAGCTTGCTGCAGAACGCCAAACTTGTTACGAGGAAGCGTGGTCGAGAGGAAGAATTTCCAGAGCAACCCATTCGGCAAGCGCGTGGAGTGGGGCGAGGCAGAGGGCGAGGTGGGGGGCAGGAAGATGTGCGTGGAGGTGAGCGTGTGAAAGGACGTTGTGGTGGTTGGGGCGGATGGCGAGGCGGCGGGCTGGGCGGAGGCTTGAGCGATGGTATAGGCAAAGGGATAGGCAAAGGGAGGGGAGGAGGGCGAGGGGGGGGAGAGGCCGAAGGAGAGGCGGAGAGAGAGGAGGGAGGGGCGGTGGACGGGGAGGGGGGCGCGGCGATGGGACGGGTGGGGCGCGGGGCGGAGGGAGGGTGGGAGGGCGAGGCGGCAATCGGGGTGGCGGACAAGGAGTCGGAGGTGGCAGAGGCCGAGGGGATGGCAGGGCAGAGGTGGCTACCTTGAGAAGGAAGGGAGCAAGGGGCTGGAAACAAGGGGATTGGGGCGAACGGAGAGGTTGAGACCTTGAGTGCTCCCACCAAGCGAGCAAGGGCATGATCATCCAGCATGGCATGGGTGGCTGGCCTGACGGGTAAGGGTGCAAGGGGCTGGAGGGTTGAGGGGGGAGCGGAGAGGGTGAGGGATTGTGTGTCTCCTCCGAGCGAGCAAGGGCATGATCATGGGGGGCAGGGCAGAGGTACCTGGCCTGACGCGGAATTAAACAAGGGGCTGGAAACAAGGTTTGAGGTGGCATAGTTGGCTGACCTGACGTCGAAGGGAGCAATACACAGGGAGCAAGGGGATGGGGTGAGTGGAGATGGTGAGAGCGTGTGTGCACCGGCATGCTTATGGTCCAGGCAGGGCTGAGGTGGCTTGCATGCCGGGGAAGGGAGCAAGGCGCAGGGAGCAAGGGCATGGTGCTGAGATGGCTGGCCTGACGGGGAAGGGCACAGAGGGGAAGGGAGCAAGGCGCAGAAAGCAAGGGCATGGTGCTGAGATGGCTGGCCTGTCGGGGAAGGGCACAGAGGGGAAGGGAGCAAGGCGCAGAAAGCAAGGGCATGGTGCTGAGATGGCTGGCCTGTTGGGGAAGGGCACAGAGGGGAAGGGAGCAAGGCGCAGGGAGCAAGGGCATGGTGCTAAACGGGGAAGGGCACAGAGGGGAAGGGATCAAGGCGCAGGGAGCAAGGGAATGGCGCTGAAATGGCTGGCCTGACAGGGAAGCGCACAGAGGGGAAGGGAGCAAGGCGCAGGGAGCAAGGGCATGGCGCTGAGATGGCTGGCCTGACGGGGAAGGGCACAGAGGGGAAGGGAGCAATGCGCAGAAAGCAAGGGCATGGTGCTGAGATGGCTGGCCTGTCGGGGAAGGGCACAGAGGGGAAGGGAGCAAGGCGCAGGGAGCAAGGGCATGGTGCTAAACGGGGAAGGGCACAGAGGGGAAGGGATCAAGGCGCAGGGAGCAAGGGCATGGTGCTTAGATGGCTGGCCTGACGGGGAAGGGCACAGAGGGGAAGGGATCAAGGCGCAGGGAGCAAGGGCATGGTGCTGAGATGGCTGGCCTGACGGGGAAGGGCACAGAGAGGAAGGGATCAAGGCGCAGGGAGCAAGGGCATGGTGCTGAGATGGCTGGCCTGATGGGGAAGGGCACAGAGGGGAAGGGATCAAGGCGCAGGGAGCAAGGGCATGGCGCTGAGATGGCTGGCCTGACAGGGAAGGGCACAGAGGGGAAGGGAGCAAGGCGCAGGGAGCAAGGGCATGGCGCTGAGATGGCTGGCCTGACGGGGAAGGGCACCGAGGGGAAGGGAGCAAGGGGTGGGTAGGGGATGCCAAGCAGCCCATCGTGCTCGTTTTCTCACCGTCCATGTAGTGCTCCAATAGCTCCGCGTCTTCGAAGAACTCCGTGGGGTTCTCGAGACTGTCGGGGAGATCCTTGACATTGTGTCTTTTCTTCTTGCTGCCCAGTGCGGTTAGCACGATCTTTCGAAGAGGTGAGTATACCACGAGGTGACGGGGGCCAATAGCTCGGTCTCTTGGTGATTAGGCACCTCTGCAATACTCACATTCCAGCTCTCGCTCTTGGCAAAACCAAAGTCCCGTGCTATATCCTCCACTGACTTCGTGATGACAGGGGCCACCACCTCAGTTGGACCACTTTGCTGCGTTCCGCCACCCACCGGAGTTGCACCATGCTTGCCACATCCAGCACACTTGCTGCAGAGTTGCCCTTCGAGCACTGCAAACAACTCCATCCGCAGTATTGCCAGATCAACCTTCGTTGCATAGGTGTTATGAGCAACTTCTTCAGCAACAGAGGCAACAGCACGGGGCCTGGGCTGCGCAGCCCCGATTCCCGGCCTTGGAACGGCAACCGGCCTCTGTGACCCTGTTGAGGCTGCCGCATCGGGTCCGCGGGAACCAGATGAACGGCCAGCCAATGGTGCGCAACCCTGACTACCGTTTGACGAGAGAGGTGCTGCTGCCCGTGCTTCCCCATGGATACCACCCCCGTTTGCATTCCCATGCGACCTACCAACCATATTGGACCCTCCAGACTGCATCACTGCACGACCACGACCACCCGATGCGGTGAGACCCACACCTCCCCGCATATCACCGGGCTGCCCACTGCTCCCCCGTGCACTGTTATCCCCAGTGCTGCCCCGTGCATGCCCGATTGAGACCGGTGAGTTGGGGGAGGCTACGGGAGCCAAACCTGGTATCATACGGGCGCCATTTCCTGTAGAAGTAGATGGCGCATGCTGCCCTGCTCGTCCTAAACCCAGTCTGAATGACGCAACACCGCCGCAGCTTGCAGCACCTGCACCGAGCATGGCAGCCCGTGGTGAGCCTGACATCCTGTTGCCGTTGCTCACCCCAGGCTGTAATAATGCAGGGGCTGAAGTTGCCAGGTGGGCATTGCCTAAGCCTAGAGACGCGTAGGCACTGCCGACCCGGCCTACAGACAGGGCGGTTCATGGCGGACAAGCGGTAGAGTGTGCATTCTCCATGTTACGTGGGGCTGCTGCAAGTACTGGCCGGTGTCCTCCCACGACGGGCACCGGCTGATGTGCACTTACCCCTGCCGGAGCACATGACACGGGCTGGAGCTGAACCGCACTCTGAAACCGCTGCCTTGGTGCCACAGGAGCCAGTTGAATATGACACATTTCTATGGGCGGCCCAACGCCAGTGTTCAAGAGGTTCACTGCCACGAAAGTAAACAACATCGCATGCAAGAAACATCGCATGCATGATCAGGTCAGAGCTTATATTCTACTCATGAGCCTGCCATGGAAGGGCAGCAAAGGCAGGCAGGGAGCAAGGGTATGGGGAAGGATGATCATTTGCCTACCTGCTGATCCCCTTCCTCTTCCTAGCACTTACTGTGTCTTGCTCCACTCCCTAACTTCTTTTAACACCCCTTTACAAATTGACAGAGGAATGGGGTCCGGACTGGCACGTAGACAAGGACACAAACTGGCCTTTTTCGAGCGCAATTTTCAGCATGGGAATTTTCAAGGTATTTGTGAGAACAGGCCTGACATTGGGGGTATGGAAGACCCGCCAGATTGCCTTTGCATTGTTCGCTGTAAGTACTAGCTGATTGATTTTGCATTCGTTTTTTTACTTGCATCTAGAAATTCAATTTCAATGCCGTACCTTGCAGCTGGAAAACCCTATCTTGTCGAAGACCGCAGAAGGGAAGCTGAGCAGCAAACCTTAAGTCAACAGGCCGTTATACGAGGCCACAGTCACGAGGTGCCGACAATGGGTGGAGCATGCAGTAACGAACCTTGACGTGAGCTATGATGCCACCAGGGATGTGTTTTTGTTCAGCAACAACATCCTCATTAATGCAAGTGATTACCCTTCTGGATTGAAGAAACCGACTATTGTTCTGGAGTAGTGTAGCATGCTTGCTGAATTTGAGGTTAATTTTGATTATGCGCGTTTTAGGGCGTGGTACAAAGTTGTTCAAGAGTGTTCAAGACGTGTTCAAGACTTGAACAAAAATAGGGTTATCCAGTTATGATATGGGGACAACTCAGATGTACCATACGTGATCAAGACGTGACAAAGTCTTGAACACCACTTGACGAACGATTTGTGCAAGATCTCGAATTGCACGTACGTCATACTCCTGCGATGTACCAGGGCGCTGTTCAAGACAGTCAGCGAATTCTGGATCGGGCTCGCGAAAAATGATGAAATCGCTAAACCCGAAACCTAGGAAATCTGTGCATGCTAAGTTCTCATGTTGCGCAAGGCGAGGAACTAAAAGTGAAACAGTGTTAACTGAGTTGTGCGACATGTCGCCAAAGGACTTCGCAATTTGACATCGTGTGGAAAGTCCATCTTGAACAGAGCGGTGTGCATCCTATCGTGTCACAACCTACAGACTGGTTCAACGTGTGTTCAATTCTTGACTGTGCGAGCTTGAACACCGTCGGTGTTCAAGCTCGTTTGACCGGCGCTGTTCGTCGTTTCCATCTTGAACACCTTTTGAACAACTTGGTACCGCGCCGTTATTTATAGAAAAGTGTACTGGATTTGAAATGAAAAATTAGCTATTAAGATTTTGAATTATATATTGAAATACGAATAAATGCACATTCAATTATCACTTCTCTTAACGAATATAATTGTCAAATCCAAATTACTGTGCAAAAATCACTGTTCTTTCTCTATCTAAAGTTTTGGGACTGTCAAAGTCTATGGATGCGCGATGGTGGCGGAAATCCGCCAGAAATCGTATCTGTTTTCCAAGATGAAACGTTGAGCTTCTCCGAGATAGAAATCCAACGGAATTTCATGTGGTAATACCATCGCGCCACTCGTTGGAAATCAATCGGAACAAGACGAAAGTTCTCCAACGGATTTCTATTGGTTGAAAAGAAAGCAGACTGCAAACCAACTGTTTTCATGCTTGGTTTTTTGTGATGTATCAGGCCTCCGACCGACCTCCGAAAGCAGTGCCGACGCGGCGTTTATACATCCAACGACGACAATAGCCAGCGATCCCTCAGAAAAACTAGTACCGGGTGATGATGGCAACAGCCCCATCGCCAGTAGCTCTTCGTCTGGCCTGTTCTCCTGTGTTGCACCGTTCGCAATCGCATCCCCGTTCGACCGATCTTCAAGCTCTGCCCTATGCGTCGCGGCTGTCGCTGACTCGCGGCTTGCTTCATTACTCCCCACCGCCGCAGCAGCCGGCGTCGCGCGCATCGTCGTGCGGTTCAGCCCGTGGTTCGACGCGGCACTCGTCTCCGCCGAGACGCTAGCGTGCCGGCGGAAGCGGCTGCTGCGCCTGTAGCAAGAGTTGCGCGCAGCCGTCCCCCCATCAACCTCCGCGGCTCCTCCCCCACCAGCAGCTTCCGCGGCTGTTCCTCCCAAACCATCTACCCCCACGCGACAAGGGGAGCGTCTTTCCCCCGTAGAATCAGGAACGGGGTGCCGACATGCAAGCAGGACGCAGGAACATGGTGATTCAGACATGGGGAGGATCACAAAAGCCGCAGCGATACCGTCTCAAAAATTGTGAGGGGGGCCAGCTCACCCCCAACGCTGGTTACTAGGCGAGAAGACGGGCCTTTTAATTGTCAAACATTATGCATGTTGTAGCTTTGTAGGCTACAGTGGGTTTAGCCTTAGGGGGTACAGAACTCTAGGGTTTCATATTTGTACTCCCATTGATGTTAGTCACATCATTCTCGTTCTAATTCTCACATGGTATCAGAGCAGGTTCCCTCGTGGGAACTGTTCCTAGGGCCCACCGTAACTTTTTTTTTCCTGCCCGGAGTGCGCTCGGCCCCTGCCCGAGTCGCCCCCCCCCCCCCCCTCCCCCTCGCCTCTCTTAGCGGCCCCGTTGCGCCGCCCTTTAGACCCCGGCGCCGCCTCTGCTGGCCCCGCAGCCCTACCCTCGCGACCCCGCGGCCCCACCCTCGCGTCGCCCTGCGCGGCGTCGTTACAGCCGCCCGCGACCCCAACACCGCCCGTCGCGGCCCCGTCGCCCTTCGCGTCGCCCGCGACCTCGTCGCCGCGGCCGCCCGCGACCCTTCCGCTGCGGCCGCCCGTGACCCTGGCGTCGCAGCCGCCTGCGACCCTGTCGCCACAGCCGCCCGCGACCCTACCGTCGCTGCCGCCCGCGACCCTGCAGTCGCAGCCGCCCGCGCCCTCGTCGCCGCAGCCGCCTGCACTCCCGTCGTCGCAGCCGCTCGCGGCCCCTGTCGTCGCAGCCGCCCGCGACCCCGTCGCCCCACCCGTGCGACCCCACCGCCGCCCTTTGCGGCCCCGTCGCCACGCCTTCGCGGCCCCGCCGAGCAGCCGAGCCGCCGAGACGCTGCCGCAGCCGAGCCGCCGAGCCGCCTTTGCCACTGGGCTGCCAGGCTGCCGAGCCGCCCCTGCCGCCGTGCTGCCGAGCCGCCGAGACGCCGCCGCCGCTGAGCTGCCGAGCCGCTGAGCCGCCGAGCCGCCGTTCCTGCTGCCGCGGCCCTGTTCCTGCCGACGCGCCTCGGTCCTTCTCGCCTGCCCGGTAAGAGCAGCGCCTCCACCACTGCTCTGCCCCTGCCTGCTGCTCTCACTGCTAGTCTACTGCTGTCATGGCTTCCCCCAGTGTCCTCACCTTTGACGCTGAGGGCCGGGCCATTGACTTTGACGTCTGGGTAGATGACCTGCAGCTTTTCCTACTGAGCGACAGAGCCAACGGCCTCTCCCTCTTTGACCTCACTTCTGGTGCCTCTCCTGCCCCTGCTGCTGATGCTGACCCCACTGTTCGCTCCCAGTGGGCCACGCGCGATGCTGCTGCCCGCCTTGCTGTGCGCCGCCACTTGCCGACCGCTGAGCGTGCACACTTTAGCAAGTAAAAGAGTGCTAAGACCTTGTACGATGCTGTAGTTGCACGCTACTCTTCCCCTGCCACTGCTGCGCTTAGCCGCCTCATCCTACCGTACCTCTTCCCTGACCTCGCCGCTTTTCCCACTGTCGCTGACCTCATTACGCACCTTCGCACTAGTGACACTCGCTACCGCGCTGCGCTTCCTGCTGAGTTCTGCGCCAAGAACCCCCCCCCCATGTACATCACCCTCTACTACATAGTCACCCGGCTCCCTGACACCCTTCGCCCGGTCAGGGACCACTTCCTCTCTGTTTGCCCCACCACCCTCACCGTTGACCTCCTCGAGGAGCGCCTTCTAGCGGCAGAGAAGAGCATAGTCGCTGTAGGTGCTTCTCGTGGTGACCCTCGTACCCCTGTCTTTGAGGGGTGCTCCCCCTCTCCCCTCTTGCCCTCTGTTGCCTCTGCTGCTGCGGCCGACCTCGTTGGTCTTGAGTCGGTCGCTGCGGCGTCTGCCCCTAGCGGGAGACGCCGCCCTGGCAAGGGCAAGGGGGGCAAGGGTGCTGGAGGAGCTGGCGGGGGCGGTGGAGGCGGAGGTGGAGGTGGTGGAGGGGGTGGGGGTGGCGGTGGGGGTGGTGGCGGGGGTGGGGGCGTCGGTGGCGGGACTGGAGGTGGAGGTGGAGGCGGCGGTGGCGGTGGGAGCGGAGGTGGCGGAGGTGGCGGTACTGGAGGAGGTAGCGGCGGCAGCGGTGGAGCTGGTCGGGGTGGCGCTGCGCAGAGGGGTGGCTCCGGTGGTGGTGCGCGCCAGCAGCAGCAGCAGCAGCAGCGTACCCGTGAGACCCCTTCCCCCCAGCAGCTTCGTGAGTGGTACGCTGCTCGTCAGCGGGGCGGGGGTGCTGGCCCCTGTACCTACGTTCTCCGTACCGGCGACCGGGCGGGTGAGCAGTGTGGGGGCGCGCACCCCACCCAGCGCTGCTTCGGTCGTCTGACGGACGCGTGGCGCCACCAGTTCCCCGACGCTACTGAGATCCCTCGCTGGGGCGAGCTGTCTAGGGCGGGTGTTGCAATCTATGATCTTGATTTTGATGCTATTCTTGCTGCCATGTATGCTGTGACTATTAGTGATGAGGGTGACTGTTACCGGTGTTTCCCGCCTGACCCAGGCATAGAGGCTGCTGCGCTAGGTGCTTGTGAGGCTGCTGCTCTAGGTGCCAGTACGTCTGCTGCCCCAGGTGCCGGTGAGTTTGCGCTCTCAGGTGCTGCGTCGTCCCCGGACACCCACACCTTCACCCTTGACTCGGGTGCTTCCCGCTCCTTCTTTCGAGACTGCACCACTCTCACACCGCTCAGTCGGCCTGTTGCGGTCTCCCTGGCGGACCCCTCTGGGGGTCCTGTCCTTGCTCACTACTCCACTGTCCTACCGTGTCCGGCGGTCCCGTCTGGCTCCCTGTCGGGTCTCTACCTCCCCTCGTTCTCTACGAACTTGGTAGCGGGTGCTGACCTCCAGGATGCAGGAGTTGACCAGTTCACCCCTGCGCGTCAGCGGGTGACCCACTGCACTTGTGCGGACACGGGCCGACACTTGGCCACGTTTGCTCGTCGGCCAGGGTCGAGCCTGTACACACTGACTACTGAGTCTCCTCCAGTCACTGAGTCTGCTCAGGTAGCAGCGTCGGGTCAGGTGTTTGCTGCGGCGTCCAGGTCTGGTCCTGAGTCTGCCCCCTGCTCGTGTCGTCTCCTGTCCCACCGGACTCTCCTCTGGCACCACCGTCTTGGTCACCCCTCCCTGCCTCGCCTTCGAGGCATGGCTTCCCGTCTTCTTGTTTCTGGTCTCCCCCGGTCCCTCCCTCCTCTTCCTCCGGGGCCTGCCCCCACCTGCGTTCCCTGCGTCGAGGGGCGGCAGCGTGCTGCTCCTCACTCCTCCGAGTTTCCTCCGACAGAGGCTCCGCTGCAGACGCTTCACATGGACGTGTGGGGCCCAGCCCGCGTCCGTGGGCAGGGTCAGGAGCGCTACTTCCTGCTGGTGGTTGACGACTACTCGCGTTACACCGCAGTCTTCCCCTTGCGCAGCAAGGGTGACGTCACTGAGGTGTTGATCGCCTGGATCCGCGCAGCTCGTCTCCAGCTCCAGGAGAGTTTCGGCTCCGACTTTCCTGTTCGGCGTCTGCACTCCGACCGAGGCGGAGAGTTCTCCTCTGACCTTCTGCGGACCTTCTGTCGCGCACGAGGCATCCGCCAGACCTTCACGCTTCCGGACTCTCCGCAGCAGAATGGGATTGCTGAGCGCCGCATCGGCATGGTCATGGACGTCGCTCGTACGTCCATGATCCATGCGGCGGCTCCCCATTTTCTGTGGCCGTTTGCGGTTCGGTACGCGGCGCATCAGCTCAACCTTCACCCCCGGGTCTCCATGCCGGAGACCTCCCCTGCTTTGCTGTGGACGGGGAAGGTTGGTGATGCGTCGCGTTTCCGGGTCTGGGGATCTAGGGCGTTTGTCCGCGACTTGTCTGCGGACAAGCTGTCCTCTCGCGCTGTTCCCTGCGTCTTCCTTGGCTTTCCCCCTGACGCGCCAGGCTGGCAGTTCTACCACCCCACCTCGCGCCGTGTCTTCGCGTCCCAGGACGTCACCTTTGACGAGTCGGTACCCTACTACCGTCTCTTCCCCTACCGCACTGCGTCCCTCCCTCCCCCGCCGCTCTTCCTTACGCCAGGTCCCCCTCCGGTAGACCCCCTCCCCCCTCAGGGTCCTGCTCCCTCAGGTGTGTCCCAGGTAGATGCAGTTGAGCCAGTCGAGGTAGCTGTTGACTCTGGTGCTGCTGGTGGTGCTGAGCCTGGGGGTGCTGGGTCTGGGGGTGCTGCGACTGGGGGTGCTGAGCCTGGGGGTGCTGGGCCTGGGGGTGCTGCGACTCGGGGTGCTGAGCCTGGGGGTGCTGCGCCTGGGGGTGCTGAGCCTGGGGGTACTGAGCCTGGGGGTGCTGCGTCTGGGGGTGCTGATTCTCGGAGTGAGGAGCCTGAGGGTGCTGGACCTGCTCGTCTGGCGTCTGGTGGTGCTGGGCCTGGAGGTTCTTCGGGTGCTTCGTCCCGGCGGGAGCTGCTCTCTCCACAGGAGCTGCGTGAGTGGTTTGCCCGGCGCTGGCGGCGTGCTGCTGGAGCTGGTGGTGCTGCGGACGCTGGAGGTTCTACTGCTGCTGAGAGTGCTGGTGCCGAGGGTCCGAGAGGTGCTCGTACCGAGTGTACTGGAGCTGCTGGGCCTACGGGTGCTCCTCCTGCTGGAGCTGGTGGTGCTACTGGTGCTACTGGCGTTGGTTCTGCTGGTGCTCCTGGAGTTGGAGCTGCTGAGTCTTCGGGTGGTCCGACTGGAGCTGGGGCTACTGGGGGTGTTGGCGCTGGAGGTGCTGCTGGCGCTGGTGCTGCTGCGGGTGCTGGAGTTGGCGCTGCTGGGGCTGGAGGTCCTCCTGGTGCTGGTGCTCCCGTTGGGGTTTCTCCTGGAAGTCCACAGGCACCTACGTTGACGAGGTTCCCCCTCCTGGGGCGAACATCGTCAGTGGCATGTGGATTTTCAGGGTGAAGCGGCCGCCGGGTGTCAAACATTATGCATGTTGTAGCTTTGTAGGCTACAGTGGGTTTAGCCTTAGAGGGTACAGAACTCTAGGGTTTCATATTTGTACTCTCATTCCTGTTAGTCATTCTCATTCTCGTTCTAAGTTTCACATGGTAACAGAGCAGGTTCCCTCGTGGGAACTGTTCCTAGGGCCCACCAACCTTTTTTTTCCTGCCCGGAGCGCCCTCCGCCCCTGCCCGAGTCGCGCTCCCCTCTAGCTGCCCTTAGCGGCCCCGTCGCGCCGCCCTTCCAGCCCCGTCGCGTCGCCCTAGCGGCCCCGGCGCCGCCTCCTCTGGCCCCATCGCCCTACCCTCGCGACCCCGCGGCCCCACCCTCGCGACCCCGGCGTCGCCCCTCGCGGCTCTGCCGCCCGCGACCCTACCGCCGCCCGTAGCGGCCCCGTCGCCCTTCGCGCCGCCCGCGGCCTTGTCGCAGCAGCCGCCTGCGACCCCTTCGCCGCGGCCGCCCGCGACCCCGTCGCCGCAGCCGCCCGCGGCCCTGCTGTCGCAGCCGCTCGCGTCCCTGCCGCCGCGGCCGCCTGCGATCCCGTCGCCTCGGCCGCCCGAGACTCCGTCGCAGCCGCCCGCGACCCCGTCGCCCCACCCGTGCGACCCCACCGCCGCCCTTTGCGGCCCCTTCGCCACACCCTCGCAGCCCCGCCGAGCAGCCGAGCAGCCGCGACGCCGACGCCGCCGAGCCGCCGCTGCCGCTGAGCTGCAGACGCCGCCGTGCCGCCGTTGCTGCCGAGCCGCCGAGCCGCCACTGCCGCCGTGCTGCCGAGCCGCTGCGACGCCACTGCCGCCGAGCTGCCGAGCCGCTGAGCCGCCGAGCCGCCGTTCCTGCCGTCGTGGCCCTGTTCCCGCCGGCGCGCCTCGGTCCTTCTCGCCTGCCCGGTAGCGCCTCCGCCACTGCTCTGCCCTTGCCTGCTGCTCTCACTGCTCGTCTACTGCTGTCATGGCTTCCCCCAGTGTCCTCACCTTTGACGCTGAGGGTCGGGCCATTGACTTTGACGTCTGGGTAGATGACCTGCAGCTTTTCCTACTGAGCGACAGAGCAGACGGCCTCTCCCTCTTTGACCTCACTTCTGGTGCCTCTCCTGCCCCTGCTGCTGATGCTGACCCCACTGTTCGCTCTCAGTGGGCCACGCGCGATGCTGCTGCCCGCCTTGCTGTGCGCCGCCACTTGCCGACCGCTGAGCGTGCGCACTTTAGCCAGTACAAGAGTGCTAAGACCTTGTACGACGCTGTAGTTGCACGCTACTCTTCCCCTGCCACTGCTGCGCTTAGCCGCCTCATCCTACCGTACCTCTTCCCTGACCTCGCCGCTTTTCCCACTGTCGCTGACCTCATTACGCACCTCCGCACTAGTGACACTCGCTACCGCGCTGCGCTTCCTGCTGAGTTCTGCGCCAAGAACCCCCCCCCCATGTACATCACCCTCTACTACATAGTCACCCGGCTCCCTGACACCCTTCGCCCGGTTAGGGACCACTTCCTCTCTGTTTGCCCCACCACCCTCACCGTTGACCTCCTCGAGGAGCGCCTGCTCGCGGCAGAGAAGAGCATAGTCGCAGTAGGTGCCTCTCGTGGTGACCCTCGTACCCCTGTCTTTGAGGGGTGCTCCCCCTCTCCCCTCTTGCCCTCTGTTGCCTCTGCTGCTGCGGCCGACCTCGTTGGTCTTGAGTCGGTCGCTGCGGCGTCTGCCCCTAGCGGGAGACGCCGCCCTGGCAAGGGCAAGGGGGGCAAGGGTGCTGGAGGAGCTGGCGGGGGCGGTGGAGGCGGAGGTGGAGGTGGTGGAGGGGGTGGGGGTGGCGGTGGGGGTGGTGGCGGGGGTGGGGGCGTCGGTGGCGGGACTGGAGGTGGAGGTGGAGGCGGCGGTGGCGGTGGGAGCGGAGGTGGCGGAGGTGGCGGTAGTGGAGGAGGTAGCGGCGGAGGCGGCGGAGCTGGTCGGGGTGGCGCTGCGCAGAGGGGTGGCTCCGGTGGTGGTGCGCGCCAGCAGCAGCAGCAGCAGCGTACCCGTGAGACCCCTTCCCCCCAGCAGCTTCGTGAGTGGTACGCTGCTCGTCAGCGGGGCGGGGGTGCTGGCCCCTGTACCTACGTTCTCCGTACCGGCGACCGGGCGGGTGAGCAGTGTGGGGGCGCGCACCCCACCCAGCGCTGCTTCGGCCGTCTGACAGACGCGTGGCGCCACCAGTTCCCCGACGCTACTGAGATCCCTCGCTGGGGCGAGCTGTCTAGGGCGGGTGTTGCAATCTATGATCTTGATTTTGATGCTATTCTTGCTGCCATGTATGCTGTGACTATTAGTGATGAGGGTGACTGTTACCGGTGTTTCCCGCCTGACCCAGGCATAGAGGCTGCTGCGCTAGGTGCTTGTGAGGCTGCTGCTCTAGGTGCCAGTGCGTCTGCTGCCCCAGGTGCCGGTGAGTTTGCGCTCTCAGGTGCTGCGTCGTCCCCGGACACCCACACCTTCACCCTTGACTCGGGTGCTTCCCGCTCCTTCTTTCGAGACTGCACCACTCTCACACCGCTCAGTCGGCCTGTTGCGGTCTCCCTGGCGGACCCCTCTGGGGGTCCTGTCCTTGCTCACTACTCCACTGTCCTACCGTGTCCGGCGGTCCCGTCTGGCTCCCTGTCGGGTCTCTACCTCCCCTCGTTCTCTACGAACTTGGTAGCGGGTGCTGACCTCCAGGATGCAGGAGTTGACCAGTTCACCCCTGCGCGTCAGCGGGTGACCCACTGCACTTGTGCGGACACGGGCCGACACTTGGCCACGTTTGCTCGTCGGCCAGGGTCGAGCCTGTACACACTGACTACTGAGTCTCCTCCAGTCACTGAGTCTGCTCAGGTAGCCGCGTCGGGTCAGGTGTTTGCTGCGGCGTCCAGGTCTGGTCCTGAGTCTGCCCCCTGCTCGTGTCGTCTCCTGTCTCACCGGACTCTCCTCTGGCACCACCGTCTTGGTCACCCCTCCCTGCCTCGCCTTCGAGGCATGGCTTCCCGTCTTCTTGTTTCTGGCCTCCCCCGGTCCCTCCCTCCCCTTCCTCCGGGGCCTGCCCCCACCTGCGTTCCCTGCGTCGAGGGGCGGCAGCGCGCTGCTCCTCACTCCTCCGAGTTTCCTCCGACAGAGGCTCCGCTGCAGACGCTTCACATGGACGTGTGGGGCCCAGCCTGCGTCCGTGGTCAGGGTCAGGAGCGCTACTTCCTGCTGGTGGTTGACGACTACTCGCGTTACACCGCAGTCTTCCCCTTGCGCAGCAAGGGTGACGTCACTGAGGTGTTGATCGCCTGGATCCGCGCGGCTCGTCTCCAGCTCCAGGAGAGTTTCGGCTCCGACTTTCCTGTTCGGCGTCTGCACTCCGACCGAGGCGGAGAGTTCTCCTCTGACCTTCTGCGGACCTTCTGTCGCGCACGAGGCATCCGCCAGACCTTCACGCTTCCGGACTCTCCGCAGCAGAATGGGATTGCTGAGCGCCGCATCGGCATGGTCATGGACGTCGCTCGTACGTCCATGATCCATGCGGCTGCTCCCCATTTTCTGTGGCCGTTTGCGGTTCGGTACGCGGCGCATCAGCTCAACCTTCACCCCCGGGTCTCCATGCCGGAGACCTCCCCTGCTTTGCTGTGGACGGGGAAGGTTGGTGATGCGTCGCGTTTCCGGGTCTGGGGATCTAGGGCGTTTGTCCGCGACTTGTCTGCGGACAAGCTGTCCTCTCGTGCTGTTCCCTGCGTCTTCCTTGGCTTTCCCCCTGACGCGCCAGGCTGGCAGTTCTACCACCCCACCTCGCGCCGTGTCTTCGCGTCCCAGGACGTCACCTTTGACGAGTCGGTTCCCTACTACCGTCTCTTCCCCTACCGCACTGCGTCCCTCCCTCCCCCGCCGCTCTTCCTTACGCCAGGTCCCCCTCCGGTAGACCCCCTCCCCCCTCAGGGTCCTGCTCCCTCAGGTGTGTCCCAGGTAGATGCAGTTGAGCCAGTCGAGGTAGCTGTTGACTCTGGTGCTGCTGGTGGTGCTGAGCCTGGGGGTGCTGGGTCTGGGGGTGCTGCGACTGGGGGTGCTGAGCCTGGGGGTGCTGGGCCTGGGGGTGCTGCGACTCGGGGTGCTGAGCCTGGGGGTGCTGGGCCTGGGGGTGCTGAGCCTGGGGGTTGTGCGCCTGGAGGTGCTGAGCCTGGGGGTGCTGATTCTTGGAGTGCGGAGCCTGAGGGTGCTGGACCTGCTCGTCCGGCGTCTGGTGGTGCTGAGCCTGACAGTTCTTCGGGTGCTTCGTCCCGGCGGGAGCTGCTCTCTCCACAGGAGCTGCGTGAGTGGTTCGCCCGGCGCTGGCGACGTGCTGCTGGAGCTGGTGGTGCTGCAGGAGCTGGAGGTTCTACTGCTGCTGAGAGTGCTGGTGCCGAGGGTCCCAGAGGTGCTCGTACCGAGTGTACTGGAGCTGCTGGCCCTACGAGTGCTCCTCCTGCTGGAGCTGGTGGTGCTGCTGGTGCTGCTGGCGTTGGTGCTGCTGGTGCTCCTGGAGCTGGAGCTGCTGGTGCTGCTGGTGCTGCTGGCGTTGGTGCTGCTGGAGCTCCTGGAGCTGGAGCTGCTGCGTCTTCGGGTGGTCCGGCTGGAGCTGGAGCTGTCAACAAGAAGAGACTGGAACGAATGAACTAACAGAGAAATCAGTACAAATAGCAAACCCTAGAATTGTGTACCCCATATAGGCTAACCCACTGTAGCCTAACAAACCCAACATATATAATGTTTGACACACCCCCATAGGCAAAGTGGGGGAGACCTAGGGGTCACAAGACCAGTCAAGGTAAAGCAAGGCAACAACAAGCTCAGGGTGGATCTCAAGGATTCCACACAAATTCCGAGCACAAGCTAGTGGTCACAAGACCAGTTCACACGCAGGTTTATAACAGAGCCAGAGATACAGTGATCACAACCTAGCAAGGGTAAACATGCAGGTATAGATATATATAGTGATCACAGTACAAGCAAAGTCAAGAGGTAAGCAAGTGAGGTCCAGTAGGCACAAGGCCTAGTAGAGTGCAGAAGCGCTGATGGTCACGAGGCTGAAGCGCCTTGGTGAACACATCAGCAGTGTTGGCCTCAGTGGCCACGTAACGAATACAAAGCTGACCGCGCTGCTGCAGCTCTCGAGCAAGGAAGTACCGCAGGGCGATGTGCTTCGTTCTGTGCTCCAGTCTGTGCTCCTCACACAAGGCAATGGCAGCCTTGTTGTCGACGTACAGTACTGGAGGAGAACGAGGCGGCTCTCCGAGGTCAGTCAGCAGGTAGGTCAGCCAGCGTAGCTCCTGGGCAGCCATGGCTGTAGCGTAGATCTCAGCCTCGCAACTGGAGCCGAGAACAGAAGAAGAGCGTGTAGAGCGCCAAGAAACTGAGCCAGAGCCAAGGCTGAAGGAGTAACCCTGAGACGACCGCTGAGTGGCCTGGTCGTCTGCCCAAGAAGCGTCTGAGTGCCCTGTGAGCACAACTCGGTCTCGCCCTCCAAGTACAAGCCCCATGCCCGACGTACTGCACAAGTAGCGCAACACCCTCTTAGCGGCATCCATGTGCTCCTTCCTGTGACGGCCAGGAGCGACATAGCGTGCAAGGATGCTAAGAGGGTATGCAAGGTCAGGTCGAGTGCAGGTCATCAGGTACATGAGGCAGCCTACAAGCTCTGGATACGGGCCACTCGGCTCTACGGACTCATCCGAAGGCAGAGCTGAGAGCGAGTGACCGGTAGGCAGAGGAGTGGACTGAGGCGAGGAGTACGTGAAGCCAAAGCGCTGGAGAACCTGCTGCACCATGTGTGACTGAGTCAAGGTGATGGTGCGCCGTGCTCTGTCCCGGGTGATCCGCAAGCCAAGATAGCTTGTCAGCTCACCCAGGTCTGTGCACGTGTGTCTCCTCTGCAGCTCCGACTTCACGTAGGCGAGTCCTGCAGTGTCAGCAGTGGCAAAGACCAAGTCGTCGACGTACACGAGGATGTAGAACGGCGGCAGCGAAGTGTCGGTGCGCAGGAACAGCGACGGGTCAGCTGTAGAAGGCGCGAACCCAAGAGCCGCAAGTGCAGTCCTCAGTGTGTCGTGCCACTCACGCGGAGCCTGGCGGAGACCGTAGACCGGCCGCTGAAGCCTCCATTGGGTACCAGGAGGAAACGACCCAGTGAAGCCAGGTGGGCGGCGCAACCAGATCTCCTCGTGCAGGCTGCCCTGCAAGAAAGCAGTGCTGAAGTCAAGTGAGTGAAGCTCGTAGTCGCGGTGAGCGGCTATGTGCAGCAGCACCCGAAGAGTAGTCATCTTCGGGGTGGGGGAGAAGGTCTGGAAGAAGTCAACTCCCTCTCGCTGACTGAAGCCTCGAGCCACGTAACGAGCCTTGAAGACAGGCGGAGAACCCGGCGGCCGCTTCACCCTGAAAATCCACATGCCACTGACGATGTTCGCCCCAGGAGGGGGAACCTCGTCGACGTAGGTGCGTGTGGACTTCCAGGAAGCCATCTCTGCGTCCATGGCTGTCTGCCACTGAGAGGAGTAGGGACCTGCCATCGCCTCTGCGTAAGAGCGCGGGGTCGGGATGTCTGGTGCATCCGGGTCTCCCTCAGGGGCAACTAGCAAGGACACGAGACGGGGCAAAGCAGCAGCAAGACACTGGAACTCCTCCTGTCTGTCCTCAAGGACGTCCGTGCCAAGAGCACACTCACCCCCGACGGACGGAGGACAGACAGACTCAGACTCAGACTCAGCAACAAGGCTAGCAGCGTAGTCTAGACGACAGGCAGCAGCAAAGTCAACCAACTCAGCGACCAGAGCAGACGCAGTCGAGGACTCAAAGGTAGGGTCAGTGACAACAGTGGCGAGGAGACGCGTGACAGTAGGGTGCTCAGCACGGTACCGGTCAGACTCAGGGTCCGGAACGCGAGGCAAAGAAGACGCGGGAGGAGACGGTAGAGGGACACGCTGAGGAGCAGTAGAGGGACGCAGAGTCATGTAGTGAGTGCCTGGGACAGGAGGAGGACGCTCACGACGGACACGACTACCAGTGCGAGCAGGACGAACAGGCGACGCAGGACGAGACTCAGGCTCACGACGCTCTGTAAGACCTCCTGTGGGACCAGTGTAAGGAGAGGGAGCAGGAAGAGGCGAGGTAGGCGGTAACTGTGACTGCGGCTGGACAAGCGGAGGACACTCTACGGAGGGAGGAGGACAAGGAGGAGGAGCCTGCCCAAGAACCTGCTGAAGGAGCGGTACGAAGTACGGTCGCGGCCGCGCAGCGTCTCCAGAAGCAGAGGAGACTCCAGCGGCCGGGTCCGCAGTACCAGTAGGAGCTCCAGCGTCCGGGTCCACAGCACCAGCAGCAGCTCCACCGGCCGGGTCCTCAGCACCAGCAGCAGCGCCACCGCTCGGGTCCTCAGCTCCAGCAGCAGCTCCACCGTCCGAGTCCTCAGCACCAGCAGCAGCGCCACCGCCCGGGTCCTCAGCTCCAGCAGCAGCTCCAACGTCCGAGTCCTCAGCACCAGCAGCAGCTCCATCCCCAGGGTCCGCAGCACCAGGAGCACCACTCCGAAGACTGCAGCGCCGTGTGTACCACTCGCGGATCTGCTGAATGGGGGGGAGCTCCTGGGGAGGAGGGGAAGTACCGGGACGAGCTCCAGCAGCACCTCTCCGGAGGCGGCAGTACTCGAGGTACCTCTCCTGCAGCTGCTGGGAGGAGAGGGCTCCTCCAGGTGGAGCACGCTCAGGCTCAGCACCCCCAGACGCAGCACCCCCAGACTCAGCACCCCAAGGCTCCGCACCTCCAGGCTCCGCACCTCCAGGCTCCGCACCTCCTGGCTCAGCACCCCCAGGCTCCGCACCCCCAGACGCAGCACCCCCAGGCTCAGCACCCCCAGACGCAGCACCCCCAGGCTCAGCACCCCCAGCAGGACGAGAGTCAACAGCTACCTCGACAGGCTCACCCGGGTCTACCTGGGACACACCTGAGGGAGCGGCACCCTGAGGGGGGAGGGGGTCTGGTACCTCAGCACCTGGAGCGAGGAAGAGAGGCGGGGGGGGGAGCGGGGCAGTGCGGTAGGGGAAGAGGCGGTAGTAGGGGACGGACTCGTCAAAAGTGACGTCCTGAGAGGCCAGGACACGCCGCGAGGTGGGGTGGTAGAACTGCCAACCAGGGGCGTCCGGGACAAAGCCAAGGAAGACGCAGGGGACAGCGCGACGGGAGAGCTTGTCCGCGGACGTGTCGCGGACAAAAGCTCGGGATCCCCAGACCCGAAAACGCGACGCATCGCCAGCCTCTCCCGTCCAACGCAGTGTCGGAGAAGTCTCGGGCAAGGAGACACGGGGCCAGAGGTTGAGCTGATGCGCAGCGTATCGGACTGCAAACGGCCACAGAAAATGGGGGGCAGCCGCATGGCTCAAGGAGGTACGAGCGACCTCCATGACCAGACCAATGCGGCGCTCAGCAACCCCATTCTGCTGTGGAGAGTCCGGAAGCGTGTACGACTGCTCAATGCCCTCCTGCTGACAGAAGGCCTCCAATAGGCCAGAGGAGAACTCCCCACCTCTGTCAGAGTGCAGACGCAGGACAGGGAAGTCGGAGCGGAAACGCTCACGGAGCTGGAGACGAGATCTGCGGATCCAAGGGATCAAGACATCAGGGACGTCACCCTTGGCGCGCAAGGGGAAGACCGTGGTGTAGCGCGAGAAGTCGTCAACAACAATCAGGAAGTACCTCTCCTGACCCTGACCACGGACGCGGGCTGGGCCCCACACGTCCATGTGGAGCGTCTGCAAGGGGGCAGTCGTCGGGGGAAAGGAGGAGGAGTGAGGAGCGGCGCGCTGCCGTCCCTCGACACAGGGAATACAGGGAGGAGCAGGCGAGTCGGGAAGGGGAGGGAGCACCCTGGGAAGACCAGCAACAAGGTCCCGCTGGTGCATGGCCCGAAGGCGCTGCACAGACGGGTGACCAAGGCGGTGGTGCCAAAGGACAGTCTCATGTGCCAGAGAGCGACACGAGCAGGGGGCGGACAACTGACCTGACGCAGACGCAGACGCAGACGCAGCTACCTGAGGGGACACAGTGGTCAGTGTGTAAAGGTCCGACCCCGGCTCCCGAGTGAAGGTAGCCAGGTGGCGACCCGTCCGAGCACACGTGCAGTGTGTCACGCGCTCGTAGGCAGGGGTGAACTGGTGAACACCCCCGTCCTGGAGCGCACTACCTGCCACCAAGTTCGTAGAAAACGAGGGGAGGTAGAGACCTGACAGCGTGCCGGACGGGACCGCCGGACAAGGAAGGACAGTGGAGGAGGTCGCAATGACCAGACCCCCAGAGGGGTCAGCAAGGGAGACAGCAACTGGCCGAGCGAGGGGCTCAAGGACAGTGCGGTCACGAAAGAAAGAGCGAGAAGCACCTGAGTCCAGTGTGAAGGTGTGCAGTGCTGCAGTCGACTCAGTACCAGGGGGCACAGACGCACTAGCACCTAGGGCAGCAGCCTCACCAGGACCTGCGGGAGCGGACGCACTAGCACCTAGAGCGGCAGCCGGACTGGCCTGAATGCCCGGGTCGGGCGGAACACGCAAGTACTGAGCACCCTCTCCACTAATAGACATCGCATACATGGCAGTGAGAATAGCATCAAAGTCTAAAGCCCAAATATCAACACCCCTCTTTTCCAGCTCAGCCCAGCGCGGCAGCTCAGTGGCAGTAGGAAACTGGGTGCGCCACGCGTCGGTAAGGCGGGCGAAGCAGCGCTGCGTGGGGTGCGGCCTCCCACACTGCTGGCCGCTGCGGTCACCTGTGCGAATGACGTACGTGCAGGTAAAGCCACGCTGCGCATACCACTCACGGGCGGCCTGAAGCGTCGGGGCGGGCTGCTGACTCTGCCCTCCGCCAGTGCCCCCACGACCACCACCCCCTCCGCCTCCGCCCCGGCCACCTCCACCCCTGCCGCCACCACGACCACCTCCGCCTCCGCTGCCGCCTCCGCCCCTGCCACCACTCCCGCCGCTGCTGTCGCCTCCCCCACTACCGCCACTAGCCTCCTCAGCCGCGCCTCCACTCCCACCGCCTCCACCCCCACCTCCTCCGCCGCCACCCCCGCCCCTGCCCCCTTTGCCCCTGCGGCGCCCGCTCGAAGCAGACGCGGTCCCGACCTTCTCAGCACCAAGGAGGTCGACAGCAGCAGCAGAGGCGACAGAGGGGAGGAGGGGGGAAGGGGAACACCCCTCGAAGAACGGGGTGCGGGGGTCGCCACGAGAGGTGCCTACAGCGACGATGCTCGCCTCAGCTGCAAGCAGTTCCTTCTCGAGGAGGGCAACAGTGAGCTCAGTGGGGGAGCGAGAGAGGAAGTGGTCCCTGACTGCGCGCAGAGAGTCAGGGAGGCGGGTGACGATGTGGTAGAGAGTGATCCAGAGCGGGGGGGGGTTGCTAGTGAGAAACTCGGCAGGCATAGCAGCGCGAAAGCGGGCCTCACTAGTCTTAAGGTGGGTGATGAGGTCTGCGACAGTGTGAAAGGAGGCTAGGTCGGGGAACAGGTAGGGAAGAGTGAGGCGGCCTAGCGTAGCAGAAGCGGGTGAGGAGTAACGGGCAACTACAGCGGTGTAGAGGTCCCTAGCAGTCTTGCACTGGCCAAAGTGCTCGCGCTCATCTAACGGCAGGGAGTTGCGGATGGCAAAGCGAGCGTGGGCGTCACGAGTCTGCCACTGGGAGCGGGTAGTGCTGTCAGCATCAGTAGCAGGGGCAGGAGCATGGCCGAGGGCGTGGTCATACAGTGAGATGTCCTCCTTGGCAGTGAGCTGTAGGAAAAGGTGCAGGTCATCGAGCCAGGTGTCAAACTTCACTGGGCGGCCCTCAGCATCGAAAGCAAGTACGGGAGGACTGGCCATAGTGGTAGCCGTAGTAGCAGTAGGAGCAGTAGCAGTAGCAGTAGGATCAACAGGGCTGCTAGAACGGTCGACGCGGCTCGGTCGGGCGGCGCGGCTCGGTTCAGGTAGGGCGGCGCGGCTCGGTTCGGGCTGCGCGGCTGCGCGAAGCCGTGGGGCCGGTAAGCGGGGCGCAGCGGGGTCGAGGGGCCGTGTGGTGGCGGACGACGGGGCCGCGGGGCCTCTAAGCGGGGCGCGCGCGGGGTCGACGGGGCCAGCGGGGCCTCTAAGCGGGGCGCGCGCGGGGTCGACGGGGCCAAATGAGGCCACTAAGCGGGGCGCGAAGGGGTCGACGGGGCCAAACGGGGCCGTAAGCGGGGCGCGCGCGGGTCGACGGGGCCAAACGGGGCCGTAAGCGGGGCGCGCGTAGGTCGACGGGGCCAAACGGGGCCTCTAAGCGGGGTGCGGGCGGGTCGACGGGGCCAAACGGGGCCGTAAGCGGGGCGCGCGCGGGTCGACGGGGCTAAGCGGGGCCACTGAGCGGGCCGCGGGCGGGTCGACGGGGCCAAACGGGGCCTTAAGCGGGGCGCGCACGGGTCGACGGGGCCTCTAAGGCGCGACGCGCGAGTCACTAAGGGGCGGCGCGCGGGGTCGACGGGGCCTTAAGGGGCCGTACACGAGGGCGCACGAGGGCGCTGAGGGGGAGGCGCTAACGCGACGCTCCGACAGTAGATAGGTAGGTAGGTAGTCAGTGGTGGGCCCTAAGAACGGTCCTAGCGATGGACCTGCTCTGAAACCATGTCAACAAGAAGAGACTGGAATGAATGAACTAACAGAGAAATCAGTACAAATAGCAAACCCTAGAATTGTGTACCCCATATAGGCTAACCCACTGTAGCCTAACAAACCCAACATATATAATGTTTGACAGGAGCTACTGGGGGTGTTGGCGCTGGGGGTGCTCCTCGCACTGGTGCTG
Organism: Closterium sp. Yama58-4; assembly: GCA_947470075.1. NCBI lineage: Eukaryota > Viridiplantae > Streptophyta > Zygnematophyceae > Desmidiales > Closteriaceae > Closterium > Closterium sp. Yama58-4. The sequence goes on from CANIUD010000006.1 coordinate 370,582, forward strand.
CTGAGGGTGCTGGAGTTGGAGCTGCTGGAGCTGAGGGTCCTCCTGGCGCTGGTGCTCCCGCTGGGGGTGCTGGTGCTGTTCCTGCTGGCACTGGTGGAGCTTTGCGGCCGCGGCCGTACTTCGTTCCGCTCCTTGAGCAGGTTCTTGGTCTTCCGTCCTCTCTTGGTCCTGCTCCTGCCTTAGAGTGTCCGCCTCCTGTCCAGTCTGAGTCACAGTTACAGCCACCTTCCCCGCTTCCTTCTCCTTCTCCCTACACTGGTCCTACTGGAGGTCTTGCTGAGCGTCGTGAGCCTGCGTCTCGCCCTGCGTCGCCTGTCCGTGCTGCTCGCACTAGTGGTCGTGGTTCGCGTCAGCGTCCTCCCCCTGTCCCCGGCACGCACCGGATGTCTCTGCGTCCTTCCACTGCGTGCCCCTTTGCCTTCTCCTCCCGCGTCCTCTCTTCCTGACCTTCCTGACCCGGAGTCGGACTCCCTTCGTGCTGCGCGTCCTACTGTCACGCGTCTCCTTGCTACTGTCGTCACTGACCCTTCCTTTGAGTCTACTGCTGCGTCTGCCCTAGTTGCTGAGCTTGTCGACTTCGCTGCTCGCTGTCGCCTAGACTACGCTACCAGTCTCGTCGCTGAGTCTGAGTCTGTCTGTCCTCCGTCCGTCGGGGGTGAGTGTGCTCTTGGCACGGACGTCCTTGAGGACAGGCAGGAGGAGTTCCAGTGCTTGGCTGCTGCTTCACCTCATCTCGTGTCCATGCTGCTTGCCCCTGAGGGAGACCCGGATGCACTTGACATCCCGACTCCGCGCTCTTACGCGGAGGCGATAGAGGGTCCCTACTCCTCTCAGTGGCAGGCAGCCATGGACGCAGAGATGGCTTCCTGGAAGTCCACAGGCACCTACGTTGACGAGGTTCCCCCGCCTGGGGCGAACATCGTCAGTGGCATGTGGATTTTCAGGGTGAAGCGGCCGTCGGGTTCTCCGCCTGTCTTCAAGGCGCGTTACGTGGCTCGTGGCTTCAGTCAGCGGCAGGGAGTTGACTACTTTCAGACCTTCTCTCCCACCCCGAAGATGACCACTCTTCGGGTACTGCTGCACATAGCCGCTTACCGAGACTACGAGCTGCACTCTCTTGACTTCAGCACTGCTTTCTTGCAGGGCAGCCTGCACGAGGAGATCTGGCTGCGCCGCCCACCTGGCTTCACTGGGACTTTTCCTCCTGGCACCCAGTGGAGCCTCAGGCGGCCAGTCTACGGTCTCCGCCAGGCGCCTCGTGAGTGGCACGACACACTGAGGACGACACTTGCGGCTCTTGGGTTTGCACCTTCTACTGCCGACCCGTCGCTGTTTCTGCGCACCGACACTTCTTTGCCGCCGTTCTACATCCTCGTGTACGTCGACGACTTGGTCTTTGCTACAGCTGACACTGCTGGACTTGCCTACGTGAAGTCCGAGCTGCAGAAGAGACACACGTGCACAGACCTGGGTGAACTGCGCAGCTACCTTGGCTTGCATATCACCCGGGACAGAGCACAGCGCACCATTACCCTGACTCAGTCACACATGGTGCAGCAGGTCCTTCAGCGCTTCGGCTTCACGTACTCCTCGCCTCAGGCCACTCCTCTGCCTACACGCCACTCGCTCTCAGCTCTGCCTTCGGATGAGTCCGTAGAGTCGAGTGGCCCGTACGCAGAGCTTGTCGGCTGCCTCATGTACCTGATGACCTGCACTCGACCTGACCTTGCATACCCTCTTAGCATTCTTGCACGCTATGTTGCTCCTGGGAGACACAGACCAGAGCACATGGCTGCAGCGAAGAGGGTGTTGCGCTACTTGTGCAGTACGTCGGGCATGGGGCTTGTGCTTGGAGGGCAGAGTCCAGTGGTCCTCACTGGTCACGCAGACGCTTCTTGGGCAGACGACCAGGCTACGCAGCGGTCGTCACAGTGTTACACCTTCAGCCTTGGTTCCGGCTCTGTTTCGTGGCGGTCTACCCGCTCGTCTTCTGTTCTCGGCTCGAGCTGTGAGGCTGAGATCTACGCAGGGGCCATGGCTGCACAGGAGCTACGCTGGCTCACCTACCTGCTGACTGACCTGGGAGAGCCGCCTCGTTCTCCTCCAGTGCTGTACGTGGACAACAAGGCCATGCTGGCCTTGTGTCGGGAGCACAGACTGGAGCACAGAACGAAGCACATCGCTCTCCGCTACTTCCTTGCTCGTGAGCTGCAGCAGCGTGGTCAGCTGCGCCTTGCTTACGTGGCCTCTGAGGCCAACACTGCTGATATCTTCACCAAGGCACTCGCGCCTTGTGATCATCAGCGCTTCTGTACTCTGTTAGGTCTTGTGCCTACCTTGCCTCACTTGCTTACTTCTTGACCTTGCTTGTACTGTTACATATATATACCTGCCCTTGCTTGTTTAGCGTTATATATATGTAACCTTGCATGTGAACTGGCCTTGTGGCCTTGAACTTGTGCTCAGAATGTGTGGTGACATTGAGATCCACCCTGAGCTTGCTTTGCTTTGCTTTGCTTGACTGGTCTTGTGACCCCTTGTTCTCCCCCACTTTGCCTATGGGGGTGTGTCAAACATTATGCATGTTGTAGCTTTGTAGGCTACAGTGGGTTTAGCCTTAGGGGGTACAGAACTCTAGGGTTTCATATTTGTACTCCCATTGATGTTAGTCACATCATTCTCGTTCTAATTCTCACATTAATAGCACTGGCTGTAGTACTAGGCAGGAAAAAAAAGCAGGCGTTCTGGCGTGGGGCAAAAGCACGGGGCGAGAGGAGAGGAACCATCGCGAAAATCCAAGGCCCGAAAAGTTGCGGGTCAGCAACTTCAAAGTTGCTTTTCCGCAACTTGGCGTCCGAGGAAAAAAATCTAGGTCAAACGCTTCTGTGGCAGGGTGACTTCGAAGTTGCGGGAAAGTGACGACAAAGCTTCAGAAAAACGGCCATATGCTCACACGTGAAACAACAAAAAGGTGACATCACAAGTCACATTTGTCAGAAGCTTTCGGGCTTTAAGTCACCTTTTGCCACGTTGACGCCTGAACGTCTCGTGTACATATATTTTCTGCCAGCTGTCAAGGTGAGGCATATTGGCGCATGCATTAAAATCTGTGACAATTATCAAGTTGCGCATGTACATGGAGACATTTAGACTTTTATAAATGTAAATTCTAGTACATCAGACCCTAACAATTCGCACTAACAACATAATCAACATGATTTGGCACAACTAAATCTACATGAAGGTACTCCAACAGAAGCAAACACTGCTGCTCTTTCAACCACTTGAGCCTAGAGTTCTGAAACACACGTGGAAACAGAAACACCGAAACTCAACACTATTCTTTGCCTCTTAGCCATGGTACCTGCAAAAACTGATGTTAGCTAGGCGAGTACGAATTTAGTAATAAACATACTTGTGGCCACTTACCTGTAAGCCGCAGTGGACTACGAATACTTGTGTCGTTTGAGACGTCAACGTGTTTACGAAATACATCGACATAAATAAAAGGTCGTGCAATGAGGAGCGCACCACACGACGTTAAGATAATACACATCTGCATACAATGCGACATAAACCGACCAAGACAGAGCGCACTCCCAGCGTTGCCCTCCATTCCGTGCACAGCACGGTAAGAATGTCTTCATGAGTTTGGCAACTAAAAAAAAATGCAACAATGTGGCGAGGTACCGAAAAGGTGTCGTTTCAGTGACGTCGAACACCCGTTGTACGGTTGTAAAACGTCTCCGACCGAATCTTTAGATCCGGACTTCAACCTGGACGATGGCAACGGGAAAAAAAAAAAAAAAAAAAAAAAAACACGCACGCCGCGATAAGACGTTAGGAGAAAACAAGAATACTTACGGAAGACGGATCTGATATAGGCAGAGAAGGTTGATGCCAAGAAGAGCAGCGCGTCAGAGAATCAGAGCAAAACATTTAAGAGAATAGAGAATAAATGGTAGGGATGACAATTGAGAGGTGGATCTGGATTTTGGAGAGATTGATGTAAACAAGAGGTGAAAATACGACACTATGCTAGGAGGAGGTAGAAGAAGGGTTGGTTGGGAGCACATTCGAGAGGTTCTAGGAGCGGACGTGGAGATAAGGTAACATGGGGATTGGTGGGCTCAATGTGCTTCCTACATCGAGAATTCTCGAGAAGCTGCAGAAGCGTGGCAAGGGATGCTGAGAACGATGAGCAGGCGGAATGAGGCGGGACGGGTGGTGCTGCAGCTGATATCGGAAGTTGACACCATGCAGGTGTCCATGATTGTAACGAGGGGGAGTCAGGGAGCGCGACAGCGAGGTACTGAGACAGACGCAAGCAAGGTGGGAACTGAAGGAGGGGGTGAATAAGAGTGTAGGCTGACAGGGAGTTTTGCTAGATTGGTGTGTTCAAAGGCAGGGCTTGCCGCAGTTGAGTCTACAGCTCTTGGACACAGCACACCCAAGCCGAGTAATAGTATGGAGGTCATTCATGCCGAGGCGAATGCTGTCGAGCCTATAGCTGCCGAACCTGTCGCTGCCGAGCCTACAGTGACTACCGCTGCAGAGCACATCACTACAGAACCTATCGCAAGAGGGCCTATCGCTGCTGAGCCTATCACTGCATATCCTATCATTGCTGGGCCTAATGCTGCCGAGCCCTTAGCTTCTGATAATCAGTGTGGGGTTGAGCAACCACGAGCGTCTTGGGCTGATGAGGAGATTTGTTGTGTGCCCTTAGAGATGATACTGAAGAATGTGCGACTAAAACAGGGGAGTGTACATGGGATGCCTACGTGGATTGGATCACAGAAATGGTAGAAGATTGCTACCAACTCTGCTATTGCCTGCAAACTGTTAGTAGCATAAGGTGATATTGAAACCGTATGTTGACATCAATATCTTAGTACTATGCCAACAGCATCTTCGTATAGCTCACCATGAATAGGTCAAGTGACTGAGCGCCTCGACATCAGAGGCAAAATGTATAATATATAAGATCTATTTTGAGGGTGTCACATATCCAAAAATATTTAATCTATATGTTGAGGTTGTTTTCATGTCGTTGTTGAAACGGGGCATATAACAATAACGTCTGGTACACGCGAAATGCTTGTGCACCTAGCCCGCTCCAATTTCACACCCCCTCTGTTTTTACTTCAAGCCTTATTGACCCTTTCTGACTAGATGGATCAGACACCCCGGAAATGGAGGCTATCCGTGGCATCGTAAAGTGTCGATGTCGTAGAAATCTTACTCTGTGATTACAGCGCAAAGACTGGATCTTCTGCCGCGACCATGTTTTTTGCTTTCCTGCTGACTCCTGTGTAGAGTTCTAATCGTATCCTCCTTTAAACCAGTCTGTTTAAAACAACCCTCAATTTTGGGTAAATCGGGAACGAATACACATGGGTGTGAAATTGGTGGTAGTTAATTTAGCGCGGACCATGTGTAGTGTAAAATCAGACTCAACCCGACAGGAGAATAGGGCCCTGTTCGGCAGGAGTTATGGGCGGATTGGGCGTTATAAACCCGCTGGCCCAAACGCAGGCTCGGGAACTGGAAGGTTTGCTTGGCGTAAAAGAAAATCATGTGGATACTGTTCGACTGGCGTTAAGGGCGTCAAAACAACGGCACGGAAAGGTAGTGAGTTTCGCAGAACCTTCGCAAAATCACATGATTGGTCTGCATCTTCGGCCAGACGCATATGATTGGCCGCATCACCAATCCGCCGCATGTTGCAAGCTCTAGACGGGGCACCAGGGGGCGGATCAGTGGTCCGCTCTTTTGCCTGTAGAGGTGACTTCCTGGAACCAACGTTCTGCGAAAAACGCCAACAATGAAAGGGCCGTTCGGCAGGCATTTTAACGCCCTCAGGCTCGGCAGCAGTACGCCTATCTCGAACCTTGATAACCGGTCGTTCGCTTTTTGTTTTACTGTAGCTGTTCCCCGAGCCTGATAATAACGGCCTTTTTAACGCCTGCCGAACAGGGCCTAGAAGTACCCCCACGGTCAATTTGTGGCACTCCCGTTCGGTCAAACGGGCAAGTTCCAAGCCAATCAAATGCTGCTGGTCTGACAGCAGGAGAGTGTGGCACCCCCAATTTATTCACGAAACACCCTGAGAACGCCTCGGTTTTTCGTTTTCTGTCGTCACGGGTGCTAACAAAGGCGGCGCAACCAGTAACCTTGTTGAAACGCTCCTTACGAAACGAACTGGCGACGACACACGACCAAAAGTCTCGCAGTCAACCAGGATTACAATTCTCGCCTCTTCGTCGTTAAACTTCTCCACACCCAGAGTAGTGCATCGCCAGCCCATACAGCTTTCGCAAAGGGTTATCTCGGCTATAGAAAACGAATAACTCACCTGCTTCTGTTTTTAGGCGGGGTAGGGCTGGTAACGCCCATCCAATGGAATGACAGGAGGTGAACGCAATTCATTTCTATCTTCATGGTTTTGTTTCTCATTCGAAGCAGCATCAAAAGCCTAGTACTAGAAACAGGCATTCTTACTTAGTAGCTTACGCTCGCGACGGTCGCGACGGAGCCGCAATGCTTCGTCGCTCGAGCTACGGCATCTATCCGCCGAGACACGCGTCCTGCTTCATTTGTCTGTCACCATTCACAGCCCACTCGGATGATCATCACGATGACGCCGACTTCACACTCCCATCACCAGCGAAGCCGGAATGCTCCGAACGCGATCCCGAGCCGACGTATTGCATCTGCGGACCCTCAATTCTCAAAACTCGCTCGCAGAAAGGACTCGGGAATCTTCTCGACGGGTTACCTTGTTTCAGACCGCCTGTTTCCGCGGTTTTCATACATCAAACGACCACATTAGCAGGGGATAATCCCTCATCAGAATTTCCGTTACCGCCGAATGACGATGGTAACAGTCCTGTCGCCAGTATTTCTTCGCCAAGCTTGTTCGCCTGCGTCGCACCGTTCGCAATCAGCAGATCATCCCCGCTCGGCCGATGTTCAGGCGCCTTATGCGTTGCACCTGTCGACGCGCGCCTCGCCTCGTTACTCCCCACCGCCGCATCAGCCGGCGTCGCGCGCATCGTCGTGCGGTTCGGCCCGTGGTCCGACGCGGCGCTCGTGTCCGCCGAGACGCTGGCGCGCAGGCGGAAGCGGCTGCTGCGCCTACAGCAGGAGTTGCGCGCAGCCGTCCCCCCATCAACCTCCGCGGCTCCTCCGCCACCGCCGGCGGATACCGCGGCTGCTTCTTCCCAGCCGTGTACGCCCCCGAGGCACGGAAAACGTCTTTCCCCCGCGGAATCAGAAACTGGGTGGGGGGGTTCGAGCAAGACGTGGAGAAATTGGATGTCAGACACGTGTTGCGGCACAACAAGCGGCATTGATACTATCAATGGCATCAACGCAGCTACCATGCATAAAGAGGTGGCAGTGGTTGCATCTTGTACGAGTGGCAGTGGTTGCGAAGGGCAAGAAAATGGGGCCGCGAGAATGGAGGACTCGCAACGAGGTTCAATGCAAGTCGCTCGAATGGCACCGCCAGAAATAGTCATGGCGGAAGCATCAGACTCAAGGCGAGGAGTGTTCTTTGAGACTTCTCTAGAAGCAGCAGATGCAAAGCGAGGGATGGTTTTTGAGAATTCGCAAGAAGCAGCAGATGCCTCGTGGCAAGGGATGCTGAGAACGATCAGCAGGTGGAACGCGGCAGGGCGGGTGGTGCTGGAGGTGATTACAGAAGCCGACACAATGCAGGTGTCCGTGATTGTAACGAGGGGAGATCACGCAGCGCGGCAGCGGGGTACTGGGGCATTTGGGTTGGCTAAGGCGAAAGATCCTCCTGTGGTGTTACAGGGAGAGGCTGGCAGGGGTGAGAGTCAGCCAAGCCGTGAGGGAGTGGGGGAAAACCCTTGGAATCATGAGGGGCACCCATCCTTTGAGTGTGACAGAACCGAGGGTGGTAGAACTGCAGGAATGGCGGCTGGTAAGAGCGCAGAAACGGAGCGAAACAGAGTGGGAATTGAGGCAAGGGGTGAAGGAGAGGGGAGTTTGACAGGGAGTTTTCACCGATTGATAAGTTCAGATGCAGGGCTTGTCTCAGGATACCCTGCTGCTGCTGAGGTTATTGGTGCCGAGCCTATCACTGCTGAGCATGTCCCTGCTGAACCTATTACAATGGGGCCAGTGGCTACCAACCCTTCAAATCCCAAGTCCATCACTTACGAGCCTACCCTTTCCAAACCTATCACTGCAGAGCCTGTCACTGCCGAGCCTATTGCTGTCGAGCCTATCACGGCTGTTGAGCCTATGCCTGCCGGGCCTATCGCTGCTGAGAACCACAGTGAGGGTGAGAAACCAGGAGCCACTCCCAACTCATCAGCTGATAAGGAGGAGGAGATATCGCTATGCACACTAAGGGATGATACTGAAGATTTTGTTACTAAAACAGGGGAGTGTAGATGGGATGACTATGTGGACTGGATCACAGAGATGGCAGAGGATTGCTATTACTTCTGCTACTGCCCGCAAGCTGTTAGTAGCATAAGGAGATATTGAAACCGCAGGTTGGCATCTGCATGCTTGTGAGACTTGCACTCTGGGTGTTCTCCTGTATTGCAAGCAATGGCTCTCTGCCAGAGAGTCTCTGGGGCGCTGGTTAGTGGATGTCAATGGAGAGACACTACCTCGTCCAGGATGTACCATACCAGAGGGCTCCCGAGCGCTGGCAGTACGACAAGATAATGCGTGCATCCTTCTGCCTCTGTTTCTCAAGCTGTCAGCCTGTCAACAGAGATTGACGTCTGCCGTGCCTTTCGGTACTCTAGGTTCACCGCACAACATTCCTGTTGGAGTTTGGGTGGTTAACAAAGAGCAGCATCATCGTAAGTACAACGAGATGCTTATGTACTGATAAAAAAGTAGAAAAACTTATCGTGACTTTGGCAGAACTACAGTGTATCATCAGTGTAGCCCTCAAATTTATCAATAAGAATGTTCAGTTCCTACATCCTCCAGTAATTCCGGTAGAATGCGCCTGGAATCGATGGAAAATCGCAGGTGAATCTGAACAGCAAAATGAAACAGGGGTTGGGTTGTCAATCGATATTTGGGTGCTATTTTAAGGCGCATTCCTGTGTGGACACAAATGTCTCAATCCTTTGAGACACTCAAAAAACAACATAAACTGTAGTGTGTCTCAAACCCGAGTCGCTTTTCAGCGACCATTACTATTTTTTCATTGGTCAGCGTGTTACACGCTGACGTCGCTGACGAATTGTAAACCGACTCGTCACTTTGAGAAAATCGCACGCCGTCCCAAAATGTCAATGTACCTGGTCTGCCTGCAATGCCAATTTCGCGCGGGAAAAAATCCCGCGCGTCGAAATCACACCTTAGCCAAGCGGTTGAGGAAACGGGTGTACAGTCAACAGGGCATTTCGCTTGGTCGCATAGTTTCGTGATACATTCAGTTTTTGTGACGCGACATTGACAAATGTTTCGACGCGACTCGAGAAAAGAGGGATTGAGACTAAATGTCCACACAGCAATGCGCCCTTATTCTATTGGTTTGTTTCCCTTGTTATCGACTTTGGTGTGTGTGTTTTTACAAGATTCGGGCATTTTTGCTGGAATCGAGGCTCACACAACCACGAGAGAAAACGAGAAAAGTCAACCTCTGTAGCTGGCAGAATGTCAACCCGGGTTTTGGTGTTTCGCAGGGTCGGTTCAGTTCAGATCAATTTGGGCAGGGCTCGCCACGCCATCACGCCTGCTCTTGTCGGGTCCACCCAGCACTGCTGCAAGCCTCGACGTCTGATGGCATCAATTTCTGCTCCCCTCTGTTGCGCGCCATGCACCAGATAGAGCAACGCGTCTGTCGAGTGATCGTGCGACTTTGGCCTTCATTCCGTAGTGTCCGAAAAGAACGACGGCTACGCCGTGAGATAACATGCGAGTTTCCTGTTAGTAAGTTGATTGTCTATTATGCCCCTAACCTCCACGTACTGGTATTGGTAACATAAGCTGGATTGACATCATTGCCTGGCAAACGAAATTGATCACACAAAGAACAGCAGCTTAGCAAGCGTATATCTAGAAGCCAGCAAATTTCTTTGAGGCTTCTCAGTAAGTATGACCACATCATGCCACAGCAACAGCCACATCCACAGCTAAGTGAAAGCTGGCAAAGCTGGGCAGAAGTGTACAAGAAGCAAACGGGGAAACGTGATAAAAGGTGCAAGGAGTATATGTCCTGAAAGCAGCACAGGAGCCATTCCGTCTGCAAAGAAAAGAGGGGGTTGGTCATCCTGTGCACAGAAGAGGCGATCTTTCTGTGAGAGGAAAGACTTGTTGAAGCGTTGTCAGGATTAGCCGCATCAATGGAAATGGAGATCTGGGTCGAAGTTAGGGTTGGTGGTGACGAAACGAGCCCCGCAAAACAGCTACGCGACTGCAGATGCGATGAAGTTCCGGCGTCAGCGTCACCATCACGACCAAGAACTCTATTTCCTTGAGAGTGGAAGTGTCAGCAAGAGAGAGTTTGGCGCACATAGTGGAGGAGACTGTACTGCGAACCAATAGGACGCGCCATTGCTTCCGCCACTGCCGCAGGGAACCGCAATAATCGGCGCATCGCGTGTTAGGTCGTGTCAGATATCCGTCAGAAAGAGTTAACTGAAGCTTCCGCAGGCCCGCTTGCCGGCGTGATCGCACGCGTCGAGAAGTAGTAGCCGCGTTCACGCAGGGACGCCGTCCGGTGACCCGCAGCTTTACTTCCCTCGAAGGTAATCGCACGCCCAAGTAGCAATCGCCGCATTTACTCGAAGGTGATCGCGCGCATCAGGCGGCGAATACCCTCCGATCGCATCATCAGCGCTGTTCGGCTGCCGCCCAGCTTGCGCATCTTCCGCGGAGCGTACGGGCATTCCGTGGCCGGCGGAATCATGACGTTGGGGGTCTGCGGGACGACAGAGGACGGCGGGCCGAGGAAGAGAATCGACGAGGAGGAGGTGCGGGACGGAGAGGAGGGCGGCTCCCGAGGCGACATCGACGGTTCGGAGGATTCGGAGGCTGTGTCGAAGGCTTGGTCGCGAGTGCGGCGTCGAGGAGGGGACGTCACTTCTGCGGGAGATAACGCAGGAAGAAATGGGAAGCGAGAGTTAACAACATGAAAAACGGTAGAGTCGTCTCGTATGTTGGAAAAAAAAGCAATGACAACGCGCGCAATAATACGAAAAATACAGCACGTGGTCTCCGCAACACCACCAAAACGTGAACCTTTCATTTGACCTGCATTAGACCCACTCTCGCTGGAACATTTCTCTTCGCATGGAACCCATCAACCCCCAGAGCATCAAACCTTCAGCGCATCTCACCTGGCTCGGACATGTCTCCCGAATCGTCGTGTTGCGGCGACGCGCCGCCGCCGATCGCTTTCAGCACAGCCTCGCCGTCCGTCGGGCTGCTGCTCGCGCTGGTGGTTCCGGCGCCGCTCGGCGCGCTTATCCGCACGCGGTGGTTGCGGCCGCTGCTGCGCGCCAGGCGCGTGAGGTTGCATACAGCCTGTTGACTCCACGGGTTGAGCACCGAAGACGCGTCCATCTTGTGCTGCGACGCGATCCTATGGTTCCGAGGCGCTGTGCGTATTTTTATAAGCTCCGATTCTTGATGTAACGGCTTGCGATGAGATGTACGGTATTGGAAGATGAAGGTCGTGCTAATGCAGGAGAAATGCTGGACTCCTGCTCTGTTAGTCTCGCGTCCGCTAAAAATCGCTGGCAGTTTGGTGTTGCTCTTCGTGGTTGGAATCTGGCAAAAGACCCTCCCCCTAGGGAGGTTGAACGAGAGATAGATTGGGGGAGGGGAAGTGGAGGAAGAACAGCTGGAGCGAACTGGGCAATCTGGGTTTGGTTGGAGGGGACGGGCTGCTGCTCCGTTGTTTTCGGGTTTTGGAGAATGACGCACAACGTCAAATGAGGGTTTGATGTTTCCGTATGCCTTACGACTCCCGTCAAATGCCAGGCAGGAAGGGGCGATGAGAGCAGATAGGTACAATTTGGGCAGTCGAGAAAATCAGTCGAAGCGAGGGAGGTAGTGCTTGGAGGTGGCTGGGCAAGAGCGAGAAAGGTGAATCATGTCGGAGAAATGGTTCGGCTTGGGGGGTTTATATGGAAGGCCTTGGTTGGAGGGAGGGGTCGCCGGTGGGCTGCTATCGCCAAACCTCTGATAGGCTCGGGTCCCTGAAGCTCTGGGAGTCGAACGAAGCCTGCGAAGCAGAGCGCTGCGACGCAGCACCTGAGGGCCCAGCCTGGGCTCTCCTTCGTGCGCTTGCTGCCAGAAAGAATGGCGAACCAGATCAGGCAAGCCAGCCCTGGGAAGGCACCCAAACAGGGTCTCTCGCTTCGGCTGTGCTAGGTTCTGGTCGAGCATGCCGAGCCTTTCTCTAGGGCGACCAGAGAGCGGCTCCGTACGTCAAGGCAAGGCTGGTCCGGATCGCTAGTCTGTGAGGAAATCCGCGTTCCCAATCTCCGCTGACTCTCGTCGGCCATCCAGTGAGGTGACTTGTAATAAGCGGGATCGTGTTTCGCGCCCATCTACACTAGCACCCCCAGCGTATGCTCGAGAGGGGTTTGTCTGGGACGCTTCTCTGGCACTGTTGAGGTCTGTGTAGCTTGCTCCCCCACGGTGAAAGATTGCGCGAGGTGGCAATGAAAACGAGCGAGGGAGTGAGTTCCCGCACATTTTGAAAGCAGAATTTGGCATTCTGACGCGCTCGTACCCCTTGATCGGCCGTTCGACCAATGGAGGGACTCTTTTCCCCCGTCAAGCGGACAACAAATTTCCAAATTGTCCTTCAGAAGATCCTAAGAAACTGCAGCCAGACAGTCCACGCAAATACCCGCTACGAAGTTTGGACGGGTGAATGCACTTATAAGCACAAGCCATCCTTTTGAAAAAAACATCATTTATGTAGTGCAAGAAGATATGGGATTGAGGGAAGATGATAGAGTTTCTGTTCAAAGAGTTCCTGTTAGGACGATGAGGTAGATGTGTTTATTATACAGGAGACTGGGTCTGAGTGCTAGAGGCTGTGCATGATTGTACCACACAGGACGCTGCGATTATATGTTTATCGACCCTAGGATCACCTCAGGAAGGTTCGCAGATTAGTGTGTTGCAGCGGAAGATTGACCTAAGGTCAGAGTGAATTTAAAATGATTGATATTATAAAAACATGCAAGAACATACGTTTTTATAAGAGTACAAGTGAATACGAAGGTCCTCATGTCAGAATCTAGCAGCAGGAATGAATGCATTGATGAGAAAGTTGGTACAAGTACTAACCCTAATTGGGTTGTACCCCATATTGGCTACCCCACTACAGCCTACACAGCACAATGTTCTGACACACCCCCATAGGCAAGGTGGGGGAGTACAAGCAGTCACAGAAAAAGCAAAGTAAGCTCAGGGTGGATCACAACGTCACCACACACTCCGAGCACAAGCAGATGGCCACAAGGCCAGTTCACATGCAGAGTTATATAAAACAAAGCAAACAGTACAGTGATCACAACCTAGCAAGAGAAAGCATGTAGATATATATATAGATCACAGTACAAGCAAGGTCACGCAGTGAGCAAGTGAGCAAACGTAGGCACAAGGCCTAAGGCGGTTACAGACGCTGATGATCACCAGGCGGAAGTGCCTTGGTGAAGATATCAGCTGTGTTGGCCCGGGTGGCCACGTAAGCAAGACGAAGCTAACCACGCTGCTGCAACTCTCCTAAGTCGGTCAGCAGGTAAGTGAGCCAGCGTAACTCATGTGCAGCCATGGCTCCTGCGTAGATCTCAGCCTCACAACTGGAGCTGAGAACAAAAGAAGAGCGTGTAGAACGCCAAGAAACTGAGCCGGAAACCAAGGCTGAAGGTGTAACACTGTGACGACCGCTGCGTAGCCAGGTCGTCAACCCAAGAGGCGTCTAAGTGTCCAGTGAGGACAACTCGACCCTGTCCTCCAAGCACCAGCCCCATGCCTGATGTACTACACAAGTAGCGCAGCACCCTCTTAGCAGCCTCCCAGTGCTCTCGCCTGTGTCTCCCAGGTGCAACATACCGAGCCAGGATGCTAAGAGGGTATGCAAGGTCAGGTCGAGTGCAGGTCATCAGGTACATGAGGCAGCCCACAAGCTCTGGATACAGGCCACTCGGCTCTACGGACTCGTCCGAAGGTGGAGCTGAGAGCGAGTGGCCGGTAGGCAGAGGAGTGGACTGTGGTGAGGAGAACTGGAAGTCGAAGCGCTGAAGGACCTGCTGCACTATGTGTGACTGAGTCAGGGTAATGGTGCGGCGTGCTCTGTCCCGGGTGATCTGCAAGCCAAGATACATGCGCACCTCACCCACGTCTATGCACGTGTGTCTCTTCTGCAGCTCCGACTTCACCAGGATGTAGAACGGCGGCAGCGAAGTGTCTGTGCGCAGAAACAGCGACGGGTCAGCAGTCGAAGGAGCAAACCCGAGAGCCGCAAGCGTCGTCCTCAGTGTGTCGTGCCACTCACGAGGCGCCTGGCGGAGACCGTAGACTGGCCGACGGAGGCTCCACTGGGTACCAGGAGGGAACGACCCAGTGAAGCCAAGTGGGCGGCGCAGCCAGATATCCTCGAGAAGGCTGCCCTGTAAGAAAGCTATGCTGAAGTCAAGAGAGTGAAGCTCGTAGTCACGCTGAGCGGCAACGTGCAGTAGCACCCGAAGAGTGGTCATCTTCGAGGTAGGGGAGAAGGTCTGGAAGAAGTCAACTCCCTATCGCTGACTGAAGCCTCGAGCAACGTAACGAGCCTTGAAGACAGGCAGAGAACCCGGCGGCCGCTTCACCCTGAAAATCCACATACCATGACTACGTTCGCCCCAAGAGGGGGAACTGCGTCGACGTAAGTGCCTGTGGACTTTCAGGATGCCATTTCTGCGTCCATGGCTGTCTGCCACTGAGAGGAGTAAGGACCCAAATCGCCTCTGCGTAAGAGCGCGGGGTCGGGATGTCAAGTGCATCCGGGTCTCCGTAAGGTGCAAGCATCCAGGCCAGGAGATGAGGTACTTCAGCCGTAAGACACTCAAAGTCCTCCTGCTTGTCCTCAAGGACGTCCGTGCCAAGAGCACACTCACCCCGGACGGACGGAGGACAGACAGACTCAGACTCAGCAACAAGACTCGCGGCGTAGTCTAGACGACACGCAGCAGCAAAGTCCACAAGCTTAGCAACTAAGGCAGACGCAGCAGTAGACTCAAACAGCGGGTCAGTGACGACTGTGGCCAAAAGACGCGTGACAGTGGGACTGGCAGCACGAACCAAGTCAGACTCAGGGTCTGGAACGTCAGGAAGAGAGGACGCAGGAGGAGACGGCAAAGGGACATGCTGCGGAACAGAGGAAGGACGAAGTGCCATAGTGTGAGTACCTGGCACAGGAGGAGGACGCGGACGAGGGACACGTCGAGTACGACGAACAGTGCGAATAGGGGAGGCAGGTCGAGACGCACGCTCACGACGCTCTGTTAGGGAGGCTGGCTGCTCAGTGTAACGAGACGGGGCAGGCAGCGGCGGGTGTGTCCGGAGGAAGGGCAGTGTACAAAGGAAGACTAAGAACGTGACGGAGCACCGACTCAGGCGGTAGGTCGGGCACCTGCGGCGGCGGCAAGAAAAACGGGCGCTGCTGCACAGTGCCCACAGCACCAATACCTCCAGCTTTAGTGCCTCCAGCGCCAGCACCTCCAGCTCCAGCACCACCAGCTCCAGTGTCTCCAGCACCACCAGCTCCAGTGCCTCCAGCGCCAACGTCTCCAGCTCCAGTGCCTCCAACGCTAGCACCTCCAGTGCTAGCGCCTCCAGCTCCAGCGTCTCCATGTCCAGTGCCACCAGCTCCAGGGTCTCCAGCGCCAGCACCTCCAGCTCCAGCGCCTCCAGCTCTAGTGCCTCCAGCTCCAGCACCTCCAGCGCCTCCAGCTCCAGCGCCTCCAGTGCCAGCACCTCCAGCTCCAGCGTCTCTAGATCCTGTGCCTCCAGCTCCAGTGCCTCCAGCGCCAGCGCCTCCAGCTCCAGCATCTCCAGGTCTTGTGCCTCCAGCTCCAGTGCCTCCTGTGCCAGCGCCTCCAGCTCCAGCGCCTCCAGCTCCAGCAGCGCGACTCCGAAGGCGGGTGCGCCGAGCGTACCACTCGCGCAGCTGCTGTGGGAAGAGAGGCTCCACAGTGCCTCCAGTACCAGTGCCTTCAGGACTAGCAACCCTAGTACCACCAGTACCTCCAGCTCCAGCACCTCCAGCGTCAGCGCCTCCAGCTCGAGGGCCTGCAGCTCCAGCGCCTCCAGGTCCAGTGCCTCCAGCTCCTGCGCCTCCAGCGCCAGCGCCTCCAGCTCCAGTACCTCCAGCGCCAGTGCCTCCAGCTCCAGCGCCTCCAGCCCCAGTGCCTCCAGCTCCAGCGCCTCCAGCGCCAGTGCCTCCAGCTCCAGTGCCTCCAGCGCCAGTGCCTCCAGCTCCAGTGCCTCCAGTGCTAGCGCCGACAGCTCCTGTGCCTCCAGCTCCAGTAGCGCGAATCCGAAGGCGGGTGCGCCGAGCAAGCCATTCGCGCAGCTGCTGGGGCGAGACAGGTGCTCGCTGGCTAGACCCCTGCGGCGAGGTACCCGGAGGACTAGCAGCAGACGTAGCACCCCCAGCCTCAGTACCCCCAGGCTCAGCACCCCCAGACGCAGCACCCCCAGGCGCAGCACCCCCAGGCTCTACACGCACTGGCTCAGCACCCCTAGCCTCCGCACGCTCAGGCTCAGCACTCCCAAGCTCCGTACGCTCAGGCTTAGCGCCCCCAGGCTCCGCACGCTCAGGCTCAGCACCCCCAGACGCAGTACCCCGAGCAGCACCACCCCCAGCAGCACCACCCCCAGCAGCACTAGAGTCACCAGTGAACTTGACAGGCTCAGCTAAGGGAAGTGGGTCTACCTGAGAGACACCTGAAGGAGCAGGACCCTGAGGGGGGAGGGGGTCTACCGGAGGGGGACCTGGAGCGAGGAAGAGCGGCGGAGGGGGGAGAGTTTCAGAGCGGTAGGGGAAGAGACGGTAGAAGGGAACCGACTCGTCAAATCTGACGTCCTGAGAGGGCAGGACACGGCGCGAGGTGGGGTGGTAAAACTGCCAGCCAGGCGCGTCAGGAGGGAAGCCAAGGAAGACACAGGGAATGGTGCGGGAGGAGAGCTTGTCCGCGGAGGTATCGCGGACAAAGGCACGAGAGCCCCAGACCCGGAACACCGACGCATCGCCAACCTTCCCCGTCCAAAGCAGGGTAGGCGAGGTCTCCGGCAAGGCGACACGGGGCCAGAGGTTGAGTTGATGCGCAGCGTACCGGACCGCAAACGGCCACAGAAAATGGGGAGCAGCCGCATGGATCATGGAGGTACGAGCGACCTCCATGACTAAGCCAATGCGGCGCTCTGCAACCCCATTCTGCTGCGGGGAGGCCGGAAGCGTGAACGACTGGAGGATGCCCTCCCCCTGACAAAAGTCCTGCAAGAGGTCGGAGGAGAACTCACCACCTCTGTCAGAGTGTAGACGCAGGACAGGAAGGTCTGTGCAAAACCGCTCGCGCAGCTGGACACGAAAAGCTCGGATCCAAGGGATCAAGACAGTAGGGACCTCACCCTTGTTGCGCAAGGGGAAGACCGTGGTGTAACGCGAGTAGTCGTCAACAACCAGCAGAAAGTACCGCTCGCGGCCCTGTCCACGGACGCGGGCTGGGCCCCACACGTCCATGTGGAGAGTCTGCAAGGGAGCAGTCGTCGGGGGAAACGAGGAGGAGTGAGGAGCGGCGCGCTGCCGGCCCTCGATGCAAGGAATGCAGGGCGGGGCAGGCGAGGGTGGGAGGGGAGGGAGAGACCTAGGAAGACCAGAGACAAGGAGACGGGAGTGCATGCCACGAAGGCGTGGCAGGGAGGGGTGACCAAGGCGGTGGTGCCAGAGGAGAGTCTGGTGCGACAGGAGGCGACACGAGCACGAGGCGGCTACCTGTCCTGACGCGGACACCTGAGCAGACGCAGCGACCTGAGGAGGCACAGTAATCAGTGTGTACAGACTCGACCCAGGCCGACGGGTGAACGTGGCCAGGTGACGGCCAGTCCGAGAGCACGTGCAGATCGCCACACGCTGGCCTCCAGGGGTAAAGGTATCAACCCCTGCATCCTGAAGGACCGCGTTACTCACCAAGTTCGTCAAGAACGAAGGGAGGTGGGGACCTGACAGTGAGCCGGACGGAACCGCTGGACACGGGAGAACAGTGGAGGAACGTGCAAGAACTGGGCCCCCAGAGGGGTCAGCCAGTGAGACTGCAACGGGTCTAGGGAGTGGTGTGACTGTGGTACTGTCGTGAAAGAAGTAGCGAGAAGCACCTGAGTTAAGCGTGAATGTGTGCAAGGCCTCAGCAGGCGCAGTACCAGAGAGAGCAGACTCACGAGCACCTAGAGTAGCAGCCTCTATACCTGGGCCGGGCGGCACACATAGGGAACTGTCACCCTCAGTACCAGCAGTGAAAGCATACATAGCAGTAAGGAGAGCGTCATAGTCTAGAGCAAATTTATCCACTTTGTCCCGAAGCAGCTCTAGCCAGCGGGGGAGCTCAGCCTCGTCGCCAAACACTGCGCGCCAGGAGTCGCTCAGACTGGCGAAGCAGCGGGACTTTGTGTGGCCAGGTGTCCCGCAAGTCTGACCTGCCTTTGCACCTGTGTGAATGACGTACGGGCAGCGAGCAGTACTCCAAGATGCACAACGCTGAGCGTACCACTCACGGAGCTGCTGGGACGTAAGGGTCACGCGCAGAAGCCGCCGAAGCTGCATCTGGCCACCGCCAGAAACTCCCCACCGAACAGCTCCACCGCGACTGCCACTACTGCTGCCGCCACCACTCCCACCGTTGCCACCACCGTCGCCACCACTCCCACCGCTACCACGAAGAGAAGTCATAGCGGGCAAAGCAAGGAGGCGTGTGACCAGCAGGGCAGTACGTAGGGAAGGGAGGGCGGCGAGCAGGCACTAGGGTTAGCGCGTAGGGTAGGGCGGGGCGGCACACGGTCAGATCAGGGCGGCACGCTGCAAGTAGGGCGTCGCGTAGGCAGGGGAGGGCGCGCGGGTTGGCAAGGGGCAGCGCGCGGGCCGTAAAGGGCGACGCGCGGGCCGCTAGGGCGGCGCGCAGGCTGCCAGGGGCGGTGCGCGAGCTGCAGGGCAGCGCGCGGCCAGCAGGGCGGCGCGCGGGTCGCGTGACGGGCAGGGCAGGGCGGACGCGTGGCGCGTAGGCAGGGCAGGGCGCGCGCGGGTCGCACGACGGGCAGGGCAGGGCGTACGTGCGGCGCGCGGGCAGGGCAGGGCGTGCGCGGGCAGCGCGACGCAGGGCAGGGCATACGCGCGGCGCGCAGGCAGGGCAGGGCGTGCGCGGGTCGCACGGCGGCAGGGCAGGGCGTACACGCGGCGCGCGGGCAGGGCAGGGCGTGCGCTGGCCGTGCGACGGGCAGGGCAGGGCGTAAGCGTGGCGCGCGGGCAGGGCAGGGCGTGCACGGCTCGCATGACAGGCAGGGCAGGGCGCACGCGTGTGGGGCGCGACGCAGGCAGGGCGTGCGCGGGGCGCCGCGACGCAGGGCAGGGCAGGGCAAGGCAGTGCAACGAGTGGGGCAGCGCTACGGGCAGGAACGATTGCTTGGGCCCTAACGAAGGCGGTCCTGGAACAGGACCTGCTTTGATACCATGTCAGAATCTAGCAGCAGGAATGAATGCATTGATGAGAAAGTTGGTACAAGTACTAACCCTAATTGGGTTGTACCCCATATTGGCTACCCCACTACAGCCTACACAGCACAATGTTCTGACACCTCAACTAGACATGTACTCTAAGGGATACATTCCCTTATTCGAATTCAAACCCAACCGTGTGACGCAGTTACGAAATTGGTCCCGTTGAAATCCTCGCTCCTGCAGCTCCCAATGCTCTCTGCTCCGACCGTCAAGATGCTGCCTAACCGTTCGTGACTCTTCGTGTTATCTCGACCTTTCGACT
The DNA here is from genome assembly GCA_947470075.1 of Closterium sp. Yama58-4. Classification (NCBI taxonomy): domain Eukaryota; kingdom Viridiplantae; phylum Streptophyta; class Zygnematophyceae; order Desmidiales; family Closteriaceae; genus Closterium; species Closterium sp. Yama58-4. Next base: position 390,621 of record CANIUD010000006.1, read on the forward strand.
TTGTACCTCCTTCTGCATGCTTCGTTCTTACTACTAGCAGGAATGCACAGTAGTTTTCTCATTTCACTATTCGTAATAACCCCCTTCATTCCTCGCCGTAGCAAGTCTTGACTCTTCTGCAGAGTTCGGAGCAAAGCTGATACTGCTGACGGGGCAGTCGCTTCGTGAGGAAGTCGACAGTGTCACCCGTAGGGCAACAGGTGAGATTGACCTTACCCTTGCCCACTTCGTCCTGGGCGAAGAATTACCGCAGCGTGATGTGTTTGGTGCGATTGACGAATCCTAGCTTGTTCGCGATTCTGAGCGCGCTCTGGTTATCAAAGTGCAGGCAAAATGTTGAAGTTAGTTTTTTCGCCCCTTGCAAGAGTTCTTGTAGGTAGAGTCCGTCGCGAACTGCTGCTGTAGTGGAGATGAATTCAGCTTCTGCCGATGACAGGGCAACTAGTTCCTGCTTCTGCGAGTTCCGGGAGATGGGCCCTGTCGGCTCGAGGCGAAACAGGAACCTGGTTCTGGACCGTCGATCATCGGCGTCCACGTAGCCGATGAGATTGGAGGATAGGATCGTGACTGTAGAGTAGCAGAGCCCAATGTTGGGTGTGGAGATGAAGAATTGCAGGGCGCGCTGAAGATCTAGAAGATTCTCAGCCGTTGGTTTGCGAGAGTACTGAGCGAAGTGGCTCTCGATGTACGAGAGGTCTGGTTTGCACGTCACTGAGGCAAAGAGCAGGCATCCCAACTGCTGCTGGTAAGTCTGAAGGCCTGCAGGGGACATGGATTTGTTGTCGAGCTTGTGGTTCGGTCCCGGAGTGCGGTAAGGGGTGGAGAGCGGTGTAGGCGAAATGTTGAAGCGTTTGCCAAGTGTCTCGGCATACTCAGCAGCTGAGATATGAATGGCTTATGGCGCGTAGGAGATATTAATGCCCAGGAATTGCTTCACGTTGTGATTAGTGGTGACGTCGACGCGCATTGCCAAGTTCTTTTCGAACTGGTCGAGGAGCATGTTGCTCGTCTCTGTGTAACGCAAATCGTCTACATAAACCGTGAGCATGATGTAATTGCCGCAAAAATGCAGGCGATACTTGCCTGCGTCGTGCGGCAGCTGCGAGAATCCTATCTCGAGTAGGATTTTGTGCTGGTGCTGCTGCTAGAGCCGTGGCGCTTACTTTATCCCATAGAGTGACTTCTTCAGATAGTAGACATGTGAGTCGCCTTTGCCGTAAGTATGTGGTGTCTCCACGAAAATCAAGGCATCCACTAATACATAGAGAAATGCGTTCTTCATGTAGATTTGGCGGAAAGGTAAGTGCCTTGCGGGAGCAATGGCGAGTAGGATTCTGACGGAGGTGTGACGGCTGACCGGGTAAAGCAAAGGTCTGGTCGAAATCAATGTCGTGCCTTTGATCATAGCCGCGTACCACCCAGCGTGCTTTGAAGCGCTCGATCGGTTTGTCTGCTGCGGTCTCCACGCGGAAGACCCACTTCCCCGAGAGCTCTCTCCTTCCTTTGATCGCTGCGCGGTTTACGAGCACTCAGGTGTCCCGTGACTCTAGTGCTTTAATTTCAGCATCCATGGCCTCGTACCATTCTTTGCTGTAGGGACCTGTAAGCACTTGTCGTGGGTTCCTAGGCTCAATGACGCACGGGGCTGTGGAGGTGGCGGTGCAAAGGCCTAGCAGTTGCAGCCCTGAGACGGTGTTTTCGTGACGATTCTAGGGGATTACTTTATATCATCGTCGTTCTCGGATTCAGGCGGTGGAGGTGGTGATGGGTCTCTGCTGCTTCCTCCTGCTCCCCCTGTTGGCGGCTCGTCGTTGTCATCGTCATCGTTGTGACGATCGATTTCCGGGAATTCGCCAATGTTGCCTTGCTCTAGGATGGCTGCTGGTGCTCCATCTTTGGGCGTGGCGTATCTATGTCTGTCATTGGCGTAGACGCGGTTCGCGTTCGTCTGCTCGTTTGCACGGTACTGGGCGATGTTGAGCCGCTCGTAGAAGATGACGTCGCGCACGTTTGTAACTATCTAACGAAGCAGATCCAGGATTATCCATGCCTTGTACTCGTAGCGGATGTCGAGGTGGATGCCCCAGCACGCGCGGCTTGCGAATTTGCCAATGGTTGATGTAGGGGGCCGATACTCCACCATGCACCCCCACATGCGGAGCATGGATGTATCGCCCTTTTTTCCTGTCCATTTTACGTGCAGCGACAGATTGCCCGTGATTGCCGTGGTCGAGAGGAGATTGTGCACCCGCAAGGCGTGGTGCATCGTGTATGGCCAGTAAGTTGGCGGAAGCTTTGACTGCTTCAGGAGCGCGCACACCTTCGTCATGAGGGTGCGATTGGTGCGCTCAGATACTCCTTGCTGGGGGTGCGTGTAGGGGAGAGAGATATGGTTCAAATTCCTTTTTGCGCCAGGTAGTCTTGCAGCTCCTTGCTGCGGAATTCCGTCACTCCGTTAGTTTGCCAGATTTTCATATTTCCGCCAGATTGACGTTGCGCATGTGCTAGCCATAGGCTGAATAATTCATACGCCCTGCTGCGGAATCGCACGTTCACGACCCACTTGTAGCGCGTTCCCGCATCAACGAAGGTAAGTGTATATCCGTCGTCATTAATGTCGCAGTGGCCGACGACGAGAAAGTCGCTGTACACCTTGTGCAGTTTCGGTTTGCAGCAGCGGGAATGGCTGATGGCTCAGGGTAGCTTCGGGGTAGACGGTGCAGTTATGCGGCTGTGGTGTGATTCTGACTTCGGAACCGTCAGGGCACAGAAGCGCGCCAGACACAAACACTTCTGCCTCGATGCAGTTGTTCAGCGTTGTGCGTGAAGGGTGACCGAGGCGCTGATGCCACAAGTCATCTATTGCGCGAAGCCCGGGGGTGCGCACGTAGCGCGCACTCACCGCTTCGGGATCTTCTTCAGGAGTTGGAGTGGCTTCTGCTGGCGCTCCTTCTTCATTCGCTGCCGTCAACATCAGCGCAAGAAATTCCCTGCCGGGAAATGCGGAGAGGGGAATGTTGGTCCTTGGGATCATTCCGGGGACGAGAGTGGGCTCGCGTGGCTCGGGATCAGGTCCGTAGATTATGTGTCGTGGGTTTGAGGGCTCATTGCCTTAGTCGATGGTTTTCCGAGGGTCGCGATGCGGTGGGGTATCAGTAGGGGGGGCGTAGGTGTAGGGAGGCGCAGAGGGCAGCCGAGAGGAACAATGGGACGTTCGGTTTCTTCAGTTCCTTCCATTCCCCCCCTTTGTTCTTCTCGTACGGCACCCCAGCCTTCATAAGAGGTGCCCCATCCGCCGTTGGTGCCCCAGCCGTCGTTGCTGCCCCACCCCCCTTAATTGGAGGCGCTTTCTTCTTCTGCGCCCCATTTGCTGCATGCGTAAGTCCCGCGCGCCTCAGCGATGCTCTTTTGGCGAAGCTCTTCCGCTTCGCGTTGCGCCAATCCCTCTTCTTGCATGATTGTCAGCTTCTTGTTAGGGTCGTGCCAGTGGAGGTAGATCTTTATGAACTCCTCCTTCGTATAGGGGTGCGCCTCTCCGTGCTCATCGTAGGTTCCACGGCGGCATCCACGCAAAATCCCCTCGAGTCGCTCTTCAGCCGTACTAGGAAGGGGATCTTCTAGCATGCCGAAGACGTTGCTCGTCGCAATTTCTAGCTCCAGCGCTGACATTCCTTCGTTCGGCGGTAAGTGTCGTTCTTGTGAGGATCGAGGAACTAGTTCAGAAATGAATTGATTGCTACAACACGAGGCTATATGTAGTCTCGACACAAGGCAAGGTAACCAGGTGTTATGGGGGGGGGTCTTCTCATAGGAAAAAGCTACATAATACTCGGATGGATATATATGGCATATTTTGGTGTAAGTGTGAGTGTGTGTGTTTTTTTTTTTTTTTTTTGGTTAAGACAACTTGGATGTTTCCACGGTCGTTTTAACATCACAGATTGAGGCGCGAATGCGATTTTTGGTGAAACTTCATCACCCCCTCGAAAATGCCATGTGGCACCTCTCTGGCCATTTGGAATGGAAGATTCTCCAGCGTGGCGATAACGAAATAGTGGGAGGGGGAAAATCTCGGCAGATTACCGTGAAATTTCATCGAGGGAGAGATTCTCACGATATCCTTTCGTACTTGCACCTACACGTTAGCAGCTAACGGATCTATAAGAAAAGGGGGGTGTTATAAAAAATCACCCCAAAAGGTGGGTATAAGAGAAACGAGGTCACTTATAATACCCACCCCGCACAAGCTACCCGGGGGGTCTTCAATTTCGGCGGGTGTTTTGTCCAGGTGAATACGGTATAATAAATACAGTTAAGAGCCTAACTTTGGAAATCAAGCAAAAACATGCAAAATAAAATAAACCTAAGCTAGATAAAGCATGATAAAGTAAAGGCAAGCAAGTAAAGCCTACCAAAGCTGTCGTACTCTCACAGTTCTGCCTCGGCAATGGCGGCGAGTCCGCATGTCAAACATTATATATGTTTGGTTTGTTAGGCTACAGTGGGTTAGCCTGTATGGGGTACACAATTCTAGGGTTAGCTATTTGTACTGATTTCTCTGTTAGTTCAACCATTCCAGTCTCGTAATCTTGACATGGTTTCAGAGCAGGTCCTTCCCTAGGACCGTTTTTAAGGGCCCACCTAACTACCTACATACCTATCAAGCGCCCCTAGTGCGCCTCCTATTGCGCCCCTAGTGCGCCTCCTATTGCGCCCCTAGTGCGCCTCCTATTGCGCCCCTAGTGCGCTATCCCTTTTTTTTTACCGCGCGCGATCTGCTAGCCGCCCGCGCGCGGCCGTTTTTTTCGCGCGCGCCTAGCTAGCCGCCGGCGCGCGCGGCTCTTTTTTTTTCTTCGAGCGCGGCCCGTCGCGCTGCTCCGTGCTGCGCTCGACCCCCCCGCGCCTTCGTCGCCGCGGTCGGGCCTTCAGCAACAGCCGCGGCAGAGACTGCAGTCGCGGCCGTCGCAACTGCTGCAGCAGCCGCCGCCGCCTCTCCTGCCGCGGCCGCCGCTGCATCTACAGCAGCTGCAGCCGCCACATCTACTGCAACAGCCGCCGCTGCAGCTACAGCAGCAGCAGCCGCCGCATCTTCTGCAGCAGCCGCCGCTGCATCCACAGCAGCAGCAGCCGCCGCTGCATCTCCAGCAGCAGCAGCCGCCGCGCCTTCTGCAGCAGCCGCCGCTGCATCTACAGCGGCAGCAGCTGCCGCATCATCTACAGCAGCGGCCGCCGCCGCATCTACGGCAGCAGCAGCCGCCGCAATCTACAGCAGCGGCCGCCGCAGCTACAGCAGAATCAGCCGCCGCTGCCTCTGCAGCAGCAGCCGCCGCCGACCCAGCAGCAGCAGCCGTAGCCGAACCTGCAGCATCTGCTGCCGCTGTCTCGACTGCCCCGGCCTTGCCTTGCCCTGCTGCTACTGTCACTGCCACGTTTATTACTTACTCTTCCTCCTCCTGCTACCATGGCTACTGCTCCTGTTCTAGCCTTCGACGCTGAGGGCCGCCCAGTGAAATTTGACACCTGGCTCGATGATCTGCACCTTTTCCTACAGCTCACTGCCAAGGAAGACATTTCACTGTACGACCACGCCCTAGGCCATGCTACTGCCCCTGACTCCTCTGCTGCTAGCACACTGCGCTCCCAGTGGCAGACCCGCGACGCACACGCTCGCTTTGCTATCCGCAACTCCCTGCCGCTAGATGAGCGCGAGCACTTCGGCCAGTGCAAGACTGCTAAGGAACTGTACACAGCCGTAGTTGCTCGCTACTCCTCGCCTGCGTCTGCCACCCTAGGCCGCCTCTCCCTGCCCTACCTGTTCCCCGACCTGGCCTCCTTTCACACTGTCGCTGATCTCATCACCCACCTCAAGACTAGTGAGGCCCGTTTTCGCGCTGCCATGCCTGCCGAGTTCCTTGCTAGCAACCCCCCCCCGCTCTGGCTCACCCTCTACCACATTGTCACCCGCCTCCCTGACTCTCTGCGCACAGTCAGGGACTCCTTTCTAGCTCGCTCCCCTACTGAGCTCACCATTGCCCTCCTCGAGAAGGACCTACTTGCAGCTGAGGCGAGCATCGTCGCCGTAGGTGCCTCTCGTGGCGAGCCCCGCACCCCCTTCTTCGAGGGGTGTTCCCCTTCCCCCCTTCTCCCCTCTGTCGCCACTGCTGCTGCTGTCGACCTCCTTGGTGCTGAGAAGGTCGGGGCTGCGTCTGCTTCGAGCGGGCGCCGCAAGAGCAGGGGGGGCAAGGGTGGGGGTGGAGGCGGGGGAGGCGGGGGTGGAGACAGTGGAGGTGGCGGTGGGTCTGGAGAGGCTAGTGGCGGCAGTGGGGGTGGTGACAGCGGCGGCGGGGGTGGTGGCAGAGGCGGAGGTGGCAGCGGCGGCGGTGGCGGTCGTGGCCGTGGCAGGGGTGGAGGTGGCCGAGGCGGTGGCGGTGGCGGTGGCGGTGGCGGTGGTGGCCGTGGAGACGCTGGAGGTGGCCAGAGTCAGCAGCACGCCCCGACCCTCCAGGCCGCCCGTGAGTGGTACGCGCAGCGTGGGTACACTTGCACGTACGTCATCCGCACTGGTGACCGCACTGGCCAGCCATGTGGGAGGTCGCACCCCACGCAGCGCTGCTTCCAGCGCCTGACTGACGCGTGGCGCATCCAGTTTCCTGGGTCTACTGAGCTCCCCCGCTGGCCTGAGCTGGAAAAGAAGGGTGTTGATATCTGGGCTTTAGACTTTGATGCTATTCTCACTGCTATGTATGCGATGTCTATTAGTGGAGAGGGTGCCCAGTACTTGCGTGTTCCGCCCGACCCGGGCATTCAGGCCAGCCCAGCTGCTGCTCTAGGTGCTAGTGTGTCTGCTCCCACAGGTCCTGCTGCAGCAGCTGCCCTAGGTGCTAGTGCGTCTGTGCCCCCTGGTACTGAGTCGACTGCAGCACTCCACACCTTCACACTGGACTCAGGTGCTTCTCGCTCTTTCTTTCGTGACCGCACTGTCCTTGAGCCACTAGCTCGGCCGGTTGCTGTCTCTCTTGCTGACCCCTCTGGGGGTCCGGTCATTGCGACCTCCTCCACTACACTTCCGTGTCCAGCGGTTCCGTCCGGCACGCTCTCAGGTCTCTACCTCCCCTCGTTCTCTACGAACTTGGTGGCAGGTTGTGCGCTGCAGGACGGGGGTGTTCACCAGTTCACCCCTGCCTACGAGCGTGTGACACACTGCACGTGTGCTCGGACGGGCCGCCACCTGGCTACTTTCACTCGAGAGCCGGGGTCGGACCTGTACACACTGACCACTGAGTCCCCTCAGGTAGCTGCGTCTACGTCTGCGTCAGGTCAGCTATCCGCCCCCTGCTCGTGTCGCTCTCTGGCGCATGAGACTGTCCTCTGGCACCACCGCCTTGGTCACCCGTCTGTGCAGCGCCTTCGGGCCATGCACAAACGGGACCTTGTTGCTGGTCTTCCCAGGGTGCTCCCTCCCCTTCCCGACTCCCCTGCTCCTGACTGCATTCCCTGTGTCGAGGGGCGGCAGCGCGCCGCTCCTCACTCCTCCTCCTTTCCCCCGACGACTGCTCCCTTGCAGACGCTCCACATGGACGTGTGGGGCCCAGCCCGCGTCCGTGGTCAGGGTCAGGAGAGGTACTTCCTGATAGTTGTTGACGACTACTCGCGCTACACCACAGTCTTCCCCTTGCGCGCCAAGGGTGACGTCCCTGGTGTTTTGATCCCCTGGATCAGTCGAGCCCGTCTCCAGCTAGGCAAGCGCTTTCACTCGGACTTTCCTGTCCTGCGCTTGCACTCTGACAGAGGTGGTGAGTTCGCCTCCGACCTCTTGGCAGCCTACTGTGCTGAGCACGGTATTGAGCAGTCGTTCACGCTTCCGGCCTCTCCGCAGCAGAATGGGGTCGCTGAGCGCCGCATTGGCCTAGTCATGGAGGTCGCTCGTACCTCCCTGACCCATGCGGCTGCTCCCCACTTTCTGTGGCCGTTTGCGGTCCGATACGCTGCGCATCAGCTCAACCTCTGGCCCCGTGTCTCCTTGCCGGAGACTTCCCCGACTCTGCGGTGGACGGGAGAGGTTGGCGATGCGTCGCGTTTCCGGATCTGGGGATCTCGAGCTTTTGTCCGCGACACGTCCGCGGACAAGCTCTCGCGTCGCGCCGTTCCCTGTGTCTTTCTTGGCTTTGTGCCTGACGCGCCTGGATGGCAGTTTTACCACGTCACCTCGCGCCGGGTTCTGGCCTCTCAGGACGTCACTTTTGACGAGTCCGTCCCCTTCTACCGCCTCTTCCCCTACCGCACTGCCCCGCTCCCCCCCCCGCCTCTCTTCCTCGCTCCAGGTGCTGAGGTACCAGACCCCCTCCCCCCTCAGGGTGCCGCTCCCTCAGGTGTGTCCCAGGTAGACCCGGGTGAGCCTGTCGAGGTAGCTGTTGACTCGCGTCCTGCGTCTGGGGGTGCTGAGCCTGGGGGTGCTGAGTCTGGGGGTGCTGAGTCTGGGGGTGCAGAGCCTGGACGTGCGGAGCCTGGGGGTGCTGAGCCTGGAGGTGCGGAGCCTGGAGGTGCGGAGCCTGGTGGTGCTGAGTCTGGGGCTGCTGAGTCTGGGGGTGCTGAGTCTTCGGGTGCTGAGCCTGAGCGTACTACACCTGGAGGAGCCCTCTCCTCCCAGCAGCTGCAGGAGAGGTACCTCGAGTACTGCCGCCTCCGGAGAGGTGCTTCTGGAGCTCGTCCCAGTACTTCCCCTCCTACCCAGGAGCTCCCCCCCATTCAGGTGATCCGAGAGTGGTACACACGGCGCTGCAGTCTTCGGAGTGGTGCTCCTGGTGCAGCGGACCCGAGCGGTGGCGCTGTTGCTGGTGCTGAGGACCCGGACGCTGGAGCTGCTGCTGGTGCTGAGGACCCGGGCGTTGGAGCTGCTGTTGGTGCTGAGGACCCGACCGGCGGCGCTACTGCTGGTGCTGAGGACCTGACCGGTGGCTCTGCTGCTGGTACTGAGGACCCGGGCGTTGGAGCTGCTGCTGGTGTTGAGGACCCGGGTGTTGGAGCTGCTGCTGGTGCTGAGGACTCGGGCGTTGGGGCTGCCGCTGGTGTCCCTGCTGGTTCTGGAGACGCTGTGCGGCCGCGACCGTACTTCGTACCACTCCTTCAGCAGGTTCTTGGTCAGGCTCCTCCTCCTAGTCCTCCTCCCACCGTCGAGTGTCCTCTGCCTGTCCCACCGCAGTCACAGTTACCGCCTGCCTCGCCTCTCCCTGCTCCCTCTCCTTACACTGGTCCCACAGGAGGTCTTACAGAGCGTCGTGAGCCTGAGTCTCGTCCTGCGTCGCCTGTTCGTACTACTCGCACTGGTCGTCGTATCCCACGTGAGCGTCCCCCTCCTGTCCCTGGCACTCACTACATGACCTTGCGTCCCTCCACTGCTCCGCAGCGTGTCCCGCTGCCGTCTCCTCCTGCGTCATCTCTTCCTACTCTTCCTGACCCGGAGTCTGACTCCCGTCGTGCGGCCAGTCCCACTGTTACGCGTCTCCTCGCTACAGTTGTCACTGACCCGACCTTTGAGTCCTCTGCTGCGTCTGCTCTGGTCGCTGAGCTGGTTGACTTTGCTGCTCGCTGTCGCTTAGACTACGCTGCCAGCCTTGTCGCTGAGTCTGAGTCTGAGTCTGCCTGTCCTCCGTCCGTCGGGGGTGAGTGTGCTCTTGGCACGGACGTCCTTGAGGACAGACAGGAGGAGTTCCAGTGCTTTGCTGCTGCTTTGCCCCATCTCGTGTCCATGCTTGTTGCCCCTGAGGGAGACCCGGATGCACCAGACATCCCGACCCCGCGCTCTTACGCTGAGGCGATGGCGGGTCCCTACTCCTCTCAGTGGCAGACAGCCATGGACGCAGAGATGGCTTCCTGGAAGTCCACAGGCACCTACGTCGACGACGTTCCCCCTCCTGGGGCGAACATCGTCAGTGGCATGTGGATTTTCAGGGTGAAGCGGCCGCCGGGTTCTCCTCCTGTCTTCAAGGCACGCTACGTGGCTCGAGGCTTCAGTCAGCGAGAGGGAGTCGACTTCTTCCAGACCTTCTCCCCCACCCCGAAGATGACCACTCTTCGGGTGCTGCTGCACATAGCCGCTCACCGCGACTACGAGCTTCACTCACTTGACTTCAGCACTGCTTTCTTGCAGGGCAGCCTGCACGAGGAGATCTGGTTGCGCCGCCCTCCTGGCTTCACTGGGTCGGTTCCTCCTGGCACCCAGTGGAGGCTTCAGCGGCCGGTCTACGGTCTCCGCCAGGCGCCACGTGAGTGGCACGACACACTGAGGACGACGCTTGCGGCTCTTGGGTTCGCTCCCTCTACTGCTGACCCGTCGCTGTTTCTACGCACCGACACCTCGCTGCCGCCGTTCTACATCCTCGTGTACGTTGACGACTTGGTCTTTGCCACAGCTGACACAGCGGCACTCGCCCACGTGAAGTCGGAGCTGCAGAGGAGACACACGTGCACAGACCTGGGTGAGCTGACAAGCTATCTTGGCTTGCGGATCACCCGGGACAGAGCACGGCGCACCATCACCTTGACTCAGTCACACATGGTGCAGCAGGTTCTCCAGCGCTTCCGCTTCACGTACTCCTCGCCTCAGTCCACTCCTCTGCCTACCGGTCACTCGCTCTCAGCTCTGCCTTCGGATGAGTCCGTAGAGCCGAGTGGCCCGTATCCAGAGCTTGTGGGCTGCCTCATGTACCTGATGACCTGCACTCGACCTGACCTTGCATACCCCCTTAGCATCTTAGCACGCTATGTCGCTCCTGGCCGTCACAGGAAGGAGCACATGGATGCTGCTAAGAGGGTGTTGCGCTACTTGTGCAGTACGTCGGGCATGGGGCTTGTGCTTGGAGGGCGGGACCGGGTTGTTCTCACAGGGCACTCAGATGCTTCTTGGGCAGACGACCAGGCTACTCAGCGGTCGTCACAGGGTTACACCTTCAGCCTTGGCTCTGGCTCAGTTTCTTGGCGTTCTACTCGTTCGTCTTCTGTTCTCAGCTCCAGTTGTGAGGCTGAGATCTACGCCACAGCCATGGCTGCTCAGGAGCTGCGCTGGCTGACCTACCTACTGACCGACCTCGGAGAGCGGCCTCGTTCTCCTCCAGTGCTGTACGTCGACAACAAGGCTGCCATTGCCTTGTGTGAGGAGCACAGACTAGAGCACAGAACGAAGCACATTGCTCTGCGGTACTTCCTTGCTCGAGAGCTGCAGCAGCGCGGTCAGCTTCGTCTGCGTTACGTGGCCACTGAGGCCAACACTGCTGATGTGTTCACCAAGGCACTCCAGCCTTGTGACCATCAGCGCTTCTGTACTCTGTTAGGTCTTGTGCCTACTGGCCCTCACTTGCTCACTTCTTGACTTTGCCTGTACTGTGATCACTATATATTTATATACCTGCATGTTTACTCTTGCTAGGTTGTGATCATTGTACGTCTTGCTCTATTATAAACCTGCATGTGAACTGGTCTTGTGACCGCTTGTTTGTGCTCGGAATTTGTGTGGAATCCTCGAGATCCACCCTGAGCTTGTTTGCCTTACTTTGCCTTGACTGGTCTTGTGACCCCTAGGTCTCCCCCACTTTGCCTATGGGGGTGTGTCAAACATTATATATGTTTGGTTTGTTAGGCTACAGTGGGTTAGCCTGTATGGGGTACACAATTCTAGGGTTAGCTATTTGTACTGATTTCTCTGTTAGTTCAACCATTCCAGTCTCGTAATCTTGACACCGCAGCCAGCGATTGCGTTTGTCGATACAGTCGGTGTGTGGCAGTCTCTGCAAATGCCATCGGTGCCGGGATCGTGTAGCGCAACTTCACGCTTGTGTGGGTGATGCACCACCCAGAGCCTTTCGTCCGGATGCTTCCATTTGGAGCGGTGGTTGTGCTCGAAGCGGAGCGGGATGAGATCGATTGACTCATCCTTGTCAGCACTGCAGTTAGGAATGTCGAAGTGGAGCACGTACACGCCGTTCTCAGTTCGCGCTCGTCCGATCTGCTTGCGCGGTTTGTTGGATGCAGTGTAGTGCAGGAGGATGTCGCGGGACTTGGGATCAGTATTGAGTTCGACACCGCAATCCGCAAGTTATGCCGCCGATAGGAGATTGAATCTCAGATTCTGCAGATCATTCAATGTGGTGTGCGCACTCGCGTGCATATGATTGTTGTTCGCCACGGTCATGTATGTAACTGTGGGGGCTGCAACATCGTTGGATATGAAACGCTCAGAGCCAACCATTTGCTGCCCACAACAGCTATTCAGGTACCACGTGTTGTAGCGCATGATGTCGTCGCGTGTAATCAGCGCTAGTCACGGCGGATGTGTGGAGTATCGAATTTCAGAAATTGCTCGCGTGATATCTAGTCAACGGGTGCCGCCCATGAATCAGGACGTGCTGGAGATTCCAAACCTGGTCCTCGTCGTCAATGAAGTCGTGCCGGGGGGTAAACGGGTTGTTGACTGTGAACGGCCCGATAGGGTGGAGTGCAGGTTTTGGTGATGGCGTCCGCACGCGACAACGGCAACTTTTGCGCGTATGAGTTATCGTGTTATCGCCGATGACGTTGCGTACGGGGTCGGGTTGCGATGGCTACTATTGCTGGTGCTGAACCTGTGTGTTCAGGTTGCGCGGTGGTGGTTGATACCCATCGGCTTGACGCGTGTCCTGCCTTGCGTCTTGTCGGCCAGCCCAAGTGCTCGGATTGGACTTGCGAGAGGCGGAGCAGAATTTGCATCGCTCGGCCAAGTGCCCGAAGTTTCTGCAGATTTTGTAATAGAGGCGCCGCGGTCGTCGTTCTTCCTTGTTGTCGGCATAGAACGCGATTCGTTCCCGGCCTCGTCACGGCGCTGGTCGCTGCTGATCCATATCCCTTTGTTCGACGAGAAGGGCGGCGCATAGGGCGGCTTCCGAGATAGCCCCCTATTGCCGGATTAGCGCCTTGCAAGGTCGCCATTCTGGGCCAAGCCCTGCGAGCACGATATTCACGAAAATCTCCTCTGAAATCGAGCTCCCAAGTTTCTCGATTTGATCGTGCAAGCTCCGACAATGATTGATGTAGCTGCTGGCCTTCAACCTTGGTGCCATTTTTGTCTCCAGTAGCTGCTGGAGCAGGTGGCTTGAGGACATAGAGTCCTAAGGTTGATACACCCAATTGAGGTGTCGCCAGGCTTGAGGGGCTGGAGCAGGTGATGTCTTGTAGAAGCGAATTCCTAGCTGCTCCGCCGGCGACATGTTGCGGAGAAGCACGTCGTACGCCATGAGCAATTTTGCTGTAATACTGCGCTCTGGCGTTGTCCATGTCGGCCGTGACTCCCGTCGAAGTAATGAAGTATTTGCACGTTCTGCAACAGCAGTTCCAGCTCAAAGCTCTATGTATAAAAATCTTTGCCGTCGAAGCAGGCACGTCTTTATCTTTTATATGCTCTAAAACCTTGATTGAGGTGAGAGCAATGCTTCCTTGCTGCGACGGGGAGTCTTGGATGTTGCACCATTTGTTTCGCGGGAGAAGGTGTGCGGGGCGATGTCACAGCCATTCGAAGCCGGTTGAGAGGGTTGGGAAGATGTTCCCGCGTCGCCATTCCGTAATGTCTGGATGCCTTGCTCCAGAGTTGTGAGTCGCTGAAGCAGTCGTTCGAGTGTGACGGTACTTATCATAGTCGTCGCCTTGTTTGTCACAGCCGGGTTGGGTTGCACTTCAGCGGTCAGATTTGTTTGACCACCAGATCCTCCGGCCATCCTTACGCGCGAACGTGTGCCGGGCTCCACCTTAATTCGCCGAAGATTTCGGGGGTGGAGTGCGAAGGATTTCTGAGTCCCTAGGATCACCTCACGAAGGTTCGCGGATAGTGTGTTGCAGCGGAAGATTGACCTCAGGTCAGAGTGTATTTAAAATGTCTGAAATGATAAAACATGCAAGTACATAGGTCTATACAAGAGTATAGAGGAATACGAAAGGTCCTGAACTAGCCATGTACTCTAAGAGGTACATTCCCTAATTCGAATTTAAACTCAACCGTGCGACGCAGGAAAGTTACGAAACTGTTCCCGCCAAAATCCTCGCTCCTGCAGCTGCCTGATGCTCTCTGCTGCAACAGTCCACATGCTGCCTAACTGTTTGCGACTCTTCTGTTATCTCGACCTTTCGCCTTCGTACTCCTTTCTGCATGCTTCGTTCTTGCTACTTGCAAGAATGAACGGTAGTTTTCTCATTTTACTATTCGTAACACATGGCATGTGGATGACACATCCTCACTATTGTTTGAAAATCAACAGCCGAAGAGGGCGGAGGGGGCCCTGCAGGAGCTCACAATGATATCAAAATTATGAGCGAATGAGTTGAAGACACCCGCGTTATCGTTGGGGAGTAGCCCTTGGGGCCAGCCTTCGGTAAGAACTAAGTATATATGGGTGAGATAGGTGAAAGCCAAACATCTCATAAAGGGTCTCACCGAATTGGGACGCGAACTGGTCGTGAGAAAAGGATCTCAAAAGAACAGCATGGGAATTGGTTAGGTGTCACTTGAGGCGTTAAATGCCAACGGTATTGGTAACCATTGTGAAATGTTACAACATATTGGCCTTAGTGAAGGGTGATATTCACGAAAATCTCCTCTGAAATCGAGCTCCCAAGTTTCTCGATTTGATCGTGCAAGCTCCGACAACAATTGATGTAGCTGCTGGCCTTCAACCTTGGTGCCATTTTTGTCTCCAGTAGCTGCTGGAGCAGGTGGCTTGAGGACATAGAGTCCTAAGGTTGATACACCCAATTGAGGTGTCGCCAGGCTTGAGGGGTTGGAGCAGGTGATGTCTTGTAGAAGCGAATTCCTAGCTGCTCCGCCGGCGACATGTTGCGGAGAAGCACGTCGTACGCCATGAGCAATTTTGCTGTAATACTGCGCTCTGGCGTTGTCCATGTCGGCCGTGACTCCCGTCGAAGTAATGAAGTATTTGCACGTTCTGCAACAGCAGTTCCAGCTCGAAGCTCTATGTATAAAAATCTTTGCCGTCGAAGCAGGCACGTCTTTATCTTTTATATGCTCTAAAACCTTGATTGAGGTGAGAGCAATGCTTCCTTGCTGCGACGGGGAGTCTTGGATGTTGCACCATTTGTTTCGCGGGAGAAGGTGTGCGGGGCGATGTCACAGCCATTCGAAGCCGGTTGAGAGGGTTGGGAAGATGTTCCCGCGTCGCCATTCCGTAATGTCTGGATGCCTTGCTCCAGAGTTGTGAGTCGCTGAAGCAGTTGTTCGAGTGTGACGGTACTTATCATAGTCGTCGCCTTGTTTGTCACAGCCGGGTTGGGTTGCACTTCAGCGGTCAGATTTGTTTGACCACCAGATCCTCCGGCCATCCTTACGCGCGAACGTGTGCCGGGCTCCACCTTAATTCGCCGAAGATTTCGGGGGTGGAGTGCGAAGGATTTCTGAGTCCCTAGGATCACCTCACGAAGGTTCGCGGATAGTGTGTTGCAGCGGAAGATTGACCTCAGGTCAGAGTGTATTTAAAATGTCTGAAATGATAAAACATGCAAGTACATAGGTCTATACAAGAGTATAGAGGAATACGAAAGGTCCTGAACTAGCCATGTACTCTAAGAGGTACATTCCCTAATTCGAATTTAAACTCAACCGTGCGACGCAGGACAGTTACGAAACTGTTCCCGCCAAAATCCTCGCTCCTGCAGCTGCCTGATGCTCTCTGCTGCAACAGTCCACATGCTGCCTAACTGTTTGCGACTCTTCTGTTATCTCGACCTTTCGCCTTCGTACTCCTTTCTGCATGCTTCGTTCTTGCTACTTGCAAGAATGAACGGTAGTTTTCTCATTTTACTATTCGTAACACATGGCATGTGGATGACACATCCTCACTATTGTTTGAAAATCAACAGCCGAAGAGGGCGGAGGGGGCCCTGCAGGAGCTCACAACGATATCAAAATTATGAGCGAATGAGTTGAAGACACCCGCGTTATCGTTGGGGAGTAGCCCTTGGGGCCAGCCTTCGGTAAGAACTAAGTATATATGGGTGAGATAGGTGAAAGCCAAACATCTCATAAAGGGTCTCACCGAATTGGGACGCGAACTGGTCGTGAGAAAAGGATCTCAAAAGAACAGCATGGGAATTGGTTAGGTGTCACTTGAGGCGTTAAATGCCAACGGTATTGGTAACCATTGTGAAATGTTACAACATATTGATCGTCTTGTTTCAAGCACAAGTTTAGATGCAACCAAGGGCCTTGTGGAAACTTTGTCTCAAAGAATAAATTTGACGAGGAAAAGCACTCCACTTTGTAGAACCGGGGGCTAATCTGGAGCCAAGGAGGCTTGGGAATTTTCAACTCGAAAGCGTATAGGGGGCTTACTCTGTTACGTGTGGGTGCGTGTTGAAGCAACTCTGCAAAGTCCGAAGAGAGTTGTAAAAAAAACTTGCTTGTCACTTGGATGAGCAATAGTGTATACATACCATATAGTCCTAAAAAATGGGACTGTGGTAACGAAAGAAAGAAGCAATTGTGTGAGATCGTATTAAGGGCACCGACAGTGTGGATGCAAGCGCTGTGATCTATGTAGGAGGTGAAGGGGAAACAGATTGTGTTCAACCGCCACATGTATGTATAAGGAAAGACCCCATTCGGGAGTCAGAGGGGAGCTAAGAAGCTATGGGGGTTTACGCTGGGAGAAATTATGCAGGTTACTGGTGATGGGCGAGGATTGCAAAAGGGAAGAGAAAAGCTGGGAGGAAGGGAACTGGCTTTATGGGCGTTCAAGGCAGCTCGTGAAAAAATGAAGAAAATAGCTTTTACAATAGAGAACGGCGTACTTGGTAGTGGGCCCATTAACGCTAGTAAACACGAATAGCTACCTACCACCAGTTTACTGGACGTGGGAGATTAGCAAGAAAAAGGAGGTGGCAGTAGTAGGAAGGAGAATGCTGCTGAATGAAGTGAGATGGGCGGTGGGATGCAGGGATAGCTTGCTACTAGGACTAGGAAGGAGGAGAGTGGCTCAGATGATGGTTATGGAAGAGGAAGTAGTCAGAACCCTAGGGTATCCAAAGAGAAGACAATTAAGATCGACATTTTTTGTGATAAAGAGGTGGCCTCTCTGAAGGCGCGAGGGGACCAATTTTAGTATAACAGGCAAAAGACAGTGTAACAAACTGAATTGGGAGGAGATGCAATTGTATGATTGATTGGAAGAAGAATGTATGGGCCATGGACTCAATCTTCACGCCGAGAAATGAGCATGGTTTTTGGACTGTAGAGGCTAAACCTTCATATGGGGAAGTGCTTGAGAGGAAAGGAGGAGACCCTACAGCACTGCCTCTATCTGGGCAGGTTGTGGGTGTGACTAATGGAACGTTGGGGATGATAAACCTAGCTAGGCAGGTAGATTGCCTTTTGAACATGCTATTTGGGAGAATATGCATGAGGTCGGGTTTCTGCAAGGTGACACTGATGGATGGCAGTGATAGTCGAAGGCATCGTAGAGAAAAAATGAGGCATATGGAGACTGCATATCTTAGAAGGAAGTGGTAAGAAAACGACATGGTAAGCATATTTCTAGTGCAGATTGGATTACACAAATACCGTGCACAGACGACCGTAAGGGAAGGTCCGTCCACATGCCTACACCCTATGAATCATTTTCATAGGAGCTTGTAATACATCATGTGCTATATGCACTATATGTAAGGGAAGGTATAATAAAGGAAGATGTGGCCCATTGCGAGGATTCTAGTGAGCCTTGAACACGCCGCGGCAACTTGGACGTTGTACCTCGCGAGTAAAGAGACGCCTTGTACTCATATGTAGTGACAAATTGAGTCATGGCTTGATATTGTGATGGCTGTCAACTGCATGGCGAGAATGGTAGTTCGGCTTTTGTTTAGTGAAAATGTGCACCTTTGAAAATGTTTATTCCACACAAAATCGGGCAACCTACAAATCCTTGACCAGCTTGGTTCCATGTTGTTACCACGAGGCAGAAGCGCCTTGGTGAAAATATCAATGGTATTGGCCCCTGAGGCCAAGTATACTACACGTGCTTGATCCCGTTACTATAGCTCACGCAATAGGAAGTACCAAACGTGGATGTGCTTCGCTCTGTCCTTAAGTCTAGGCTCCTTGCACGGGAGGATCATGGACCTGCTATCATCGAACAGGTCTAGGGCAGGGCCAGACAGCTCACCTAAGCCAAAGAGCAAGAACGTCAGCCAGCGAAGCTTTGGAGTAGCCATAGCACTAGCACAGAGCTCTGCCTCATAGCTGACCTGCACCACCAACAATGAGCGAGTGGACCTCCACGAGTTGGCTCCGGCTCCGGCACCAACACCAAAGCAGTAGCCCTGAGAGTACCTTAGAGTCTTGATATCGTCTGCCCAAGATGCGTCCATGTGCCCTGTGCAACTGGTTGTCTTCCACCTAGCACAAGCCTCATGCCTAATGTACTAGCCAGATAGCATAATACCCTCTTAGCAGCCGACCTGTGCTCGGGTCGGTGTCTCCCAGTCATAACAAAGCGAGCAAGGATGATGAGAGGATATGCGAGGTCTAGGCGAATGCAGGTTATCAGGTACATCAGGCACCCCACCAGCTTTACGTACTGACCATCGGGCTCAACTAGCTCATAAGTAACATGGACTAAGTAACTGTGGAGAGGAGAGCTGAAGGTCAAAGTGTTGGAGGATCTGCTGCACCATGTGTGACTGGATGAGAATGATGGTGTGCGTTGCAATGTCCCTGGTGATATGTAGGCTAAGATAGCACGCATCTCACCTAGATCAGTGCAAGTGTGTCTCCTCAACAGATCGCCCTTCACTAAGGCCAAAGGGAGTAGAGCCAGAGCGAACGAAGAGAGACAAAGGCTCCACTGGGTCCCAGGAGGAAAGGAGCCAGTGAAGTCAAGTGGGCGGCGGATGAAGATCTGCCTGTATAGGCTGCCCTTGAGAAAGGCATTATAGAAGTCAAGTGAGGGCGTATCTCAGTTGGTAGCAAGGTAGAAAATGCGCATGCCACCAACACATACAATGTTCAATTGGTGTCACAGAAAACGTGCAAATATTGAGGCACTTCAGACAACGCTTCGACTGTGTAGCACTCCCCTCCATGGATCGTCCAACCAAATGTCATAGCAGAAATACACTGGAAAGCGCCCACACTATGTCGCACGTCCCACATCCTTGCCTGCTTTGGCCATCAAAATTTATGGCGCCAAACCAGAGAAATTGCACAACCAATGCATGCGCCTCATCCTGAGTGCATCACCAATCTCTCCTGTTGGGCTCTGCAATATAGACAACTTCAGTTCTTCCAACCACACAGGTGCATTCCGTGCTACAACTGGGCAACACATTTCACCGCACCACTGCAACATCCGCCTACGACTAGCAACCGCACCAAGCCAACATGCCGCCAAGGAAGCACAAAGACCTTGGTAAAGGTAAGGCGACGGTCGACAACGATGAGCCCTGTGAGGACCCACCGTATGTGAAGTGGATGAAGGAGCAGCAACAGCGCAGCAGTGAACGTGGAAAGATAAAGCACGAAGCTACACCTAAGCGCAACGGTGGCAGACTGAGCCCTTCACGCCACGTGTGCGCAGAAAGCATAGACGTGGGTGGAGAGACCGACTTTAATGGCGACGAGGTAGAGGAGGTTATGTCTTCCTCTCGTATAAAAATTGCACTTGACAACTCCAAGACTGAATCTGGCAGTGACGAGGATGAGCCAGATACAAAACCTGCTGCTTCGGAGGCCGGCCCGAGTAACCGGGCTGAGAAGACACATACACGCAAATATGGTAGTAAAGCGAAGCGCCAGTGGTCCGATCAGGAGCTCATAGCTCTGGTGGTGGCTAGATGGCACACCCATGACGATCTGAAGCAGATGGGCAGGAAGCAGGGCAACCAACACTGGAAGAAGCTCCACGCGCACATCAAGATGAATGCCAGCAAATGGACTAGCAACAGCGGGGCGATGCAACATTTGTGGAAGCACATGGAGGCCAAATATCGTAATGTACATTGCAAAGACAGCCGAAGCAGCAACAAGCTCCGCAATAAAAAAACTTGGTTCGAGTACATTTACTTGTTGCAGCGACTCCCAGCAAACGTGCATCCTCACGTCGTTGATGGCGGCGGTGCTGGAGAGACCGACGCCGTACCAGCGCGTCTATCCCAAACCAAATGAATGTGGGCAACGCAGCAATAGCTATGACCACAACCCACCGTTTAGATTGTGAAACCTATCGAGCAAGTGGACCCGAAGGTGTGGTGCCCTTCTTTTGCTCAAATTGAAATATTTTTTAACATTAATGGTGCTTGAAATATACAACAATGCATATATCAATCTAACTACATACGCTACTACCCATTGCCCAATACTCTCCATGCAGAGACTACAAGCCCCGCCCCGGCCAAACGCGCGAGCACTTGTGACACGGTAGCGATGGCGATGGTGAAGGTGATACCCGACACCATCACGACAAACAATTAGCAGGCGCTTCAGCAGCTGAGTGATGTCGTACAGTTGCTCGTTACCATGATTCACATGACGTCACAAACAGCCAAATCCATGAAGTCGAAGCGACAAAGAGGATGACGTTGAGGCATTACA
The DNA here is from genome assembly GCA_947470075.1 of Closterium sp. Yama58-4. Lineage (NCBI taxonomy): Eukaryota > Viridiplantae > Streptophyta > Zygnematophyceae > Desmidiales > Closteriaceae > Closterium > Closterium sp. Yama58-4. The sequence goes on from CANIUD010000006.1 coordinate 411,238, forward strand.
AGATGACATGCAGTCCTACTTGCAACTCTACCACTCCGAGCGCCGAACGAGGTGCCTCCTGAGGTAGGGAGCTAGGGTGGAGCACACCCTTGGGTGTACCACTTTACCATTGGTGGAGGCGATGGTGCGGAGGCAGGACTCGATCTTGGTGAGACTAGTCTAAAAAATATGGATAGTGAGATCGATGCATGGCAAGGAGGGCATCGCGGGCAGGCGCGAGGCGGTCAGGGAGGCGGGTCGCGAGGAGGTGTAAGGTGAAATATATGGGGGAGGGGTATCGTGTTGAAAGAGTAGATTAAGTTAAGCCTAGGGTTTAGGCTTAGGAAGGTAGCGAGAGGAAAAGTGCAAGCCAAAAGAGGCCTTCACTAATAAGAATTGGGAGTACAAATAGGCAAACAGCAACACAAGAAAGTGCACCACCAAGTATGATGCAATAACTACACTACAACTGCAAACTATTATAAAAATTATTTAAACATATTTTGGCACGCCCCCATAATTGTTTGCAGAAGTAAGTGTAAAACGCCCCCTGATGGGGTACACCAGTAGTGCAGCGGAAGCAGAAGCAGGCAAGAGCAGAAGTAGCCGGAGCAGAAATGGCAAATACAGCTGTAGCACACCCTTAGCCAAGGTAGAAGCAGCAGGAGGTGTAGGAGCGACAGGTCGCCTAAGGAGCAGGCTTTGTGGCTGCAACGTGCAGCAGGACAGCAGCGGCTCGACGGCAGCACCTGCAGGCCCCAGCAGCAGGCAGCAGAAACAAGGGCAGGTGGCGGCAGGGGCGGCAGCAGGAGGTGCCACGGTAGCAGCGCGTGGCAGCTGCAGATACCTGGTTGACTTCCGCCACCCTCTCTTACCCTCCCTCCCACAGCAGCACGAGCGGCAGTGAGAGAGAGAGGAGGGGCGGCTGCTGGCTTTGCAAGATTTCTCTCGCCACCCCCTCACCCTCCCCCTCCCCCCACGGGTGCACGAGCAGCAGTGAGAGGGAGGAAAAGGCGAACGGCGGCGGCAGGAGCTGCGTCACCCACGCGCCACCCCCACACCCTCCCTCCTCCCTTTCACTGGCGTACGAGCAGCAGGTGCCGGGCAGGGGAGCGGCGCAGTTGCGCGCAGCTGTACGCGGCTGCGCGCTGCTGTTCGCGGCTTCATGCGGCCGTACGCAACTGCGTGCAGCTGTTCGTGGCTGCGGCTGCTCGTAACGAGACGGGGGGCGGGGCAGCAGAACAGTAAACCGCCATGGACGGTGGCGGGTTCGGTGGGCCCATGAAAATTAGGTGCTAGGAGGGACCCGCTCTGATAGCATGTTGAAAGAGTAGATTAAGTTAAGCTTAGGGTTTAGGCTTAGGAAGGTAGCGAGAGTAAAAGTGCAAGCCAAAAGAGGCCTTCACTAATGAGAATTGGGAGTACAAATAGGCAAACAGCAACACAAGAAAGTGCACCACCAAGTATGATGCAATAACTACACTACAACTGCAAACTATTATATAAAATATGTAAATATATTTTGACATATCGAGCAGGCTAGTCAATGCCGAAAGCAGCCAATAGCTAGCATCAAGCGAGCACAGGCGGGTAATGAGGTCCGCAAAAGTGGAGAAAGCAGGGGGATTAGGGAAGATTAAGGGCATGACGAGGCGCCCTGGAGTAGCGAAGAAGGGGGTGGAGCAGCTAGAAACAAAAATCATCCAAATTTCTTCACTGTCGCGACCGGGTGAAAGTGCATCCGTTCGATGTGCGGTTGGAGGAGACTATGGGCAAGGCGCGTAGAGGCGACACGCAATACACATCCCAAATACGCAGCCTGGACAACATGATAAGTCTCTCGCGCGTCTGAGAAGGCATCGTCTACAAGAGTAGTAGGACCAAGGGGGGCAGATAAATCATCTGACATCAAGGCGATCGCCCCGCCACTCCATAACGAGCCGCTGAACAAACTCAACTACCATGAGTGGAGTGAGTAGGGGCGCAACTTAAGCTAGTGAAAGGGGACAACCACAAGGGGAGGAGAATACTATCAGAAGGAAGCCCTAAACGGCGGCTGCAAGTGCGACCGTGGCCAGCAGTGGCAAGTCCGGGAGGCGTATGGCAGGCTCAGCAGGCACGATATGACATGTGATAGGAAAGCTTGAAGGCGCACAGAAGGGCGTGCGAGAGGGCACGCGGCAGGGCACGTCAACAGAGCAGCAGCAGGAGTGCATGCGGCAGTAGCATCTGGCGCTGACACGGCTTGCGTTGGCGCGACTGGCGCGGGTGCCGCTGACGTTGGAGCGGCTTGCGCAGTAGGGTGGGAGGGAGAGAGGGGGGAGTGTCAAACTACATCTGTGCTAGTTCTGTGTAGGCTATAGTGGGGTAGCCCATATGGGGTACAACCCATATTAGGGTTAGTACTTGTACCCACATTTCATTCAATGCACTCATTCCTGCTTGGTATTCTGACAGGGAGGGGGTGAAGGGATGGTAGGGCTGCGACGGCAGGGTGCGAGGGGGTGCTACGACAGGGCGTGATGAGGCAGAGAGGGGCCGCTAGTGGGTCCGCAATATGGATGTACAGGGGCCGCTAGAGCGGCTGTAATGAGGCGTTAGAGGGGTCGCAAGTGGGGCGCAACAGTAGGGCACTAGGGTATGCTAGGGCAAGGGCAGGGCAGAAGCGAGGAACCTAAACCTAGCGTGATACCATGTCAGAATGTGAAGAATAAATGGAATGGTGCATAAAACCCTCTACAGTACAACCCAGCCTTGCCTATAATGTACACATACAAATGCGCATGTGCATGTGTATGTTGACACACTAGACCCGATCATGGATCAACTTCATAACGGGTAGGAGCCGTCACTCCCCACCATAATCGCTCCATGCAATAATAGCATTGACTGCGAAGGTGTCCCTTTCAACGTCTACTTCGTCAGTCACTCTGACGATCTCATGTCAGAAACAAGAAGTGATTGGACTATGAGAACATTGGAGTACAAGTATGAAACCCTAGAATTGTGTACCCCCTAAAGGCTAACCCACTGTAGCCTACACAGCAATAACACATGTATAATGTTTGACACACCCCCATAGGCAAAGTGGGGGAGAGCAAGGGGTCACAAGACCAGTCAAGAAAGGCAAGCAAGCTCAGGGTGGATCACAACGTCACCACACACTCTGAGCACAAGCAAAGAGCCACAAGGCCAGTTCACATGCAGAGGCATATATGTAGTACAAGCATCACAGTGATCTATATCTAGCAAGCATGCAGGTATATATATAGATCACAGTACAGGCAAAGTCTACAACAAGTGAGGAAAAGTGGGCAAAAGCCTTAACAAAGTGCAGAAACGCTGATGATCACCAGGCGGAAGTGCCTTGGTGAATATATCAGCAGTGTTGGCCTGAGTGGCCACGTAACGCAGACGAAGCTGACCACGCTGCTGCAACTCTCGAGCCAGAAAGTACCGTAGAGCGATGTGCTTCGTTCTGTGCTCCAGTCTGTGCTCCTCACAAGAGACAATGGCAGCCTTGTTGTCAACGTACAGCACTGGAGGAGAACGAGGCCGCTCTCCCAGGTCGGTCAGCAGGTAGGTGAGCCAGCGTAACTCCTGAGCAGCCATGGCTGTGGCGTAGATCTCAGCCTCACAACTGGAGCTGAGAACTGAAGACGAACGTGTAGAACGCCAAGAAACTAAGCCAGAGCCAAGACTGAAGGTGTAACCCTGTGACGACCGCTGCATAGCCTGGTCGTCAACCCAAGAAGCGTCTGAGTGCCCAGTGAGAACAACTGGGCTCCCTCCTCCAAGCACGAGCCCCATGCCCGATGTACTGCACAAGTAGCGCAATACCCTCTTTGCAGCATCCCAGTGCACCTTTCGGTGCCTACCAGGAGCCACGTAGCAAGCCAGAAGGCCAAGAGGGTACGCTAGGTCAGGACGAGTGCAAGTCATCAGGTACATGAGGCAACCAACTAGCTCTGGGTAAGGACCACTCGGCTCTACGGACTCATCCGAAGGCAGAGCTGAGAGCGAGTGACCTATAGCTTGAGGAGTGGCCTGTGCTGAGGACCAGGTGAAGCCGAAGCGCTGAAGGACCTGCTGCACCATGTGTGACTAAGTCAAGGTGATGGTGCGGCGTGCTCTGTCCCGGGTGATCTGCAAGCCAAGGTAGCTGCGCAGTTCACCCAGGTCTGTGCACGTGTGTCTCTTCTGCAGTTCGGACTTCACGTGGGCGAGAGCCTCAGTGTCAGCAGTGGCAAAGACCAAGTCGTTGACGTACACGAGGATGTAGAACGGCGGCAGCAAAGTGTCGGTGCGCAGAAACAGCGACAGGTCAGCAGTAGAAGGCGCGAACCCAAGAGCCGCAAGTGTAGTCCTCAGTGTGTCGTGCCACTCACGAGGTGCCTGGCGAAGACCGTAGACTGGCCGCCGGAGGCTCCACTGGGTACCAGGAGGAAACGACCCAGTAAAGCCAGGAGGGCGGCGCAGCCTGATCTCCTCGTGCAGGCTGCCCTGCAAGAAAGCTGTGCTGAAGTCAAGAGAGTGAAGCTCGTAGTCACGCTGAGCGGCAACGTGCAGCAGCACCCGAAGAGTGGTCATCTTCGGGGTGGGGGAGAAGGTCTGGAAGAAGTCGACTCCCTCTCGCTGACTGAAGCCTCGGGCAACGTAACGAGCCTTGAAGACAGGCGGAGAACCCGGCGGCCGCTTCACCCTGAAAATCCACATGCCACTGACGATGTTCGCCCAAGGAGGGGGAACGTCGTCGACGTAAGTGCCAGTGGACTTCCAGGATGCCATCTCTGCGTCCATGGCTGCCTGCCACTGAGAGGAGTAGGGACCCGCAATCGCCTCAGCGTAAGATCGCGGGGTAGGGATGTCTATAGCATCCGGGTCTCCCTCAGGGGCAAGCAGCATGGCCACGAGATGAGGCGCAGCGGCTGCAAGACACTCAAGGTCCTCGTGCCTGTCCTCAAGGACGTCCGTGCCAAGAGCACACTCACCTCCGACGGACGGAGGACAGACAGACTCAGACTCAGCGACAAGGCTAGCAGCATAGTCTAGACGACAGGCAGCAGCAAAGTCAACAAGCTCAGCGACCAAGGCAGACGCAGCAGAAGACTCAAACGAGGGGTCAGTGACAACAGTGGCTAGCAGACGCGTGACAGTAGGGTGCTCAGCACGAAACCGGTCAGACTCAGGGTCCGGAACGTGAGGCAAAGAAGACGCAGGAGGAGACGGCAGAGGAACAGACTGTGGAACAGAGGAAGGACGACGGACGACAAGGTGCGTGCCGGGGACAGTCGGCGAACGTGGACGCGGAAGACGACGACCGGAGCGACCAGAACGAACAGGCGAGACAGGACGCGACGCAGGCTCGCGACTGCTCAGTGTAAGGAGAAGGAGCAGGAAGCGGTGAGCCAGGCAGTAGGGGAAGACCAGTAAAAGACGGAAGACTAAGAACCTGGCGAAGGACAGAGTCAGGCGGCGGCAGAGACGACGGAGACGGCGGAGCGAAGAACAGGCGCGACTGTGTAGTGCCGCCAGCACCAGCAGCTCCAGTACCTACAGAAGCTCCTGTACCTCCAGTAGCTCCACCACCCCCAGCGGCAACTCCTCCAGGACAGTCTCCACCAGCAGCAGCGCCTCCAGAACCAGCACCCCCAGTCGCAGTGTCCCCAGTGGGAGCACCCTCAGACACAGCACCACCAGCCCCAGCAGCTCGAGTACCAGCGGTACGAGCACCTCCGGGACCAGCTAGCAACGTGGGCACCTCCAGGAGACAACGAACCAGCACCACTCTCAGCTCCAGTGACGTCAGTGGAAGCACCGCCAGGAGCAGAGTCCCGAGCTACAGGAGCGCGACGCTGACGGCGACCGTACCAGTCGCGCAGCTGCTGGGAGGTGAGAGGCACACGCGTACGAAGGCGGCTACTCCAAGGAGACCGCGCAACAGCAGACTCTGAACCCTCAGCGCCAGCACTCGTAGCAGCTCCAGAACCTCCAGCTCCAGTGGTAGCTCCAGCAGCTCCAGAACCTCCAGCTCCAGCACCACCTGAGCCAGCACCTCCAGGCTCAGCACCCCAAGGCTCAGCACCCCCAGGCTCAGCACCCCAAGGCTCAGCACCCCCAGGCTCAACACCCCCAGGCTCAGCACCCCCAGGCTCAGCACCCCCAGGCTCAGCACCCCCAGACCCAGCACCCCCAGGCTCAGCACCTCCAGGCTCAGCACCCCCAGGCTCAGCACCCCCAGGCTCAGCACCGCCAGGCTCCTCACCCCCAGGCTCAGCACCCCCAGTCGCAGCACCCCTCGCAGGACCAGAGTCAACAGCTACCTCGACAGGCTCGACCGGGTCTACCTGGGAAACACCTGAGGGAGCAGGACCCTGGGGAGGAAGGGGGTCTACCGAAGGGACACCTGGGGTGAGGAAGAGCGGCGGGGGGGGAAGCGGCGCAGTGCGGTAGGGGAACAGACGGTAAAAGGGTACCGACTCGTCAAAAGTGACGTCCTGAGAGGCGAAGACACGGCGCGAGGTGGGGTGGTAAAACTGCCAGCCAGGCGCGTCAGGGACAAAGCCAAGGAAGACACAGGGAACGGCACGGGAGGAGAGCTTGTCCGCGGACGTATCGCGAACAAGGGCTCGACATCCCCAGACACGGAACACCGACGCATCGCCAACCTCCCCCGTCCAATGCAGTGTGGGCGAGGTCTCCGGAGCAGAGACACGGGGCCAAAGGTTGAGCTGATGCGCAGCGTACCGCACTGCAAACGGCCACAGGAAATGGGGGGCAGCCGCATGGATCATGGAGGTACGAGCGACCTCCATGACTAAACCAATGCGGCGCTCAACAACCCCATTCTGCTGTGGGGAGGCCGGAAGCGTAAAAATCAGGCGGATGCCGTGCTCCGCACAGTAGGCGGCCAGGAGGGCGGAGGAAAACTCACCACCCCTGTCAGAGTGCAGACGCAGGACAGGAAAGTCCGACTGGAACCGCTGGCGGAGCTGGAGACGAGCGGCGCGGATCCAAGGGATCAAAACATCAGGGACCTCACCCTTGTTGCGCAAGGGGAAGACCGTGGTGTAGCGCGTGTAGTCGTCGACGACCAGCAGGAAGTACCGCTCGTGGCCCTGTCACCGGGCGCGGGCCGGGCCCCACACGTCCAGGTGAAGAGTCTGCAGGGGAGCCTCTGTGGGAGGGAACGAGGAGGAGTGAGGGGTGGCGCGCTGCCGCCCCTCGACACAGGGAAGACAGGGAGGAGCAGGCGAGGGTGGGAGGGGAGGGAGAACTCTGGGAAGACCAGAGACAAGGTACCGGGAGTGCATGCCACGAAGGCGCTGCACGGAGGGGTGACCAAGGCGGTGGTGCCAGAGGACGGTCTGGTGCGACAGGGAGCGACACGAGCAGGGAGCCGACAGCTGACCTGACGCAGACGCAGACGCAGCTACCTGAGGGGACTCAGTGGTCAGTGTGTACAGGTCGGACCCCGGCTGCCGAGTGAAGGTAGCTAGGTGGCGACCCGTCCGAGCACACGTACAGTGGGTCACCCGCTCATAGGCAGGGGTGAACTGGTGAACACCCCCATCCTGGAGAGCAGAGCCCGCCACCAAGTTCGTAGAGAACGAGGGGAGGTAGAGACCCGACAGAGTGCCAGACGGGGCCGCAGGACAAGGGAGGACAGTGGAGGAGGTCGCAAGGACCGGGCCCCCAGAGGGGTCAGCAAGGGAGACAGCAACAGGCCGAGCTAGCGGCTCAAGGACAGTGCGGTCACGAAAGAAACAGCGGGAAGCACCTGAGTCCAGTGTGAAGGTGTGCAGTGCCGCAGTAGACCCAGTACCAGCAGACGCAGACGCACGAGCACCTAGCGCAGCAGCCTTACCAGTACCAAGGGTAGTAGACGCACTAGTACCTAGAGCAGCAGTCTCACCAGGCCCAATACCTGGGTCGGGCGGTACACTCAGGTAACAGTCACCCTCAGCACTAATAGTCAATGCATACATGGCAGCAAGGATAGCATCATAATCAAGAGCAAAGACATCAATCCCCTTCCTAAGCAGATCAGACCAGGGAGGCAGCTCAGAGGCGTCAGGGAACTGCTCGCGCCAGGCGTCGTCGAGGCGAAAGAAACAGCGCTGCGCCGTGTGAAACCTCCCACAAGTCTGGCCAGCGCGGTCACCTGTACGGATGACGTACGGGCAGGTACCCTCACCTCCAGACCCCCCACGCTGAGAGTACCACTCACGGAGCTGCTGGGGCGAGGGAGTCTCGCCGGGACGCTGCTGCTGCTGCCTCTGGCCACCGCCGAATCCCCCACACTGCACCGCTCCACCACGCCCGCCACCCGCTCCACCGCCACCACCACTGCCACCACCGCCCCCACCACCCCCACCGCCGCCGCCGCCGCCACCACCCCCTGTGCTGCCACTGACCCCCCCACCACCCGCGCCACTCCCACTTCCGCCACCACCCCCGCCCCCCCCACCCCCTCCACCGCCGCCGCCCCCGCCTCCACCTCCACCACCCCTGCCCCCCTTGCCCCTGCCGCACTTGCGCCTCCCACTAGGAGTAGACGCGGCCCCGATTCCCTCAGCTCCGAGGTAGTCGACAGCAGCAGCAGATGCAATGGAGGGGAGGAGGGGGGAGGGGGAGCACCCCTCAAAGAAGGGGGTGCGGGGGTCACCATGAGAGGCACCTACAGCTACAATGCTCTTCTCAGCTGCTAGGATTTCCTTCTCGAGGAGGTCGACAGTGAGGTCAGTGGGGGAGAGAGCGAGAAACTGGTCCCTGACAGTGCGAAGGGAGTCAGGGAGGCGGGTGACAAGGTGGTATAGGGTGAGGTACATCGGGGGGGGGGGGGTTCTTGGCGAGGAAATCGGGGGGGAGCGCGGCACGGTAGCGGAGGTCACTGGTACGGAGGTGGGTGATGAGGTCAGCTACAGTGGCAAAGGCGGACAGGTCGGGAAAGAGGTAGGGCAGTGAGAGACGGCCTATAGCAGCAGTGGCAGGGGAGGAGTAGCGCGCGACTACGGCGTCGTACAGTTCTTTAGCGGTCTTATGCTGGCCGAAGTGCTCGCGCTCATCTAACGGCAGGTGGCTGCGAACGGCTAGGCGAGCGTGAGCATCACGGGTCTGCCACTGGGAGCGAGCAGTACTGTCAGCAGTAGCGGGAGGTGCGGGAGCGGCGCCTGACGTGTGGTCATACAGGGAGACATCGTCCTTGGCAGTGATCTGGAGGAACAGGTGGAGGTCATCTAACCAAACCTCAAACTTAATCGGGCGGCCCTCAGCGTCAAAGGTGAGAATAGAGGGAGTGGCCATAGTGGCAGTAGCAGTAGTAGGAACAGTAGCAGCAGTAGGAGTAGTAGTAACAGTTGCAGTTGAGGCAGTAGTACAGCAGGAGTTGCTGCAGGTGGGGCACAGTAGGGCGGCGCGGCTCGGTTCGGGCTGCGCGGCTCGGTTCGGGCGGCGCGGTTCGGTTCGGGCGGCGCGGCTCGGCTCGGGCTGGGCTACACGACGGTGCGCGACGGGGGGCGTGCGCGCGTGGGCGGCTGTAGCGGGCGGGCCGTGGCTGTGCGTGGGCCTGACTAGCGCGCGGGCGGCGGTCTAGAGGGGCGTCGCGGCGGCCTAGGGGCGGGGCTGCGACACCCTGGGCGGCGGTCGACGGGCGGCTAGGGGCTGCTCGTAGGCGGCGCCGGTCGCGTGGGCGGTTAGGGCCGGCGCGCGCTCAGAAAAAAGGCCGCGCGCGGGCCGCTAGTGGGCTACGCGCGCGAAAAAAAAGAAAGCCGCGCGCGGCACTAGCGAGCTGCGCACGGGCAGCAGGAGGAAGAGAGGCGCACGAGGGCGCACTAGGAGAGAGGCGCTCGAGGGCGCTTCTAGCGGTGGGCCCTTAGTTAAGCGGTCCTAGGACTAGGACCTAAGCTCTTAATACCATGTCAGAAACAAGAAGTGATTGGACTATGAGAACATTGGAGTACAAGTATGAAACCCTAGAATTGTGTACCCCCTAAAGGCTAACCCACTGTAGCCTACACAGCAATAACACATGTATAATGTTTGACATCTCATTGGTAAGTTCCGATTCTTCCTCGATCCCATCATAGATCTTCGCAGATTGGTAAGCTAGGTCATTGTACAACAGTTTGATCAGCATCTCTGGTTCCGTCATACCCCGGATATACCCCCATGGGGGGCAATAATAAAACAGGTTTTTTTAGGGGGGGTGGGCTTATAATCGAGTAAATTTATAAGCGCCGGCGTTTATAAAACGACATATATATTTTATATATTTTTTAACACCAAGCTGTAGATCTCGTGCTTGCCTTTTTCAATCGAGTCGAAGTTACATGGGGTCGTCTGTGAAATTCTTGCGCGCGCTGGAGATACACCCACTCTGACAGCTCCTGACAGCTTCTGACAGCTCCTGACTGCTCCTGCTGACTGGACCCGCATCCAGTGCTGTCAGAATCCCATCCACTAACCACTGGGATAAAAGGGCTTGTTTATATAGCGGGTGAGTGCGCCCATAACCCCCCAGGCCGACGTGCCTGTAACCCTTCCCTAGGATCATCGAGGATCTCCAGTGGACCTCTGACACCCCCCCGCACTGGGATGCCCGAAGTGCACACACCGGGAATCGAACCCGAGACCTTCGCTCTGATAACATGTCAGAATCCCAGTCACTAACCACTGGGATAAAAGGGCTTGTTTATATAGCGGGTGAGTGCGCCCATAACCCCCCACGCCGACGTGCCTGTAACCCTTCCCTAGGATCATCGGGGATCCCCAGTGGACCTCTGACACCCCCCCGCACTGGGATGCCCGAAGTGCACACACCGGGAATCGAACCCGAGACCTTCGCTCTGATACCATGTCAGAATCCCAGTCACTAACCACTGGGATAAAATGGCTTGTTTGTGTAGCGGGTGAGTGCGCCCATAACCCCCCAGGCCGCCATGCCTGTAACCCTTCCCTAGGATCAATCAGGGATCACCAGTGGACCTCTGACACCCCCCCGCACTGGGATGCCCGAGGTGCACACACCGGGATTCGAACCCGAGACCTTCGCTCTGATACCATGTCAGAATCCCAGCCACTAACCACTGGGATAAAAGGGCTTGTTTGTGTAGCGGGTGAGTGCGCCCATAACCCCCCAGGCCGCCATGCCTGTAACCCTTCCCTAGGATCATCGGGGATCCCCAGTGGACCTCTGACAAGTGCAGGGTCTAAATGTGAAGGGAAGTGAATCTGCAACACATCCCCCTGCTAAAGTAAATATCGTTACAGTGTTTCGAACACATTTCAAAATTTAAAGTTTACGTACACTTATAATAAAACAAGTTTTTTCAGGGGGTGCGCTTATAATCTAGCAGCGGATATAAGCGCCATGCGCCAATTAAAAGCGCTAGACGCTTATCCGAGGGTTGCGCTTATATCCGGGGTATGACGGTAGTCTCTTTCAAAATCTGGATCAGAGCAAGTGACCACCAGAGCCATAAGAGTTTGAGAAAATTCCGCATGTCAATAAATGATAGGTTTGCTCCAAAGTTATTGGTCCAATAAATCCCAAACGTGCCTCTTGCTGCTTTCGGCTTTTGTAAACTAACATGTGCCCAACCTCAACGTCCAAGGTCCCCACCTAGCTAGGAACCCTCACTATTTTTGCATAGGCCATCTTTTGAATGAACACTTCAAGGCGCAGTATAATCAGGTTCCAGGCTGCTTTCGGCATTTGTGCACCCCAACAAAGTTTTCTACGGTACATTGAAATTTCTGCACACTAATGTTTTTTTATAATCTTTTAGTTGTCGTGTTGACAAGTTGAACACTGATTCTCCAGCAAGACGGGGGCATATCGAGGGGAGGATGTAGGGGCCTGGAAACAGCATGCGCTGCAATCACTATCTAGAAGCCTCGAATAACGCGCTCTCGCCTTCCCTGTCGCTCTCGTTTCCCATTGCCATCAACCTCGCTTCCTTCCCCGTCACCCTCGCTTCCCTTCCCCGTCGCACTCGTTTCCCCTTTCATTGCCCTGCCCGTCCCCCTCGCTTCCTCTGCTCGTCGCTCTCGCTTCCTCTGCTCGTCGCTCTCGCTTCCCCATTCGTCTCCCTCCGAGGGAGTCCCCGTCGCCGTCGCTTCCCCCTCCCCGTCGCCTTCGCTTCTCCCTCCGCGTCGCCTTCGCTTTTCCCTCCCCGTCGACCTCGCTTCCCCTGCTCGTCGCCCTCGTTTCCCCTGCTCGTCGCTCTCGCTTCCCCATTTATCTCCCTCCGAGGGAGTCCCCGTCGCCTTCGCTTCTCCCCTCCCCGTCGCCTTCGCTTCTCCCTCCGCGTCGCCTTCGCTTTTCCCTCCCCATCGCCCTCGCTTCCTCAGTCATCTCCCTCCTCGTCGCCCTCGATTCCCCTGCTCGTCGCCCTCGTTTCCCCTGCTTGTCGCCCTCGTTTCCCCTGCTCGTCGCTCTCGCTTCCCCATTCATCTCCCTCCCCGTCGGCTAGACAGAACCCCTAGTGACGTCAGCATGGCAGATCTGCTCCGCGATCTTGACAGCTGGCAGCAGCTGGCAGAGGCGGCGCGGCCGGGCGGCGGAGGTGCGGGTAGAAGCCGCGAGGGTGGCGATTCTGGGAGGGGGAGGAGGAAGGAGAAGGAGGGTGGGAAAGCCAAGGTAGGGACGGTCCCACCAAGGGTAGATAGACATGGGTAGATGGACATGGGTAGTGGCTCTGGGAGGGGAAGGGGGGAGGAGGAAGGAGAAGGCGTCGGGGAAAGCCAAGGTACGAATGGCTCCCGATTGATTTAGCGTGCTACGGTGAAGGGTAGATGGTTGAGTTTTATATATATATATATTCTAGAAATTGGAAAACTGTCGCAAGCCGCAAGGGTAGCGACTGTGGGAGGGGAAGGAGGAAGGACAACGCGTTGGGGAAAGCCAAGGTAGGAGTGGGTCCGCTTGATTTAGCGTGCTATGTTGAAGGGTATATTGAGATTGGTGGGTCGACCGCCCACTAGATTGTATCAGTGTTTAGACATCGGAAGAGTGATATCACATGTATATCTCCCTCACTCTTATATCGCTCTTCTTATATCACTCTTATAGCGCATAGTTTCCCTATGAAGGTTTTTACTATTTTGCGTTTCGGCTTCCCTCCGTTCCCTGTGCATATTGCTGCCATATGGATTTGTGCATGCATGTGCATATGCATGTTGCTGCCACGTGGATATGTGCTACATGCTTACATGCACGTGCATGTGCACGTGCATGTGCCTGTGCATGTGCATGTGCTTGTGCATGTGCATGTGCATGTGCATGTGCCTGTGCATGTGCATGTGCATGTGCATGTGCATGTGCCTGTGCATGTGCATGTGCATGTGCATGTGTATGTGCATGTGCACGATGCCTGGGTGCATGCATGCATCATGGTGCTGTCAGGACGGCACGGCAGCAGCAGCAAAGAAGAAAGCCAAGTCCAAAGTCAACAGCACGAGTACCACGTCAGCACAGGCCACGTCAGCACCGGCCACGTCAGCAGCACCGTCATCATCATCATCATCACCATCAGCTGCAGCAGCTGCAGCATCAGGAGGAGGGCGGCTGATCAGGCACACGGTGGACTACTTTCGAGAGCACTGGGTTCCGCCTCCCCCTCCTGTGCGTATGCTATAGCTGCAGTGAGAGAAAGTGGGGAATGGTCTGGGTGGGCAAAGGGGAAAAAGGGGGAGGGCGGCCGATCAAACACACGGTGGACTACTTTCGAGAGCACTGGGTCCTGCCTCCCCCTCCTGTGCGTACACTATTTTCAGTGAGGGGAAGGGAGGGACGAATGATTCGTGTGGGAAAAAGGGGGTTGAGGGGGTTGAGGGGGGTCTTAGATGCTCAAAACGCACTCAATCAGCCACACAGTGAACTGCTTTCGAGAGCACTGATCCCCTGTGAGCACTGATCCCCTGTGAGCACTGATCCCCTGTGTGCCTGACTGAGTGTATTTCGCGCTTTCCCCTCCTGTGCGTTGACTACAGCTGAGCTGCGTATGTCTAATCATTGTGGGCCCAACTCCCCAGGTGAACGGCGAGCCGTCGACGTCAGCGCCAGGCTGGAACATCGGTTTCTTAGGTGGCGGCAGCAAGAAGACAACAGGGCAAGCCAGAGCGACAGGAGCAGCAGCAGGTGGGAAAGCGACAGGCGGGGGGGCAGCAGGCGGAGCAACGGCAGGTGGGGGAGCAAGAGGAGTGGAACCGAAAGCATCAAGGGCAGGAGGAGGGGGAGGGAGCAGCGGTGGGGGAGGAGGAGGGGGAGCGAGCAGCGGTGGGGGAGGAGGAGGGGCGATTGGGGAAGCGGGGGGGGCAGCGGAGTTGATTGGCAGACTGGCGGCAGCAGCGGATGTTGGGGGGGAGGGGGAGGGGGACGGGGGAGAGATTGGGGTTGTGGGGGCGGGCAGGGGAGGCATGGAGGCAGCGGCTGCAGCAGAGAAAGAGAGGGTGAGTGGGGGAAGGAGGAAAGGGAGTGAGAAGAGCAGAGGAAGGCAAGGGATAGGAAGCGTGGCAGCTGAGGGAATTTGGAGCGTAGATTTAAAAGTGGGAAGAGTAGGCTTGGAGGCGTCTTTTTAGGCGGGTCGTGCGACATTTGAGTCTTTTTAGGCGGGTCGTGCGACATTTGAGTCGACTCAAAGGTCGTTCTGATGATGTGCTCTTGTGTTACCCCTCAGATCACCACGCTCCATCCCATCCCATGCTCCCCCTCCTGTTGCTCGGAGGTGTTTCGAAGCCCAAACCCGCTCTGTCCATCTGCTTTCCCACGTCCCTGCATCTGTGCTTGCATGCTTTTGAGGCTCCTCAAAGCACGTCCCTGCATCTGTGATTGCATGCTCTCATCAGGGCAACGGGCATTTCAAGGCTGGTTGCTTCGAAGAAGCCCTCTCCTGCTACTCCCAAAGCATTGCTCTCCATCCCACCGCTGTGGCATTCGCCAACCGAGCCATGGCTGCACTGAAGCTGGGCAGGTGAGAAGAAGGGGGATGGGATGGTATCAGGCCCAGACACCTGAGAACATGCCCCTCACTTTAGAGGCGCGTCAAAAGGAGAAGGCTTTTGAGGCGCGTCAAAAGGAGAAGGGGGATGGTATCTGGCCCAGACACCTGAGCACATGCCCCTCACCCTAGCGTGCTACACTTCTTGAGGCACCTAGAAAAATGCACCCTGTCGTTCTGCTCCCAAGCATTGTCCTTTTGAGACGTCTCAAAAACCTGTCGTTCTGCTCCCAATAATTGTCCTTCATTTTCATCGCACTGCTGCGTCTTTCCTCAGCTGAAATATGGCAGCACTGAAGCTGGGTAGGTGAGACATAAGTTTTTGTGTGCATCCAATGTTCTTGTATTCAGTGTGCTCATATCGAAGGTGTTTAAGTCAGGTGCGAGGAGCGCAAGGCAGCTTGCTTGATAGGTTGCATCATTCATTCCAAATGTGCATGGATTGAATGGTCCTGTATCCAATGTGCCTTTATCTGATGTGCTTCTATCCATTCCATTCTGCTCGATTCCTGGTTGCTTGTATCGAGTGTGTCTGTATCAGTTACGAGGAGGCTGAAGCGGACTGCACAGAAGCGTTGGATCGGGACGATGAGTATGTGAAGGCGCTCGCGAGGAGGGCTACTGCGAGACTGAGGCTTAGTCGACCCATTGACGCTCTGCAAGGTGAGGGGTCTTGTCTTGTTGCTCAGACAGAAGCGTTGGATAGAGACAATGGGTATGTGAAGGCGCTCGCCACGAGAGCTACTGCAAGGCTGAAGCTCAGTCGGCCGATCAACGCGCTGCAAGGTGGGTGGGGCGCGGTGGGATGCGGTGCAACGTGCCTTGTTGCACGAGCAACCTTGCCTTGTTGCACGGGGACAGTGAGGATGTGAAGGCGCTTGCCGTGAGGTGAGGGCTGCAGCGTGATGCAGGCACAGACTGAGTCGATGCATTGAACTGTAAGGTGAGGCTCGGTGAGGCTCGGTGAAGCTCGGTGAGGCTCGGTGAAGCTCGGTGAAGCTCGGTGAAGCACCACTGACATAAAGCAAGGAATGTTGCTTGATCCTAGCAAGGCAGAATCTGCTGAAGCAGCAAGCACGGCATACACTATCCCAACCTCACCTCCTCCCCATCCCCTTTTCTTGAGTCCGTCTCCCAACCCTCTCCACTCCACAGACATTACCCCAAGGCCTTTCGCTTGATCCTGGCAACAGGGACGTGCTAAAGCAGCACGCAGAGAGGCGAACGACCCTCTTCACATGCCCTATCTCCCCTCCTCTCCATGCGTTCCCGCTTCTCTCCCCCTCTCGTCCACCCCCCATCCCGGGCCACAGACATCACCCAAGGCCTTTCCCTTGATCCCGGCAACAAGGATTTGCTGATTAAGCAGGCAGAGGGGAATGTTACTTATCCACACGGCCAATCTCCTCTCCTCTCCTCACACGGCCAATCTCCTCTCCTCTCCTCCATCCCCTCCTCTTGCCTCCATCTCCCACTCTTCTACAGACATCACCCAAGGCCTCTCTCTTGATCCCGGCAACAAGGATTTGCTAAAGCAGCAAGTTCAGGCGAACGCTCTACTGCAGAAGCAGGCCAAGGAGGTGGGTGCTGAGGGGTGGAAAGCGGTTTGACACGGTGCTGAGTGGGTGGCGAGTAGATGGTGAGTAGATGGTGAGTGAATTCGTTAAATGTTATTGAGATCCCTACCCCAAAGCGAGGGGCAGCAAGTGGCAAACTAGGGGGTGGGTTTTGAGACGAGTTGGAAATTATATTTATATTTCACCTCGAGGTTTGAACCCACCACGCTCGTATCCTCTTGTTTTCGCCCCTATGATTGATATAAACTACTGTGACCATTTCAATCAGGGCGTGGGTGTGATTGCGAAGGCCTTTGAGCGAGGAACAACAAGCTGCCCGATCGCAGCGCCTGGGATGGCTTTTGAGTCGACTAAATAAGACAATTCATGAATCACCTTGCTTTGTAATATTATACCACGCTCGTAATCAACTAGGTCGTGGCTAGGCATGAGCACGGGCCGGGCCGGGCCCGGCCCTGGTCGGGCCACGCCGGGCCCTGCAAAAAACCGGGCCGGGCCTGGCCCGGCCCGACCCGGGCCGAATCAGGAAGATTGTGGCCCGAGCCCGGGCATATGGTACTCGGGCCAGGGTGGCCAGACCCGGGCCGTGCAAGGCCCGACCCGGGTCGGTCCCGGCCCGGCCCGGGTGGTCATTTGATGCAGTAGCTCATGCTTTAGGGCCAGCTTTTAAGTCCCATGGCCCTAAGGGCCCGACCCGGGCCGCGCTTCGAGGCGGGCCGGCCCGGCCCAGCCCGGCCCGCCACGGGCTGAAACCCAAAATCTGAGGCCCGGCCCGGGGCAATTCCGGACCGGCCCGACCCGGGCCGGGCCCAGCCCGGATTTTTGCTCATCCCTAGGCGTGGCGTGGGTGTGTGTGATTGCCAAGAGAGTGATGGCAAGTGGCTAGGCTGTGATGCATTTGGAGTGAAGGTGAAATTCGCCTTGTTTTGAGAGCTCTATGAAAAGCCCTGTTTTTGAATTCCCTGTTTCATGCAGGGAGCGGGTGTGATTCCCAAGGCTCTTAAGGGAGGGGCAGTAGGCTGCCAGGTCATAGAGGCTTCTGAGTGAACTCGAAGCATACCTTGCTTTGAGTGTGCTATATCCCGCCCTGTCTTTGAATGAATCCTCTGTATTATCCAGGGAGTGGGTGTGATTGCAATGGCTCTCAAGGGAGGGACGGCAAGCGGCCGCCAGGTTGAAGTGCCTTTTGAGTGAACTCTCAGTTCACCTTGCTTTAAGTGTTCCATACACGCCCTGTGTTTAAATGCCCTGTTCCATCCAGGGAGTGGGTGTGATCGCAAGGCGCTCAAGGGAGGGACAGCAAGCGGCCAGGCTGTAGTGCCCTAAGTTGGAAAAAACGCTTGTTTGAAGTTGCGTATTGAGTTTATACGCGTCTAGAATTCGTACGCTGCGTATTTTTCTAAAATTCGCCAGATTTCGCTTGGTCTGACCGGAAAAAAAATCATCAGTTGATTTTGCGATCTGGTGAACTCAAATTTGAGTCTCGAAATTCAGATCTGAGTTCGCGCATTGCAAATGCTACCTCGGATCTAAATTTCGAGATTGTTTGGTGGATAATCCCCTCCTATCCACCGCTCAACAACCCACTCCAACCCCATCATATTACCAATCCTTTCCAATGTGTTGCCAACCCCAACCAGACTCATCCTCCCCACTCAATGTAGGTCGTTTTTCCCTTCGATAATCTCCGCGTTCGATTTTTTCCTCCCCTTATTTTACTTGCGACGATGACGTACTACCGCAGCGCCCGTCTCCATCTCTTGACCTAGCATCTAACCTGCCCGGGAAAAACCTTTTTCCTGCCCGGGCAAGCGTATTCATGTGCATACCAGACCCCTCATGGCCAGCGTTTTGCGTTTGTACGCTAGCGTTTATACGAAAGCGTACAAAACGCAATACGCGTTTTTTCCAACTTAGGTAGTGCCTTTTGAGTGAACTCAAAACAGAATTCACCTTGTTTTGAGTGAACTCAAAACAGAATTCACCTTGTTTTGAGTGAACTCAAAACAGAATTCACCTTGTTTTGAGTGAACTCAAAACAGAATTCACCTTGTTTTGAGTGAACTCAAAACAGAATTCACCTTGTTTTGAGTGAACTCAAAACAGAATTCACCTTGTTTTGAGTGAACTCAAAACAAGAATTCACCTTGTTTTGAGTGAACTCAAAACAGAATTCACCTTGTTTTGTTGAGTGAACTCAAAACAGAATTCACCTTGTTTTGAGTGTTCCATGTTACGATTCACCCGTCTGTTTAAATTTCCCTGTTTCATCCAGGGAGTGGGGGTGATTGCGAAGGCGCTCAAGGGAGGCACAGCAAGCGGCGAGGTTGTCGTGCCTGGGGTGTCAGGGATAGCAGGGGGAGCAGGAGCATCAGGAGGAGTCGCAGTGACTGTTTCAGGGCTTACTACAGATGTTACAGGAGGAAAAGCGGTTCAGGAGATTAAGGAGGTTAAGGGGATTCAGGATACTAAGGAGATTAAGGGGGTAAAGGAGATTAAGGAGGTGAAGGAGATTAAGGAGGTGAAGGAGAATAAGGAGGTGAAGGAGATTAAGGAGGTGAAGGAGATTAAGGAGGTGAAGGAGGAGAAGGCGGTTACAGAGGTTGAGAGGGGTGCAGAGAGTTCAGAGGCCACAGAAGTTGGTGGGGTCACAGGGGATGGAAGGGTCGCAGGGGATGGAAGGGTCGCAGGGGATGGAAGGGTCGTAGGGGATGGAAGGGTCGTAGGGGATGGAAGGGTCGTAGGGGATGGAAGGGTCGTAGGGGGTGCAGAGGCAGGGGGAGGCGCAGGGGGAGGTGCGAAAGGAGGTGGGGGGGAAGGTGTGGAGGGAGGTGTGGGGATTTTAAGGATCAGTGATGTTACAGAGGCGGATTCACAAGGGAAGGGACCCGTTTCGCCTGGAGCAGAGAATAAGGGGAAGGCAGAACACGAGAAGGAGGAGGAGGAGGCATTAGGAACACAGGCGGAGGGAACGCAAGAGGTTAGGGAGTCAAGTGCACTTCAAGTGCGCCAGAGAGCATCGACTGCGCTTTTGGATGGCTCTGCTCCTCTGCTGCCCACTTCCCTCGCTCCCTCTGCCTCCCCTGCAATTGCGACAGCTGCCATGGCCCCTGCAATTGCGACAGCTGCCATGGCCCCTGCAATTGCTACAGCTGCCATGGCCCCTGCAATTGCGACAGC
This sequence comes from Closterium sp. Yama58-4, assembly GCA_947470075.1. Taxonomy (NCBI): domain Eukaryota; kingdom Viridiplantae; phylum Streptophyta; class Zygnematophyceae; order Desmidiales; family Closteriaceae; genus Closterium; species Closterium sp. Yama58-4. Next base: position 430,976 of record CANIUD010000006.1, read on the forward strand.
TGCCATGGCCCCTGCAATTGCGACAGCTGCCATGGCCCCTGCAATTGCGACAGCTGCCATGGCCCCTGCAATTGCGACAGCTGCCATGGCCCCTGCAATTGCGACAGCTGCCATTGCCCCTGCCTCTGCTACACAAGCGGACTCCTCCTCTCACCTCCCAAAGCCATCCTCCTCCTCTCCATCCGCCCCTCCTTCCCTTCTTTCCGCCTCCCCTCCCCCTGCTTCTTCCCTCTCCACCCCTCCTATCTCCCCCGTACCTTCGACTGCTGCTAGTGTCGTTGCCGTTCCCAGTCAGCGCGGGGTCGAGCTGACGTCAGTGCATGACGTGGCGGTCGAAGGGACTTACGGGCCAACTCGAAAGTCACTGCGGGGTGTAGAGCTGACGTCAGCACATGAGACGGCAGTGGAACGGGCGGCGGAGATTCTGCGAGAAAAGGCAGCTGCTGCAGAGATGATGGGAGTGGGGCGGCACGAGGGGGAGCGGGGATTGAGACAGGAGTTAGGGGTAGGGCAGCAGCAGGAGCAGCAGCCAGCAGCGGTAGCAGCCGCAGCAACAGTAGAAGCACCAGCAGCAGCAGCAGCCCCAGTGGCCTCTCCTGCTCCCCAGTCAGCATTGGAGTTTGAGAGGCGGTGGCGGCGGCTGCAGGGGTGTGACGACGCACAGGCTGCCTTGATCAAGGTGAAGGGTGAGGGGTGAGGGGGGAGGGGGGAGGGGTGAGGGGGGAGGGGTGAGGGGTGAGAGGTGAGTGGTATGAGTGGTGAGTGGTATGAGGGCTACAATGGCAAGCTTGCCAAGGCAGCACTAGTGGCCCCTTTCTCCCCAGTCAGCGTTGGAGTTTGGGAGGCAGTGGCGGCGACTGCAGGGGTGTGATGCTGCACCTCCTGCCCACCTGTCAACCATCTTCTAAAACTCTTTCCGGCCTCTCACCTCCCCTCTCACCTCCCCTCTCAATCCATCCCATCCCCTCCCTTCTCCCCATTCTCCACCCTGCAGTCACTCCCGCCTGCCCGCCTATCAACCATCTTCAAAGACTCTCTCTCTCCGCCGCTCCTCGCTGCAGTGCTCTCCATAATCCTTTCAACTCTCTTCAGGTAATGCCTGCCCTACCGCTTCTTTCCCTCCTGTTCCCTTCCCACTCTCCCTCTCTCCGTCGCTCCTCGCTGCAGTGCTCTCCATAATCCTTTCAACTCTCTTCAGGTAATGCCTGCCCTACCGCTTCTTTCCCTCCTGTTCCCTTCCCACTCTCCCTCTCTCCGTCGCTCCTCGCTGCAGTGCTCTCCATCATCCTTTCAACTCTCTTCAGGTAATGCCTGCCCTACCGCCTCTTTCCCTCCTGTTCCCTTCCCACTCTCCCTCTCTCCGTCGCTCCTCGCTGCAGTGCTCTCCATAATCCTTTCAACTCTCTTCAGGTAATGCCTGCCCTACCGCCTCTTTCCCTCCTGTTCCCTTCCCACTCTCCCTCTCTCCGTCGCTCCTCGCTGCAGTGCTCTCCATCATCCTTTCAACTCTCTTCAGGTAATGCCTGCCCTACCGCCTCTTTCCCTCCTGTTCCCTTCCCACTCTCCCTCTCTCCATCGCTCCTCGCTGCAGTGCTCTCCATAATCCTTTCAACTCTCTTCAGGCAATGCCTGCCCTACCGCCTCTTTCCCTCTTGTTCCCTTCCCACTCTCCCTCTCTCCGTCGCTCCTCGCTGCAGTGCTCTCCATAATCCTTTCAACTCTCTTCAGGCAATGCCTGCCCTACCGCCTCTTTCCCTCCTGTTCCCTTCCCACTCTCCCTCTCTCCGTCGCTCCTCGCTGCAGTGCTCTCCATCATCCTTTCAACTCTCTTCAGGTAATGCCTGCCCTACCGCCTCTTTCCCTCCTGTTCCCTTCCCACTCTCCCTCTCTCCATCGCTCCTCGCTGCAGTGCTCTCCATAATCCTTTCAACTCTCTTCAGGCAATGCCTGTCCTACCGCCTCTTTCCCTCCTGTTCCCTTCCCACTCTCCCTCTCTCCGTCGCTCCTCGCTGCAGTGCTCTCCATCATCCTTTCAACTCTCTTCAGGTAATGCCTGCCCCACCGCTTCTTTCCCTCCTGTTCCCTTCCCACTCTCCCTCTCTCCGTCGCCCCTCGCTGCAGTGCTCTCCATCATCCTTTCAACTCTCTTCCAGTGAACACCAACTCACAAGTGTTTTGTTTATTTAATTCAATGACAAAGTGTTACAGCTGCAGTCGAACCTGCTTTAAGAAGGTTCGACTGCAACCCAGTCGAGCTGGCAGGGCAGCTCATGGTGGAAAACTGCATCGCCGCTACAACAACACTCTCTTCATCTATGGTCAGGTACGCCTTCCCCCTCCCCCAGGTGTGCCATCCCCCAGGTTTTCCCTCCCTCAGGTGCGCCTGGCCATCTGGGGGACCAGGCAACATGTTGATAGATACATAGCACTGATGAAATACTATGGGTGATGTGACGTCAACCACCCAGTCATACCGGTAGTCTTGTGATTGGTACATGGGAACAAGCTTTCATGTATTATTCTAGATTGAAGGCCACCTCAGATCATTAGTGGTGGTAAAGTAATGTTTTCAGAGTTTATTGATGTGTCTCAATAGAGGATAGAAAAAGCATATTGTTTCAGAGACTTGGTAATTCATTGCGTCGTACTAGAATTTAAGAAATGCTCCTCAAAATAACACCAAACCTTCTATATCGAATATGTTGCAGCAGGTCAAGCCATTGAACTGTTGTATGTCATCTTTTGGTTTCGGTTGTGGATCGCCCATGTTTTCATCACGGAGGAGCAAGTGAGACAAGCTCTTGACTTGGAAACACGGAAGTTGAGGAAAATAAGAGCTTTCCTCAATTTCCGTGTTTCGCACGCCAAGAGCTCGTCTCACTTGCTCCTCCGTGATGAAAACATGGACGACAGACAACCGAAACCGAAAGATGAAATACAGCAGTTCATCTGTTGCCCCCAGATGGCCAGGCGCACTTGGGGGGGGGGGGAAACCTGGGGGAGGGCACACCTGGGGGAGGGGGAGGGCGCACCTGGCCATAGATGAAGAGGGTGGTGTTGTAGCGGCAATGCAGTTCTCCACCATGGGCTGCCCTGCCAGCTCGAGCAACCCAGTGCCCTGCCAGCTCTAACAACCAACCCAGTGCCCTGCAATGCTTTATATCTTCCCATTTGATTGCACGCATCTGCCCATCTGTCCTCTCCCGCACATCCATGCATGCCCTCTCTTTTCCAGCATCTCAAAAGTCTTCACGTCATGTATCTTGAGCATGTTCATGTTCACGATTTTCGTAGTCGACTCTGCTTTTGAGTTGACTCAAAAGTCGACTCAGTAAATCGGCTCACTCTCTTCCACTTGCAGGCAAGGATGAAAAATACGGCAATTGTATTATACGGTCCGTATAATATGGTCGTATTTTACGGCCAATTTTTAAAAAATCGGCCGTATTTTTGCTGGAGTTTTTTTTTCTGCAAAAAAAAACGTGACTTGCTACCAACATGAAAGAAATTGCTAACTACAGGCCTAAAATGGTATAAATCATTTCTATGCCTAGAAAAACGCTCCCCCACGGAAACTCGGACTATTATAGGCGGCCCCGCTTGTGCGGCGATTTCACCCGCCGATCTGCGCAGATCGGCGATTTCGCTCATAGCTCTGCATAGATTGGCGGTTCGTCGGTCAATTTGATTTCGCCACGAACGGAGTGAGGAAAGCCAGGCTGCCAGGCACCCCTTCCTCCCCGTCAAAATTGTTGGAACTGAATGTCCCAACCAATTTGTCGCCACTTACCACTTGTCACCGCACTGGATCTACAAGACCCAACCCCCCATACACTTTCACAGATCTCGACATTTACCTTCGCCCAACCCTAGCGCAAGCCTTAGCCCGTAACTCAAGACTATTACTGACGGCCACGGAAATTGTCTGAGCTTCTGTGGGGATGTTCCTGGGCTCCACGGAAACTCAAAATCCCCCTAAGTATTTTTTGAGCACGACGGTCAACACCGAGGTTTAGAAATGCTTTCACAAATCTCCGTTTCAAAATTTTGGCCGTAAAAAACGACCGTATTTTTGAACCAACCCAAAAATGCAAGGTCTGACCGTATTTTACCGTTTAATACGACCGTAAAATACGATACCGTATAATACGGTAAATTTTCAAAATTTCGGTCGTATTTTTGAACCTTGCTTGCATGCCTCACCCTCCCTCGCTCCCTCCCTCCGACACGGATGGCATAACACCACTGGCTCTGCTTCCTGCCCTCTCCTCACACCCCTCTCTCCCTGCCATCTCCCCACACCCCTATCTTCCTGCCCTCTCCTCACTCCCCTCTCTCCCCTTCCTTCCGTTCCTCGCCCTCTCTCCCTCCCAGCTCGGATTCCGGAGCAGCCGTGGCTCTGCTCTCCGCCTTTCCTTCTGTGCCGCGCTTTCCCATCCTCCTCCTCTGCATGCCGTCTGCTGACAAGCAACGTGAGTCTCACATGTAATGTAGAGAGTGCAGAGAGGAACATTTTATCCCCTTGGAAGAGGAACATCCCTCTTGCCATTCCTTTCCTGCTCCTTTCGTTTGTTCTCCCGTTCGACTGCCTGTTTCTGCCTCTCACATCTTTCTATCCTCAGAAAAGAAGCCCTATCTGCTTCCACCCCTGCCCCTGGGCGACCCTTCATTCCATTCTTGCCACTCTTCCCTTCACCTCTTCCTTCCCTTCTCGCCCCTCTCCCCTTCACCCCAATTGCTCTGCTTCTGCCTCGCAGGTCTTTCCACCCTGTGGGATGAAGCCCTCTCGGCCTCCATTCCAGCCGCTGCCACCCATACTACCCTGCAGCACCTGCGCTCAGCGTACAAGCTCTAGGCACGCTGAACAGCAGTACAACGAGCATGTACAAGCTCTAGGCACCCCACACACTGACCAACAATTAGTCGGGGCTACTGCTGGCATGTTCTGCCATGCCGCTGCCTCCCATGCAGCCCAGCAATAGCTGGGCTCAGCTTACTAGCTCTAGGTGCTCCACACCACACACCCACCGACGCTTTGTAGACCACACGCCTCTAGGGGCTCTGCACACCCACGCCTCCTGCGGCGAGAGACCCCCTCGTAGAGAACGAGCCTCTGGCAGCCTTGAAAGGGCCGTTTCTTCCACACGGGGGGGAGTGCATGGCCAGCAGAGCAGGAATGGGACTGCAATTTGTTGTCAAGGACAGCTTGAAGCTGTCGTTGACGCCCAAATCTGCTGTGATGGCGACGTGTGGCTGGATTCAAGGGTGCGTTGGCAATCGTGCTGGAGAAACAACCAATGAGGCGACATGGCGTGTCGCGGGCAACGAAGCAGTGTTTTATGCCAGTGGTCACAAGCGACAACGCGCGGTTGTGGGGGTGTGGTACAGTTTGTCACCACGCGGAGTATGGCCTGATCCGCGGTAAAAAAGTTTCGGTATCAGGGTAGTCTACACCGTACCCTGATACCGTCAGGCTAACCATAAATCCTATCAGTGTAGAAAAGAACATGCTCTTTTTAGAAAAAGGTAACTACCGTCATCGCCCGGATATAAGACATATATGTCTTATCTCGTACACGGGCAAAAAAAGATGTTTATGACATATATGTCTTATAGCTTGGGTTGTCTTGTATTTGGGACGGTTTAGGGTGTCTTATAAATGGACATAAAACCGTTTAGAAGATACCCCCTCGTTATACAATTGCCCCTAATTCCTACACTTCCTTAACCCGTACACACAAACAGGTGTCTTATAATGAGGCTAGCCTGTTTATAAGAGACACCCGGATAATAGACAACCCCTGTCTACTATTCAACACTGTCTACTATCCGGGCGATGACGGTATCGTCGAATCCTGATTTGGGCAGGGTAATCCTCAAAAAGCGGCCGCCCCCAGGGTAATCAGGGCGTTTTACCCTGATATTTTGGGCCTTGATTCCCACCCATTTTCAACTTTTTAAGTCCAGAATGCCTACTGGAGAGCCCGATCCACCTGATAGCACGAGAAACGGCCTCTCCGTGCTGGGCGTTTTACCACGCCTTAGCAAGAACTACGCCGTACCCATCGCACAGAGTAGGCAGTGGGGGTGGCACTGAGTAGGTGTGTTGTGAATGTCATGTCATGCTCTCCCAGACCTCATTGACTTTGTGTGTGCTACTTTATTATGTCAGTATACGGTAAATAACTTAGCTCACAAAATAGTGGCTGAAACAGGCTTAGCCTAAAACTACCCTGCTCAAATCAGGCTAGTGGTTGATTTACCGTGCTGCAAACAGGGTACGAATTTTTTTACCCTAGGGGTCTGGTTAAGGAGGGGCTGGAACCCTGATTTGTAAGGGTAGGCCTAAACCAATTTTGGGCCCTGTGTTAAATTATATCTGTATGTTGTAGGCTACAGTGGGGTAGCCACTAAGGGGTACAACCCCTTTAGGGTTTCATACTTGTATCACATTCTTTCCTTAGTTCATCATTCTTGTCCATTACTTTGACGTGGTATTAAGAGCCATGGGTCCTTAGGACCTAAGCTTCTTCATCGGGCCCACCTGTTACTGCGTTACCCCATTGCCCTACCCCGAGTTGCGCTGCCCCTGTTAGCCGCGCGCCACTGCTGCAGCGCGATTTTTTTTTTAGCGCGCTGCTCTGCCTGCCCCACCCCGCGCGCGCTGCTGGCCGCGTCGCGCTGCTGTCGCGTCGCCCCGCCGCACGCGCGCCTGCCCTGCCCGTGCACCGCCCGCACGCGCACTGCCCTGCCCGTGCGCAGCCCGCCGCCGCGCCCCCTGTCCTGCCCGTGCGCAGCCCGCCGCCGCGCCACCTGCCCTGCCCGTGCGCAGCCAGCCGCCGCGCCACCCTACCCTGCCCGTGCGCAGCCCGCAGCCGCGCCACCTGCCCTGCCCGTGCGCAGCCCGCCGCCGCGCCACCCTGCCCTGCCCGTGCGCAGCCCGCAGCCGCGCCACCTGCCCTGCCCGTGCGCAGCCAGCTGCCGCGCCTCCCTGCCCTGCCCATGCGCAGCCCGCTGTCGCGCCACCCTGCCCTGCCCGTGCGCAGCCCGCAGCCGCGCCACCCTACCCTGCCCGTGCGCAGCGCCGCCCGCCGCGCCCCCTGCCTGCGTGTGCATGCAGTCCGCTTCCTCCCCTGCCGGCCGGCCCTAGCCTAGTGAGCGCCGCCTTGCTGCCCTGCGCTACCAACGATGGCGACTTATAATGTTCTCACCTTTGACGCAGAGGGCCGCCCGATCGAATTTGAAACCTGGTTAGACGACCTTAGGCTCTACCTTCAGTGCGAGTCTAAGGATCGTGTGTCCCTGTTCGCTCATACGTCTGGTAGCGCTGCCGCCCCTGCAGACACTGCTGGCACTGACACTCGTGACCAGTGGCTTATTCGCGACGCTGCTGCTCGCCTAGCTGTGCGAAACCACCTACCGCTAGCCGAGCGTGCGCACTTTAGCCAACAGAAAACCGCCAAGGACCTGTTCGACGCAGTCGTAGCTCGCTACAGCTCGCCTGCCACTGCTGCGCTAGGCCGTCTTATCCTGCCCTACCTCTTTCCTGACCTGTCCGCCTTTCCTACAGTCGCTGATCTCATCACCCACCTCCGCACTAGCGACGCTAGGGTGCGTGCTGCGACCCCTGCCGACTTCCTCGCCAAGAACCCTCCCCCTATCCACTACACCCTCTACCTCCTAGTCACTCGCCTCCCTGACTCTCTTCGCGCTGTCAGGGACACCTTCCTCGCCATGGACCCCACTGAGCTCACTATAGACCTCCTTGAAAAGCACCTTATAGCGGCCGAGGTTAGCATTAACGCTGTAGGAGCTTCTCGAGGCACTCCTCGCACCCCCTTCTTTGAGGGGTGTTCCCCCTCTCCCCTCCTCCCCTCTGTCGCCACTGCTGCTGCTGTCGACCTCCTTGGTGCTGAGGAGGTTGGGGTTGCGTCTGCTTCCAGTGGCAGGCGCCGCAGCGGCAAGGGGAAGGGCGGCAAGGGTGGTGGGGGTGGTGGGGGTGGAGGCGGTGGTGGAGGCTCGGGTGGTGGCGGCGGGGGTGGTGGGAGCGGCGGGAGTGGGGGTGGGGGTGGTGGGGTCGGTGGTGGCAGCGGCAGTGGGGTGGCAGCGGCTGAGTTGGCGGCGGTGGGAGTGGCAGCGGGGTCGGTGGTGGTGGTCGCAGTGGTGCGGCCCAGCACGGCGGTTCTGGAGGCGGCCAGGCACAGCAGCAGCAGCGCCAGCGCCTGCCCCGTACGCCGCAGGACCTTCGTGAGTGGTACGCGCAGCGTCAGTCGCCTGGGGGTGGTGGTACCTGCCCGTATGTCATTCGTACGGGTGAGCGTGCTGGTCAGACCTGCGGGAGGTTGCACACCCAGCACCGCTGCTTTTCCCGCCTTAGTGACGCCTGGCGTGCTCAGTTTCTGACTCCTCTGAGATGCCCAACTGGGTTGAGCTGCTTAGGAGGGGAGTAGAGATCTTTGATCTTGACTATGATGCTATCCTTGCTGCCATGTATGCATTGACTGTTAGTGCTGAGGGTGACTGTTACCTGTGTGTTCCGCCAGACCCTGGTATAGAGACTGGTGCTCCATGTGCTTGTAAGTCTGTTGCACGGGTGCTTGCGAGTTTGCTGCTCTAGGTGCTAGTGAGTCTGCTCTCTCAGGTACTGCGCCTACTGAGGCCTTGTACACTTTCACGCTAGACTCAGGTGCCTCCCGCTGCTTCTTCCGCGACAGCACCACAGTCACACCGCTCTCTGCACCAGTTCCGGTCTCCCTTGCTGACCCCTCAGGGGGACTCGTCCTTGCACGTTCCTCTACTGTCCTCCCCTGTCCGGCGGTCCCGTCTGGCTCACTTACAGGTCTCCACCTCCCCTCGTTCTCTACGAACCTGGTGAGTAACGCCGTCATCCAGGATGAGTGGGTTGACACCTTCACCCCTGGAGGACGTCGTGTGGCGATCTGCACGTGTGCCCGCACGGGCCGCCACCTGGCCACGTTCACCCGTCGGCCTGGGTCGAGTCTGTACACCCTGACTGTCGGGTCTCCCCAGGTTGCTGCTACTGGTCAGGTGTCCTTGTCCGGTCCGGAGTCTGCCCCCTGCTTGTGTCGTCGCCTGTCGCACCAGACTCTCCTCTGGCACCACCGTCTTGGTCACCCCTCTCTGCCGCACCTCCGTGGCATGCACTCCCGTCTGCTTGTCTCTGGTCTTCCCCAGTCGCTGCCGTCGCTCCCACGCTCGCCTGCCCCGCCGTGTCTTCCTTGCGTCGAGGGGCGGCAGCGCGCCGCTCCTCACTCCTCCTCGTTTCCCCCGACAGACGCTCCCCTGCAGACTCTCCACATGGACGTGTGGGGCCCAGCCCGCGTTCGTGGACAGGGCCGCGAGCAGTACTTTCTGCTGGTTGTTGACGACTACTCGCGGTACACCACGGTCTTCCCCTTGCGCAGCAAGGGTGAAGTCCCTGCTGTCTTGATCCCTTGGATCCGCGCTGTCCGTCTCCAGCTCCGCGACCGTTTCCAGACGGACTTTCCCGTCCTACGTCTGCACTCTGACAGAGGTGGTGAGTTTTCCTCCGACCTCTTGCGGGACTTTTGTCAGGGGGAGGGCATCCTCCAGTCGTTCACGCTTCCAGCCTCTCCACAGCAGAATGGGGTTGCTGAGCACCGCATTGGCCTGGTCATGGAGGTTGCTCGCACCTCCATGATCCATGCGGCTGCTCCCCACTTTCTGTGGCCGTTTGCGGTCCAGTACGCTGCGCATCAGCTCAACCTCTGGCCCCGTGTCTCCTTGTCGGAGACCTCGCCCACACTGCGTTGGACGGGGAAGGTTGGCGATGCGTCGCGCTTCCGAGTCTGGGGCTCTCGTGCCTTTGTCCGCGATACCACTGCGGACAAGCTCTCCGCTCGCGCCATTCCCTGCGTCTTCCTTGGCTTCCCTACTGACGCGCCTGGCTGGCAGTTTTACCACCCCACCTTGCGCCGTGTTCTGTCCTCTCAGGACGTCACGTTTGACGAGTCGCTCCCCATTTACCATCTCTTCCCCTACCGCACTGCCCCTCTCCCCCCCCCGCCGCTCTTCCTCGCTCCAGGTCCCTCGCCCCCGGTAGACACCCTCCCCCCTTAGGGTCCTGCCCCCTCAGGTGTTTCCCAGATAGACCCCCCTCCCCTGGTTGAGCCTGTCGAGGTCACTGGTGACTCTGGTGCTGCTAGAGGAGGTACTACTAGGGGTCCTGAGTCTGGGGGTGCTGAGCCTGCGGGTGCGGGGCCTGAGGGTGCTGAGCCTGCGGGTGCGGAGCCTGGGGGTGCTGAGCCTGAGCGTGCGGAGCCTGGGGGTGCTGAGCTTGAGCGTGAGGAGCCTGGAGCTGCTGAGCCTAGGGGTGCTGTGCCTGAGCGCGTGGAGTCTGGGCGTGCTGCGCCTGAGAGTGCTGAGCCTGAGTGCGTGGAGCCTGGGGGTGCTGTGCCTGAGCGCGTGGAGCCTGGGGGTGCTGAGCCTGAGCGTGAGGAGCCTCGAGCTGCTGAGCCTGGGGGTGTTGTGCCTGAGCGTGTGGAGCCTGGGGGTGCTGAGCCTGAGGGTGCTGAGCCTGGGTCTGGTCGACAGGAGCCTCTCTCCCCGCAGCAGCTGCGTGAGTGGTACACTCGACGCTACTGCCGTTCGCGTGGCGCTGCTGGTGCTGGGGGCTCGGCCACTGGAGCTGCAGGCACTGCTGGTGGTACCGCTTCTGGGGCTGGGGGTGTTGGGACTGCTGGACCTACTGACGCTGCTGGTGCTGGAGGAGCCCCTGGTGCTGTTGGTCCCGGAGGTGCTCGTACTAGAGGTACTGGAGCTGCCGGGGCTGGTGGTGCTCGTCCTGGGGCTACTGGAGCCGTCGGCCCTGCCGCTGGAGACACTCGGACTGGAGGTCCTGGTGCTGGAGGTGCTGCCGCTGGAGTTCCTGGTGCTGGAGACTCTGGGGCGGGAGGAGTTGGAGCTGGTGACGCTACTTCTGGAGGTGCTGCTGGTGGTGGTGCTGCGCAGCGGCGTCTGTTCTTCACTCCGCTGTCGCCATCGTCTCTCCTGCCGCCTAACTCCGTGCTTCGTCAGGATCTTACCCTCCCGTCTTCTACTGGCCTCCCGTTACAGCCTGGCTCTCCACTGCCTGCTCCTTCTCCTTACACTGAGCAGACAGACTCGCTTACAGAGCGTCGTGAGCCTGCGTCTCGTCCTGCCTCGCCTGTTCGCGCCGCTCGCACTGCTCGCCGTGTCCCACGTCAGCGTCCTCCTGCTGTGCCGGGCACTCACACCATGGCACTTCGTCCCTCCTCTGCTCCGCAGCGCGTCCCACTGCCGTCTCCTCCTGCGTCCTCTCTTCCTGAGCTTCCTGACCCTGCGTCTGACGCTGTTCGTGCTGCTAGTCCCACCGTCACGCGTCTTCTTGCTACTGTTGTCACTGACCCTTCCTTTGAGTCTGCTGCTACGTCTGCCTTAGTTGCTGAGCTCGTTGACTTTGCTGCTGTGTGTCGTCTAGACTACGTTTCCAGTCTTGTTGCTGAGTTTGAGTCTGTCTGTCCTCCGTCCGTCGGGGGTGAGTGTGCTCCTGGCACGGACGTCCTTGAGGACAGGCATGAGGAGCTCGACTGTCTTGCGGCTGCTGTACCTCATCTCGTGGCCTGGCTGCTTGCCCCTGAGGGAGACCCAGATGCACTGGACATCCCGACCCCGCGCTCTTACACAGAGGCGATCTCGGGTCCCTACTCCTCTCAGTGGCAGACAGCCATGGACGCAAAGATGGCATCCTGGAAGTCCACAGGCACCTACGTCGACGAGGTTCCCCCTCCTTGGGCGAACATCGTCGATGGCATGTGGATTTTCAGGGTGAAGCGGCCGCCGGGTCAAGGCGCATTACGTGGCTCGTGGCTTCAGTCAGCGACAGGGAGTTGACTACTTTCAGACCTTCTCTCCCACCCCGAAGATGACCACTCTTCGGGTACTACTGCACATAGCCGCTCACCGAGACTACGAGCTGCACTCTCTTGACTTCAGCACTGCTTTCTTGCAGGGCAGCCTGCACGAGGAGATCTGGCTGCGCCGCCCTCCTGGCTTTACTGGGTCGTTCCCTCCCGGTACCCAGTGGAGCCTCCGGCGGCCAGTCTACGGTCTCCGCCAGGCGCCTCGTGAGTGGCACGACACACTGAGGACGACACTTGCGGCTCTTGGGTTTGCTCCTTCCACTGCTGACCCGTCGCTGTTCCTGCGCACCGACACTTCGCTGTCGCCGTTCTACATCCTCGTGTATGTCGACGACTTGGTCTTTGCCACTGCTGACACTGAGGCACTGGCCCTTGTGAAGTCGGAGCTGCAGAAGAGACACACGTGCACAGACCTGGGTGAGCTGCGCAGCTACCTTGGCTTGCAGATCACCCGGGACAGAGCACGCCACACCATCACCTTGACTCAGTCACACATGGTGCAGCAGGTCCTTCAGCGCTTCGACTTCCAGTTCTCCTCACCAGAGTCCTCTCCTCTGTCTCCCGGTCACTCGCTCTCAGCTCCACCTTCGGACGAGTCCGTAGAGCCGAGTGGGCCTTACCCAGAGCTAGTGGGCTGCCTCATGTACCTGATGACTTGCACACGACCTGACCTTGCGTACCCTCTTAGCATCCTGGCTCGCTACGTTGCGCCTGGGAGGCACAGGCGAGAGCACTGGGAGGCTGCTAAGAGGGTGCTGCGCTACTTGTGCAGTACATCAGGCATGGGGCTGGTGCTTGGAGGACGGGATGTCGTTGTCCTCACTGGGCACTCAGACGCCTCTTGGGTTGACGACCTGGCTACGCAGCGGTCGTCGCAGGGTTACACCTTCAGCCTTGGTTCTGGTTCTGTCTCTTGGCGGTCTACCCGTTCGTCTTCTGTTCTCAGCTCCAGTTGTGAGGCTGAGATCTACGCCACAGCCATGGCTGCACAGGAGTTATGCTGGCTCACTTACCTGCTGACTGACTTGGGAGAGCAGCCGCGTTCTCCTCCAGTTCTGTACGGCGACAACAAGGCAGCCCTTGCCTTGTGTCAGGAGCACAGGACAAAGCATATCGCCCTACGTTACTTTCTTGCTCGAGAGCTGCAGCAGCGCGGCCAGCTTCGCCTTGCTTACGTGGACACGCGGGCGAACACAGCTGATATATTCACCAAGGCACTTCCGCCTAGTGATCATCAGCGTCACTGCACTGCTCTAGGTCTCGTGCCTACGTTCTCACACTTGCTTACTGCTTGACCTTGCTTGTACTGTGATTCATTATATATATACCTGCATGCCAACACTTGCTAGGTAGTTATCACTGTTTTGCTTGCTCTCTCTTATAGAACAGTGCTTATAAACTGGCCTTGTGGCCCTCTTTGCTTGTGCTCAGAATGTGTGGTGACGTTGGGATCCACCCTGAGTTTGTCTTGCTTCTCTTGACTGGTCTTGAGACCGCTTGTTCTCCCCCACTTTGCCTATGGGGGTGTGTTAAATTATATCTGTATGTTGTAGGCTACAGTTGGGTAGCCACTAAGGGGTACAACCCCTTTAGGGTTTCATACTTGTATCACATTCTTTCCTTAGTTCATCATTCTAGTCCATTACTTTGACACCCTGCTCCTGCCGTTGCAACCCAACCCATACAGTCCAGTGTTGGCAGCCAGGCCCTATGTTATCAGGATAAATTATCCTGAATTTCCTGAATTCAGGATAGGTGTTGTGGGTCTGTCCTGAAAAAACAACATTGGGAAAATACTTGTCATGTAAAATCAGTATAGTGGTTATTTAGCGTGCTGACAATTCAGTATAATGGTGTAGGTTTAGCCTTGATGATTCAGGATAGTGTCGAATCCCGCACTAAAGGGAGATGTACTGCGTAAAAATACTATTGGGCCAGTGAGCCCAACCACCGCATCAGCTTCGCGCCTACGGGAAACGGGCGCAAGGAGGTACTACTGGTAAGACTCGAGCTGGTGACCACCTGTGTGGCAGATCGATAACTCGCTCACCACACCACTTCATGGTGCCATGTTACCGTCCCTGAGTAGTGAGTATCAATCCAGAAATAGCACTGACAGATCAGGGTACCTTACCCTGTGCAGCCCTGATGAATCAGGGCAAAAGCTGCAATTTTACTAAACAGCCGTGATGCATTAGTATAGCCTAAAATGAATCTGAGGGCCTGGTGGCAGCTTCCGCCCACACAGCACAAAATTTTGCAACAGTGTGGTACATAGTAGAGCATGCTTCTTGTCTGAAGGTGGGTGTACGGTAGGTAAGACCGCCCTAGTCAAAGGTGATGTTTGAGTCGACTCGAAGATAACCACCGCACCAGCCAAGGCGCCTTCACTCATCACTACCGTACAATTTCAAAACTCGTTGAATTGGAGAAGTGTTGCCTATTGTCAGAATTATATTGTTCTAATTGCATGTAGTATTAGCTATAGTGTAGTTATCCTAATTACCTGCTGGTGGTTACCCCCCTTTCTTCCCCTATTTGTACTTCACTCTCTATAGTGAAACACCTCTCCTTTTGGCCAACTCACCTCTCATCACTCTCGACTATCACCTAGGCTAGGGTTTCTCCTAAGACCAGGAAACTCTACTATTCTAACATGGTATCAGAGCAGGCCGTTCCTAGGCCTAGTTTTATGCTCGTTATGGCTACACGTCGAGTCCCTGCTGATCGCCACGACGACCTGTCAATGGCGCAATGGCGAGATCTGTCGCCCCGTGCCCGTTTCGTCTTCCCATTCGCGCCCGCTGCGCCCTTCCCGTCGCGCCCGTTTCCCGTCGTCGCGGCGCCCTGGTTCCCGTCGTCCGCGGCCCCCGTTTCATCGCCACGGCGCCCCCCCCCCCTTCCCGTCGTCCGCGGCCCCATTTTGTCGCCCCTCGTCGCCCCGCGATCCGTCAGCTCCAGCGCGGACGCCAGCGCCACGGCCAGCCGCGAGCGCCAGTGCCTGCACCAGCGCGGAGCGCAAGCGCGTGCGCAAGTGCGGACCGCCAGCACCAGCGCCATGGACTGCTGCCAACGCCAGCGCCGGCAGCTGCTCACGCCGCCCCCCCTCCCACCCTGCCTTCCACGGCTTACGCCGTGGGGGGGGGGAGGAGATGTGGAGGGGGAAGGGTGAGGGGCTGTGGGAGGAGATGCTTGAGGGCTTGTAACGGGCTTGTTTGTATAGCGGGTGAGTGCGCCCATAACCCCCCAGGCCAACATGCCTGTAACCCTTCCCTAGAATCAATCGGGGATCACCAGTGGACCTCTGACACCCCCCCGCACTAGGATGCCCGAGGTGCACACACCCCAAGACCTTCGCTCTGATATCATGTCAGAATCCCAACCACTAACCATTGGGATAAAAGGGCTTGTTTGTATAGCGGGTGAGTGCGCCCATAACCCCCCAGGCCAACATGCCTGTAACCCTTCCCTAGGATCAATCGGGGATCACCAGTGGACCTCTGACAGGGGGAGGGTAAGAGAGAGTGGTGGACGAAGCAGCCACGCATATGCAACTACCGCCCGCTGCTACCGTGGCACCTCCTGCTGCAGCCCTTGTCGCCACCTTCGTTTGTTTCGTCTTTCGTCTGCTGCTGTTAAGCGGCAAGTGCTGCCGTTGAGCCCTGCTGTGCCGCCGCACGTTGCCGCCGCACGCTCCTCTCCAGGCTACCTGCGCCACATGCACCTTCATCTATTTCTTTCTTCTCTCTTGCCTCAAGGCTTACTGCAGTTGTATCTGCCACTACTGCACTGGTTGTCATTGCTCTTGTGTGTTGCTGCTTTATTCTGCTTGGTGTACCCCTGCAGGTTGTGTCTTGCACTTGGCTATTCCTGCATGCAGTTAAGGGGGGATGTCAAAGTTATATTAGGTTAACTGCATGTAGTTCTAGCTGTAGTGTAGTTATCCTAATTACCTGCTGGTGGTTTCCCCCCTTTCTTCCCCTATTTGTACTTCACTCTCTATAGTGAAACACCTCTCCTTTTGGCCAACTCACCTCTCATCACTCTCGACTATCACCTAGGCTAGGGTTTCTCCTAAGCCTAGGACACTCTACTATTCTAACACCTATCTGGTCTCAATGTTTGCTCAGTGCTATGTATTCTCCCGGATAAAACACCCTAGGGTGTTACTAAAAATACAGGGAAAAAATGGGAGGGGTCTTCTCATAGGAAAAAGCTACATAATACCCGGGTGGTTATATATGGCATATTTTAGTGTAAGAGTATTTTTTCATTAGACAATTTGGGTGTTTCAATGATCGTTTTGACATCACAGGTTGAGGCGAGAATGTGAGCTTTGGGGAGAATGTGAGTTTCACCTCTCGGGCCACGTGCAGCGGAAGATTCGCGAACGTGGCAACAGCGAGATTGTGGGAAGGTTCTAAGTGAAAGTACAAGCGAAATTTCATCTAGGGAGCGATTCTCGCGATATCCTCCCGTAAGGAATCGGACTCGATAATATCTATAATAGGAATCTGTAGTAAAAGGGGGGTGTTATAAAAAATCACCCCAAAAGGGGGGGGTATAATAGAAACGAGGTTGCTTATAACACCCACCCCGCACAAGGTACCCGGGGGGTCTTTAATTTCGGCGGGTGTTTTATCCGGGAGAATACAGTACATTACACCCTCGTACCACCACCACTGCTTCCTGACCAAATACACACATCACCATGTCAAAACTAACTTATATGTATGTAGGCTGCAGTGGGGTAACCCATATAGGGTACAACCCTTTTAGGGTTAGATACTTGTACTTTCATGCCTTGCTAGTGAACCCATTCCTGTTTCTTAGTTTCTGACATGGTTTCAGAGCAGTAGGTCCGTAGGACCGTCTTTTTTTTTTTTTTTCCCGGGCCCACCGTTACCTAACTGCTGACTGCGGTTACCGCGCGCACTATCATAAGCGCTGCCCCACCTGCCCCTACTGCCGTCGTTCTGCCCAGCGTAGCGCCGCCCAGTTGCCACGCACACTGCCTGCCCTGCCAAGCGCGCTTTAGCGCTGCCCTGCCCTGCCCTGCCGCGTGCAGCCCGTCCTGCCCGTGCGCTGCCCGTCCCGCTCGCGCGCAGCTCGTCCCGCCCACGCGCGGCCCGCGCGCTGCCCGTTCCGCCCGTGCGCTGCCCGTCCCGCTCGCGTGCAGCCCGTCCCGCCCACGCGCCGCCCGCGCGCAGCCCGTCCCGCCCGCGCGCAGCCCGTCCCGCCCGCGCGCAGCCCGTCCCGCCCACGCGCCGCCCGCGCGCAGCTCATGCAGCCCGCGCACCGCCCGTGCGTGGCCCGTACAGCCCGCGCGCCGCCCGCGTGCAGCCTGTACCGCCCGCGTGCGACCCGCGCACGCCCCGTACAGCCCGCGCGCACCTGCCCTGCCCCGCGCGTCAGCCCTGCGCCGCCCGCAAGCGCTTGCCCTGCGCTACGCTGGCGACCCGCGAGCTGCCTGCGCGCTGCCCTACCAGCCACGCCCTGCCCTGTCACTCGCGCCCTACCCTGCCCTGCTAGCAGCGCCCTGTCCTGCCCTGCTAGCCGCGCCCTGCCCTGCCCTGCTAGCCGCGCCCTGCCCTGCCCTACTAGCCGCGCCCTGCCCTGCCAGTCGCGCCCTGCCCTACCCTACTAGCCGTGCACTGTCCTGCTTGCCACGTGCTGCCTTACTTGCAGCAGCCGGCCTGCGCCCCTCCTCACGCGAGCTTCTGCTACTACTGCTACTGCTGCTACCATGGCCACCATTTCAGTTCTTAGCTTTGATGCAGAAGGTCGCCCTATTAGCTTTGACGTCTAGCTCGACGATCTCCAGGTGTACCTGCAGAGCAAAGCTGGGGATGGCGTTTCCTTGATAGAACATACGTCCAGATCCCTCCTTGCCCCACCTGATACAGCTGACCGCTCAGAACAGTCCAAGTGGCTCACACGTGACGCTACTGCCCGTCTTGCTGTCCGCAACCACCTTCCGCTAGCTGAGAGGGCGCATTTTAGCCAGCAGAAGACGGCCAAAGACCTCTATGACGCCATTGTAGCTCGCTACTCTTCCCCCTCTACTGCTACCCTAGCCCGTCTCATGCTGCCGTATCTGTTTCCCGAGATCCGACTTCCCCATGGTCGCCGATCTCATCAACCACCTTCGTGCTAGTAACACTCGCTTCCGTGCTGCTCTCAAGCCCACCTTTTTGGCTGCGAACCATCCCCCCCCCCCCATGTACTTCAGTCGTTACTTTCTCGTCACCCGTCTCCATGACTCTCTTCGTGCAGTTAGGGACCACTTCCTTGCCCTTGACCCCACCGAGCTTACTGTCGACATCCTAAAGAAGCAGCTGCTCACAGCTGAGACTAGTGCCGTAGCTATCGCACATGCTTGTGGCACTCCACGCACTCCCTTCTTTGAGGGGTGTTCTCCCTCTCTTTTGGCCCCCTCTATTGCCTCTGCTGCTGCTGTTGACTTCCTTCGTGCTGAGGAGGTTGGCGCTACGTCTGCCCCTAGTGGGAGGCACCGCAGCGGCAGGGGCAAGGGGGGCAAGGGTGGTGGAGATGGTGCTGGTGGAGGTGGCGGTGGTGGTGGTGGCGGTGGTGGCGGTGGTGGCGGTGGCGGCGGTGGCGGTGGCGGCGGTGGCGGTGGCGGCGGTGGCGGTGGCGGCGGTAACAACCGCTCTGGGAGTAGACAGCGGCAGCAGCAGCACCAGCCTGAGGCGCTCACGCCCCAGCAGCTTTGTGAGTGGCTTGCTCAGCGTGGCCTGTCAGGGGGTAGTGTTTGTTGCCAATACATCAGGCGTACAGGTCCCCGGGCTGGTTTCCCCTATGGGAGGTTGGCCACACTGAGCCCCGTTGCTTCTTCCGTCTCGAGGATGCCTGGCGCACCGAGTATGGTGTTGACGCTGTAATCCCCAACTGGTTAGGCCTGCTCAGGGATGGGATAGATGTCTTTACTGTTAGCTTTGTTAAGATTCTTATTGCCATGCATGCTATGTATGTTCGCTCTGCTAGTGCTGAGGGTGACTGTTACTTGTGCGTGCCTCCAGATCCTGGTATAGAGGCTGTTATCTTAGGTGCTAGCATGTCTGCTGTCCCAGGTACTCCTACTGCTGAGGAACTGCAAACTTTCACGTTTGACTCTGGCGCGTCACGCTGTTTCTTTCGAGACATCACCACAGTCACACCGCTCACTGCACCTGTCCCGTTCTCTCTGGCCGACCCCTCTGAGGGCCTAGTCGTTGCACATGCCAGCACTGTTCTGCCATGTCCGGCAGTCCCCACTGGCTCACTCTCACGTCTACACCTCCCCTTGTTCTCTACAAA
The DNA here is from genome assembly GCA_947470075.1 of Closterium sp. Yama58-4. Taxonomy (NCBI): domain Eukaryota; kingdom Viridiplantae; phylum Streptophyta; class Zygnematophyceae; order Desmidiales; family Closteriaceae; genus Closterium; species Closterium sp. Yama58-4. The sequence goes on from CANIUD010000006.1 coordinate 450,217, forward strand.
CTTGGTGAGTAACGCCGTCCTTCAGGATGAGATGGTCACTACCACTAATCCTGGCGGTGAGCGTGTGGCGATCTGTACGTGTGCTCGGACGGGCCGCCACCTGGCCACGTTCACACGGAGGCCTGGGTCTAGCCTGTACACACTGACTACTGCACCTCCACAGGTTGCTGCGTCCAGTCAGTTGTCTGCGTCCGGTCAGGTAGCAGCGTCGTGCTTGTGTCGGCTACTCACGCACCAGACCCTTCTCTGGCACCACCGCCTGGGTCACCCCTCCCTCCCGCGTCTCCGTAGCATGCACTCCCGTCTTCTTGTCTCTGGCCTTCCCAGGTCTCTGCCCCCTCTCCCCCGCTCGCTGGCGCCATCGTGTCTTCCCTGCGTCGAGGGGCGGCAGCGCGCCGCCCCTCACTCCTCCTCGTTTCCTCCAACGACTGCTCCTCTGCAGACTCTCCACATGGACGTGTGGGGCCCAGCCCGCGTCAGTGGACAGGACCGTGAGCGCTATTTTCTACTGGTTGTTGACAACTACACGCGGTACACGACGGTCTTCCCCTTGCGCAGCAAGGCGGATGTCCCTACTGTCTTGATTCCCTGGATAACTGCTGTTCATCACCAGCTGCGAGAGCGGTTTCAGCAGGACCTTCCTGTCCTGCGTCTGCACTCTGACAGAGGCGGTGAGTTCTCCTCCCATCTCCTTGAGGCTTTTTGTCGTGGGGAGGGCATCCGCTAGTCGTTCACGCTTCCGGCCTCCCCGCAGCAGAATGGGATTGCTGAGCGCCGCATTGGCTTGGTCATGGACAGATGTTGCTCGCACCTCCATGATCCATGCGGCTGCTCCCCATTTTCTGTGGCCGTTTGCATTCCGCTACGCTGCGCATCAGCTCAACCTCTGGCCTCGTGTCTCCTTGCCGGAGACCTCGCCTACACTGCGTTGGACGGGGGAGGTTGGCGATGCGTCGGCGTTTCGGGTCTGGGGTTCGCATGCCCTTGTTCGCGATACTACCGCGGACAAGCTCTCCGCTCGCGCCATTCCTTGCGTCTTTCTTGGCTTTCCCACAGACGCGCCTGGCTGGCAGTTTTACCACCCAGCCTCGCGCCGCGTCCTGTCCTCTCATGACGTCACCTTTGACGAGTCGGTTTCCTTCTACCGTCTCTTTCCTTCCCGCACTTTCCCACTCCCCCCCCCGCCGCTCTTCTTCGCTCCAGGTCCTCCCCCGGTAGACCCCCTCCCCCCTCAAGGTCCTGCTCCTTCAGGTGTGTCTCAGATGGACCCACCCCCCTTGGTTGAGCCTTTGGAGGTCACCTCTGACACCTCTGGCCCAGCTGAGGGGGGTGACGTTGCTGCTACTGACGACACAGCGACCACTCACCGTTCGCCTTGATTGGAGACCCCTCTGGGTTTCCCGCCTCGACCGTCTTCGCCGCCTTTGCAGCCTGTCGCGGTCGACCGAGGTGTTGCTGGGGGTGGTGACCCTGGGGGTGTGGACGTTGCAGGCGACGCCTCTGGCGCTGCTAGTTCTGGGGGTGCTGAGTCTGGGGGTGCTGGGCCTGGGGGTGCTGAGCGTTCTAGCGGCGGTGGAGTCGTTCGTACCACTGCTCTCGGCTCTGACGACAGACAGCAGCGGCAGTCTCGTCGGCAGGAGCCTCTCTCGCCGCAGCAGTTTCGCGGCTTCGCGGTGCTTCTCTTGGGTCCTTCAGCGGTGCCGCTCGCGTACTGGTACTAGAGGTGCTGGTGCTGGAGGAGCTGGTGCTGGTGGCGCTGGAGCTGGGGGTTCTCTAGGTGCTGGAGGCACTGGAGCTGGAGGTTCTGGAGCTACTGGAGGCACTGGAGCTGCTGGAGGCGCTGGAGCTGGAGGTACTGGAGCTGGAGGTATTGGTACTGGAGGTGCTGGTGGTGGAGCGCTGGTGTTGGAGGCGCTGGAGTTGGAGGTTTTGTGGGTGCTGGAGGCACTGGAGCTGGAGGTTCTGGAGCAACTGGAGGCGCTGGTGCTAATGACACTGGAGCTGGAGGTACTGGTACTGGAGATGCTGGTGCTGGAGGCGCTGGAGTTGGAGGTTCCGTAGGTGCTGGAGGTACTAGCGCTGGGGGTGCTAGTGCTGGAGGCGCTGGAGGTGCTGGTGCAGGGAGTCCTGCACAGCGGCGGCCGTTTTTCGTTCCACCGCCACCATCATCTCTGCCACCACTTGGCTCAGTACTTCGCCATGTTCTTAGTCTTTCGTCTTCTACTGGCCTAACTCCTCCCTTACTGTGTCCACCACCTGACTAGTTGCAGCCATAATTATAGCCAGACTCCCCACTGCCTGCTCGTTCTCCTTACAATGAGCGAACAGACTCTCTTACAGAGCGTCGTGAGCCTGCGTCTCGTCCTGCCTTGCCTGTTCGCGCTGTTCGCACTGGTCGTCGTGTTCCTCGTCCGCGTCCTCCTCCTGTCCCCGGCACTCACACTATGGGACTTCGTCCTTCCTCTGATCCACCGCGTGTCCCCTTGCCGTGTCCTCCTGCGTCCTCACTTCCTGACGTTCCTGACCCTGAGTCTGACCGTGTTCGTGCTGCTAGTCCCACTTTCACGCGCGTTCTCGCCACTCTTATCAATGACCCTACTTTTGAGTCTGCTGCTGCGTCTGCCTTAGTCGCTGAGCTTGTTGACTTTGCTGCTGCGTGTCGTCTAGACTACGTCGCGAGTCTTGTCACTGAGTCTGAGTCTGACTGTCCTCCGTCCGTCAAGGGTGAGTGTGCCCTTGGCACGGACGTCCTTGAGGACAGGCAGTTTGAGCTCGAGTGTCTTGCGGCTGCTGTACCTCATCTCGCTGCCATGCTGCTTGCCCCTGAGGGAGACCCAGATGCACTAGACATCCCGACCCCGCAATCTTACGCAGAGGCGATCGCGGGTCCTTACTCCTCTCAGTGGCAGACAGCCATGGATGCAGAGATGGCATCCTGGAAGTCCACAGGCACTTTCGTCGACGCAGTTCCCCCACCTGGGGCGAACATAGTCGATGGCATGTGAATTTTCAGGGTGAAGCGGCCGCCGGGTTCTCCACCTGTCTTCAAGGCGCGTTACGTTGCACGAGGCTTCAGTCAGTGACAGGGGGTCGACTTCTTCCAGACCTTCTCCCCCACCCCGAAGTTGACCACTCTTTGGGTGTTACTGCACGTTGCAGCACAGCGTGACTACGAGCTCCACTCACTTGACTTCAGCACAGCTTTCTTGCAGGGCAGCCTACACGAGGAGATCTGGTTGCGCCGCCCACCTGGCTTCACTGGGTCGTTTCCTGAGGGTACCCAGTGGAGCCTCCGGCGGCCAATCTACGGTCTCCGCCAGGCGCCCCGTGAGTGGCACGACACACTGAGGACTACACTTGCGGCTCTTGGGTTTGCTCCGTCGACTGCTGACCCGTCGCTGTTTCTGCGCACTGACACTTCGCTGCCGCCTTTCTACATCCTCGTGTATGTCGACGACTTGGTTTTTGCTACTGCTGACACTGAGGCACTGGCCCTTGTGAAGGCGGAGCTGCAGAAGAGACACACTTGCACTGACCTGGGTGAGCTGCGCAGCTACCTTGGCTTGAAGATCACCCGGGACAGAGCACGACGCACCATCACTATCACTAAGTCACACATGGTGCCGCAGGTACTTCAGCTCTTCGGCTTTCTGTTCTCCTCGCCACAGCGCACTCCTCTGCCTACGAACCACTCGCTCTCAGCTCCACCTTCGGACGAGTCCGTAGAGCCGAGTGGTCAGTATCCAGTGCTTGTAGGATGCCTCATGTACCTGATGACGTGCACACGACCTGACCTCGCGTACCCTCTCAGCATCCTTGCTCGCTTCGTTGCGCCCGGGAGAGACAGGAAGGAGCACTGGACAATTGCTCAGAGGGCACTGCGTCAGGAATGGGGCTTTTGCTTGGAGGACAGGGTCCAGCTGTCCTCACTGGACACTCAGACGCTTCTTGGGCGGACGACCAGGCGACTCAGCGGTCGTCACAGGGTTACACCTTCAGCCTTGGCTCCGGTTCAGTTTCTTGGAGGTCTACCCGCTCGTCTTCTGTTCTCAGCTCCAGCAATGAGGCTAAGAGCTACGCGGGGGCCATGGCTGCACAGGAGTTACGCTGGCTGACCTACCTACTTACCGACTTGGGAGAGCGGCCTCGTTCTCCTCCGGTTCTGTACGTCGACAACAAGGCCATGATTGCCTTGTGTTAGGAGCACAGACTGGAGCACAGAACGAAGCATATCGCTCTGCGTTACTTCCTCGCACGAGAGTTGCAGCAGCGTGGTCAGCTTCGTCTTGCTTACGTGGCCACACGGGCCAACACTGCTGATATTTTCACCAAGGCACTTGCGTATGGTTATCATCAGCGTTTCTGCACTGCTCTAGGCCTTGTGCCTACTTTGCCTCACTTGATTACTGCTTTACTTTGCCTTGTACATTGATCTTTATATATAAGCTTGCATGCTTAGAGCCTTAAAGGGGTGTTCTAAGTAATTTTTTCACATCCTCTGACGTCGGAGCCTCGACGTCGATCGACGTCGAGCTCGACGTCAATGGACGTCGAATGCAGCACTTTGAACAAATTGTCGGCGACGAATTGTCACTCAGGACAAATGCCGTCCTTAACAGTATTACAATTGAATTGAGATAGTCGAACAATTGAATTGAGAGCGCTAAACAATTCAATTGAGACCAAAACGGAAATCGCAAATTTTTTTCGTGCGCGTCGTCTGTGCGTCTATTCGCTCCAAAAACCGCAAAACGAGTTGTACATTTTCGCACTGCTCGAAATTACCAGTCATGCCAATATGCTGTTCTGTCTGATGTGGTCTAGCCATCACTGTAAAGATGCGCTCAATCTTCTTATATTGACTGTTTCTGCGACCAAATCATTGCACAATTCCGTGCTAGTTTCGATGCTGGCGTCGTTTTTGAAGCGTACTTTGAACACGGAAATGGCACCCCTCAGCCCACCTACCTTGCCCAACAACCTCGACGTGGATCGACGTCGGAAGAAATGCAGCACTTTGAACACGCTTTAAGCAAAACAACACTGAGTCAACAGAGCTACTGTAAAGCGGTTGACAAAAGAGACAATAGTCGGAAGTTAAAGCGAAGGTCAAAGGTCAGCGACCTTTGACTCGTCGAAGCAGCGCGACAGCAAGGACAAATAACTGAACTCGACATTGAGCAGTTACCCGAGTCGTCGCTGTATCGAATCGCATCAGAGGTTACAATGAATGGTTAAACTTAAAGAGGTTTAATATCATTCTTGTAATCTTATATAAACTCTGTATCTTTCAATTATAATTCAACTTATCTTGTTCTCACACACCAGTACAAGGTGGTTCAAGGCTTTATCTTAGAACGCTTCTGCTACTTCACCTATTTGAACCTTAGTTGCTGAAAAGATCCCAACGGCTTTTCTCGGCCCAACATGGTATGAGTGCGAGTCGGAACAAGGTTCTACAATTTTGACAATCTCTCTTAAACTCCTTCAATTCAGGCAACGCTAGACATGGCTACTCAGAAGGAAAGGGGGTCATCTACTGGGTCCCCCGGCACTACCCCTACCCCAGTCTCTGGACTACAGACAAAGGGCGGCACTACCCAAGGACCAGCTGCAGAGTTCACTGAAGCTCCCGCCAACCCAGGAGGAGGCTTCGACCCAAGCATGATGGAGAAATTTTTCTCCTTCATGTCCTTCTACGAGCAACACCAGCAAGCGATGCCTGCGCAATCAAACAGCAGCAACAACAACAATGGAGTTACACCAGGCTCTTCATTCGCGCGAGGAAACCAACAGCCTACCTTTGCGCCATACAAGCCCCAGCGCGGCTCCATCAGCTTCATGCAAAACCGTCTTCAACCTGGACAAGAACCGAAGCCAATGGATGCGCTTCACATGCAGTCGCAGTTCGCAAACGTGTTAAAACTGCAGACAACAACACCATTCGACGGGAAATATTTTTATACCTCGTCGTTCGAGTTCGAGCTAATGATGGAAGGAGCTCAAATCCTCGGCTTCTTCGACGGTTCCCTTCCATACCCAATGCACGGGACACAATACGACAAGCAGCAGTACACGTATCAGTCACTGATGGCATACACCCTTCTACTGCAAAACATAACGGCAAACGAGCAGCAGAACATCCGATCCTATCGCGGATACGGCAACTCCGCCGAGCTCGCGTACAACCACCTGAAGAACCTGTATCAAAGCCGTCTCATGGCGCAATTGACAACAGTCCAAATGCAACCCGGCGAAAAGGGAATTGCATATATCAGTCGCTGCCGCGGTCTACGTGATAGACTCCATCGATGCGGCAGATCACTCTCCGAAGAGGCCTTCATCACTGTTGTCATCATAGGTCTCGGTCCTCAGTGACGCTCCACCCGGGCCATTATCCGAGCCCATGGAAAAATCTCCGAAGCCAACCTCTGCGCAGAAATTCACGCCGAGCAGCAAGAGATGGACCTGCACGAAGAACGACACAAGAAGAAAACGTCAGTACCAGAATTCGCATTTCACACTCAGAGGCGTTACAACAACAACAACATCCAACATCGTGAACATCAGAAGCAGAAACTCGTACCGCCATTCTGCCATCTTTGTCGAACTTCAGGGCACTCGAAAGTCAACTGCCCGAACAGCCAGCAACCAACACTGCCGTGCCAGCTCCGACCTCCAAGCAGTCAAGTAGCTTCCACACAACCGTCCAACCAGACACAACCTCTGAAGACAATACCTGCACAAGAAACAAGGAACATCATCAGCTATATGAGACGAGCAGACTCATGTGTCACTGGATCTCCACCAACCTACTCACCAGAAGAGGAGCTTGACAATCGCACACCTCGGCGCGAGCTACTGGAACTGAACCCGACGTACGCCGCCGCCCAGAACGAACCATCCGGAAAGGACACTTGGTTCTTGGACAGCTGCTGTGGAAAACATATGTGTTCTTCAGGTCGCTTCGTTCAACGGGAGCAGCGCCTCAACCGGGAAGGTGTAATTACAGTCGCCAACAACCAGAACCTGCGCACACGACGACAAGGAGTGGTTCAGTTACAATCACTCGAAATCAACGTCCTCTTACAAATATCCAAAGTCCTAATTGCAGAAGGACTCGGCTACAACTTACTCAGCGTCAGCCAACTCATGGCGAAGGGTATTCACCTCGATGCCGACAGCACCACCCAAGAATTCAAACTGTACTACGAGAAAGGCGGACTATGCAGAGAATCACTCGATAACGGTAGTGAGCTAGACGACGAGGTTGGCACGAACTACTAGGAGTGATCGTAGCTTTGCTTAGTTCCTTAGCGCTTGCACATTCACGGGAGGAATTGGCAAGAGTTTCTACAAGGCAAAGATTGCATGACAGAATGATTAACATCACAATGACAAGAATGACTACATCAGGCACCTAGCAACCCTGCAGCTAGCCTGGTCGACTGCCAGCACAGCTTGGTCGACCGCCTGCCAGCGTTGCGTAGAGGAGCCGCGCCAGCACTGAAGAAACGCGGCCTGCCAACAGAGCAGGTCAATGGCGTGCCAACGCTGCAGCAGTGCGGCTGTCCAGCGTTGCACCCGTAGATGGCAGCAGTGCGCACGCTCGCAGGTGCGCGCAGACGATTGGCCCGACTTGCACCGTTGTGCATCCGTCGGCTGTTGTCTGCGCCTGACGAGCCACATCGACTTCAGGATACCATCCCGAAGTCTCCTTCGCCATCGCGACCTCAACGACGTTCGCGTGCCTCCGCATAACTCGTCGAACAGGTTACCCAGTCGACCTGGTCGACCACCAAGTGCTCGGTCGACCACAAGTGCCTCTGGTCGACCACCAGGTGCCTCTGGTCGACCACCAGGTGCCTCTGGTCGACCACCAGATGACCGCTGGTCGACCACAGCTTCTGTCAAGCTACCCCTTGGTCGAAGGACCCTTCCGTCGACCAGAACTATCAGTTGTTATCGCCGAGCTCCCCCTCGTCGACCGCTGCTCAATTGTCAGGTCGACAGACTACTCCGTCGGCTTCTCGGTCGAAGTGCCCCTTCCGGTCGATGACCCACCCGTCGCCCAGCCCAGTCAGCTGCAGCTGTCGAGCTCCCTGGTCGGCAGCACCACCACAGCGGTCCCCTGCAGCTCGACGAAGCCTGTCGAGCAGCTCTCCCACTGTGAACGGTCGGCTGCTTCTCCCGCACATTCGAACAAGTCGTCGGCGTTGCCCAAGCGAGGGCGGGGCCAACACTCCATTCCCGTTAACACTCCCCTACCGTGCTCACGCTTGGGTCCCCAGTGCACACGGCAGTACTTTCACGGAGAGAACTCGTCCTCGGCGTGCACCCCACACACAGCACGCCGTCACCGCACCAGCCGTGCAGAAGGGCACGGCACCTATTACTACACCTCGTCGTCACTGTCGCCGACGTCGGCCAGGCGCACTTGGCCGATTGCGACGGAGCACCGGTTGAAAGCCAGAAAAAGCAGCGCCTTTGTCAGGAAATCGGCTGGCTGCTTGGTGGTTGGGATGTACCTCAGCACGAACTTCCCGCGCCTCACCATGTGCTGCAGCCAGGCGTAGCGTCGCTCCATGTGCTTGAGGTTGCCCGTCAACCCCATGCCCTCAGCGACCGTTATCGCTGACTTATTGTCCACACGAAGGACATTCAGCTTCCCAGCGTCGAGCTGCTGGAATTCCGCAAGAAGGAAGCGAAGTCGACGCCCCTCCTTGCCCGCTTCCGTGGCCGCCACGTACTCCGACTCGGTCGACGACAGTGTCGCGCACTTGATGCGCTGGCTCGACCAGGAGACGGTGGCCCCTCCGTAGACGAACACGTAGCCGCCCATGCCTGTCCGGTTCTGCTTGTCGTCCGTATCGTCGGCGTCCACGTAGCCTTTCAGCTCCAGCGACTCTGGTCCACCGCCAAACTCCAGGGCGGTGTCGCGGGTGTCAGCGAGGTAGGCGAGGCAGCGGTCGACCTCGCGCTAGTGCTGGTCGCTCCTCACCGTGAGGCCGCTCCCCAGCTTGCTGCAAGCGAAGGCGATGTTCGGCCTCGTCGTCGTCGCCGCGAACTGTAGCGAACCAACCTTCTGCTAGTACTCCTCCTCCTTGCACCTCCTACGCCTCCTCGTCGTCGAATGTCAGCTCGGCGTAGGCGTCGACGGAGACCGGCGTCTTCGAAACTCGACCGCCCTACTCCTCCTCGATAAAGCGCCTGCGCAGCTTGTCGGCATAGCCTTGCTGGTGCAGCCATAGCTTCCTCGCCAGCCTGTCGCGCACGATCTCCAGCCCGAGGTACTTCACCACCGACGAGATCTCACGCAGCTCGAAGGCGGCCTCCAGCAGCTCCTTCAGCATCGCGGTGCTGCTGCTAGCGGCGAGCAGGTCGTCGACGTAGACCAGCACCCATTAGGTCACTCCATCGTCGCCGACCTTGAAGTAGAGCTCCTAGTCGACCCAGCTCTTCTTCTAGCCAGCGCCCAGCAGCATACCGTTGAGAGCCCTGTACCACAGCGGCGGCGACTGCTTCAGCCCGTAGAGGCTCTTCAGTAGCTTGCACACCCGGCCGGTCCCGTCGTTGAAGTAGTCCGGCTGGTACATGTACAGCACCCGGTCGAGCTTACTATGCAGGAAAGCATTCTTCATGTCGAGCTGCATCAGGTTGAGGTCGAGGATGGCGACGATGCATTCGTCGTAGTCGGCGCCATACACCTGCGTGAAGCCCTTCACGACCAGCCTCGCCTTCTCGCGCTCGACAGTGTCACCGATGCGGTACTTGGTCGTCAGCACCCACCGGTTCTTCATGATGTTTACACCGCGCGGGCATTCGACCACCTCCCACGTGCCGTTGCTGATGAGACTGCGAATCTCCCTCGTCCATCGCAGCCTTTACTGCCTCGCCCTTCCAGCTCGCCAGTGCCTCCTTCACCGTCATCGTCGCGATGTCCCAGCGGTGCTCAGGTTCGGCGTGCATGTCAGGGTCGAGCTCTGGCAGATCGACGTCATCCTCGGCGTCGTCGTACAGCAGGTCATCATCGGCGTCGTTGTACGCTGTCGAGAAGGCAGCCGGTGGCAGACAGGCGTAATAGCTCAGCCGCTTTGGCGGCTGTCGAACTCGGCCCGAACGCCGCATCGCATGCTCAGGCTGCTCGACCGGAACATCCACCACATCACTGTCGGTGGAGTCCTCTTCTGCCGACAGCTCCCCTTCATCGTCGACCGCCTCGTCGTCGACGTGCTGCTTCGCCAGCGTTGGACCTTCGTCCGGGTGCTCCCCTCTCGACTGTCCCATCTGCTGCTCCCCTGTCAACGGCACCCCTGTTCCTTGCTGGCCGCCAGCGATGCCTATGGCCGGCGCCACGGGCGACGCCCCAAGGCTCCCCTCATCGCCGGTGGCCGACACAGTTGTTGACGCAGGCAGATCTGCGACGGGGGTGGGAGGAGCAGGAACAGGGGGAGAAGGAAAAACGTCTATGACATCCCCATCAGCAGGCTCGTCGACCTCGGCGAGCAGTGGGAACGTCGCCGTCGAGGTGTCCGTCGGCGGGTGTGCCTGCGTCCGCCCCGACGCCGGCCCGTGCTAACTCTGCCTTCCACACCTCCAGCGACAGCGTCTCGTAGAAGATCACCTCGACCGACGTGACCACTTCGTTGTCGTCAAGTCCAGCACCTCCCAGCCCTTGCTCTCCGGCGACACGCCCAGGTGAAGCCCCCAACGAGCCTTCGGCGCCAGCTTCCCACCGCGCTGCTGCCCGAGAACCATGAACTGCACCATGTAGCCCCACACACACGCCAGCATGAGGTCGGGCTTCTTCGCGGTCAGCAGCTGGTACAGCGTCGTCCCCGGCGGCGTCGTCGACCGCTCCAAGCAGTTGCGCACCCAGACGGCCTGTCGAAGGGCGAGGTGCCACCAGTGGTGCTGCACGCCCATGTGCAGCAGCATCGTCCGCACCGACTCGACCACCGTCCGCATCTCCCGCTCAGCCATGCCGTTCTGCTGCGGAGTGTAGGGGCACGTCAGGTCGTGGACGATGCCCTTCCCGTCGACGAAGGTGGTGAAATCCTGCCCAAGGAACTCCCTTCCTCGGTCAAAGCGGAGCGACAGCACCGACTTCTTCGTCTGCCGTTCCACCAGCACCAGCCACCTCTGAAACTCCCATAGCACGTCGCTCTTCTTAGCGACCGGCATTGCCCACATGAAACGAGTGCGGCGATCCTTCAGCAGCAGGAAGTACAAGCTGCCGTCTTTGGCAGCCACTTAGAATGGCCCGCACAAGTCGATGTGCACGACAGCCAGTGCCTCCTCGGCGTCCGAGCCCTTGTCGGGGAAGGTGTGTCGCGCCAGCTTCCCGCCGACGCACAAAACGCACGGCGGGTCCGCTCCGGTCGAAGGCTTGATGTCAAGCTCAGTAGCAACTTCATGCTTTGCCGAACTCTTGATCGTGTCGACGCCGACGTGCGCGAGCCTCGCGTGCCACCGGTCGGGGGTCGATGTCGTCGCTGAGGCGATCGTCCGCAGAGCCACCACCTCGGTTGACAGCAACCGCGTCGAGCAGGGACGAAGGTCGGTGTAGAGGACTCGACCCATGTAGCATGCTCGACCGAGCACCTCCCCGGTCGCGGCGACGAGCAGCATCTCGTCGCCGTCGCCCTGCAGCTGCACTCCGCTCTCCTTCAGTTGGCCAGCTGACAGCAGGTTCGCCTGTACTCCTGGAACGTAGAGCACGTCGGGGATGAGGACCCGCTTCCCGGCCTCCCCCTGCAGAGCGATGGTTCCACGGCCCTCGACAGACTTCAACGCTCCATTGAAGCCGCGCACGTGCTTCACACTGTCGCTTGGCGCCATGTTGACGAAGACCGCCTTCGTCCCCATCAGGTGGTGGGAGCATCCGCTGTCGAGCAGCACCGCCATCGGGTTTGCCTGCACAGCTGCCGCCACCGCCTGGAAGTCCTCGCCAGCCTCCGGTGCCAGCGAGACTGTCGGCTCCACCACGCCGACCAGCCTCGGCCATTGCCGCTGGAGCTGTCGACGTCCTTCGTCGACGACGTCTTCTTCGACGTCTGCTTCTCCTTGCGCGGCTTCTCATCTCGACGTGGGCGACGGCTGGCTGGTCGACCGTCTTCTTCTGTCGTCCTCGTCGCTGTCATCGGGGTCGGGGCACTCGAAAGAGAGATGGTATGGGTCGCCGCAGATCCAGCACTCCCGCCGTCGACCACCACCTCCACGGCCCTTGTCCCGCGTCGACTTCTTCTCGTCGACGTCCTTCGTCACCCGCCCACCTCCGCTGCCACCTCCGCCCGGCTTCCCGCGCTGCCCGTGCTGATGATTCGGCTTCGTCGGTGCAGCGTAACTTGCCTGCGGAAGGAGCTCCGTGGGCTGCTCTGCCTCCTGCATAGCCTCATCTTGAAGGATGTAGCTGGTGATGGAGTCCTCGTCGAGGGACTCACGCGTGCCGGGCACCATCATCATCCTCTTCATGAGGTTGTAGCTGCGCGGCAGGCCCTTGACGACGTGGGTGATGTAGGACGCAAACTGTCGAGTATTCGGCGCCCGCCATCCGCATCTCAGCCAGGATCCGTCGAGCACGGTTGCAGTAGTCCGTCGCCGACTCCTGCTCGCCCATCCGAATGTGAGTCATCTTCTCCTCCAACTGTCCGATGTACAGGTCGTCCTTCACCTGGTACGTCGACAGGATGAAGTGCCATGCTTGGTGACCAGCATCCAGTCGCTCTCGACAGCTCCTGAGCGCTAGCTGCACCACCGGCGAGCAGCACCTCGAGATGACCATGAAGGTGAGCAAGTAAGGAGCACAAAACTCCCCGCGCAGCTCGACATCCTCCTCGGGCGGAAAAGGCATGGTGCCGTCAGCAAAGCCCTTCAGCCCAGCGACCTCCAGCTGAGGTTCTATCGACTCCCTCCACGTGATGAGGTCCCGTCGACCTTGCAGAGGTGTGACGGTGATCCGGTCCGGCGAGAACTTGAAGTAGCCATACGCCGGTGCAATCCCGCCCGCCGTCACATGCGTCGTCGCCGAGAGCCCTCCACCGCTTCGTAGAGGAGAGCGACGTCGACCATCGACGTCGGCACGCGAGCTGCCTGCAGCCGCCGTCGACCGCTGCACTCGCGCCTGACTCCTGTCGACGCCACCGTCGACCTTGATCACCCCTCTCTGCTTCGTGCCTTTGCTGCCGCTGACTCGTGCACCGCCGTCGACCTCGTCGTCGACGCCACCTTCGTTTCGCACCGGTCGAGGAGATGCAGGACGGGAAGGGTGTTTTGTCGCCCACTGCGACCAGATGCCCAACTCAATGATCGCCCAAGGGATCGTTCCGTACTCGCCATCCTCATGGCGTTTCCTCATTGGACTGTACCCCATATGGGCTATCCCACTACAGCCTACAGACTATACTACAGCATTTATACCGTATCTATATAGTTTGACACACCCCCATAGGCAAAGTGGGGGAGAACAAGGGGTCACAAGACCAGTCAAGAAAAGCAAAGCAAGCTCAGGGTGGATCACAACGTCACCACACACACTGAGCACAAGCAAAGGGCCACAAGGCCAGTCCACATGCAGAGGTATATATGCAACAGGAACAGCACAGTGATCACTACCTAGCAAGAGCAAGCATGCAGGTATATGTATATAGATCACAGTACAAGCAAATGTCAAACTATATGCATGCTATATTTGTGTAGGCTGTAGTGGGGTAGCCAATATGGGGTACAACCCCTTTAGGGTTAGATACTTGTACCCAACTCTCATTCAATGCATTCATTCCTGCTTCTAGATTCTAACATGGTTTCAGAGCAGTAGGTCCGTAGGACCGTTTTTTTTTTTTTTTCGGGCCCACCCTTCGCTAGTGACCGTCTGCGGTTACCGTGCTGCCCCACGCCCTGTTCTGCGTCTCGCCGCCCACGCGCACCCTGCCCTGCCTTGCCTTGCCTTGAGCGGCCCTAGAGCCCGTGCGCGGCCCCTGCCCTTGCCGTGCGCCGCCCCAGAGCCCGCGCACCGCCCCTGCCTGCCCGTCTCGCCGCCCCAGAGCCTGCGCGCGGCCCCTGCCCCTGCCGTGCGCCGCCCCAGAGCCCGCGCGCCCCTCCTGCCTGCCCGTCGCGCCGCCCTAGAGCCCGCGCGCTGCCCCTGCCTTCTCGTCGCGCCGCCCTAGAGCATGCGTGCGGCCCCTGCCCTTGCCGTGCGCCGCCCCAGAGCCCGCGCACGGCCCCTGCCCTTGCCGCGGCCCCGCCCAGCCGCCGACGCGGCCCCGCCTGGCCCCGCCCTGCCGCCGACACGGCCCCGCCCTGCAGCAGCTGCCGTGGCCCTGCCCTGCCGCTGTCGTGGCCCCAAGCCTGAAGCTGACGCGGCCCTACTCTGCAGCCGCTTTTGCGGCCCCGCCGTCGCCGCCGTCGTGCGCCTACCCTGCCGCTGCCAGCCGAGCGCCGGCCCTGCTCGCTCGGCGAGCGCCTGCCCTTCCCGCCACTGGTGAGCACCTACCCTTCCGCGCTTCCCGCGCACCTGCCTTGTTAGCGCGCTTCCGCGCCATCTGCCTGCCTGCCTGCCTACCTGCCTGCCTGCCTGCCTGTCTGCCTGCCTGCCTGCCGTGCCTGCCCTGCCCGCGCTGCTACTGCTGCTACTGCTGCTACTTCTGTTACCGCTGCTAGGCTGCTGCTGCTGCTACTGCTGCTACTACTGCTACTGCTGCTACTGGCGGTGGCCAGATGCAGCTCCAGCGACGTCCGCGCGAGTCTCTCACGCCCCAGCAGCTTAGTGAGTGGTACGCTAGTTGGGGTTGTGGCGGTAGCCGTCGTGGCTGTCGCCTTGGAGCTGGTCAGTTGGGAGCGTCTGGCAGTGGCCAGCTGCAGCTGCAGCGGCGTCCGCGTGAGACACTTACGCCCCAGCAGCTTCATGAGTGGTACGCTCAGAGTAGAGGGTCTCGGAGTACCGTTCGCTGCCCGTACGTCATTCGCACAAGTGATCGGGCTGGTCAGGCTTGCGGGACACTTGGTCACACACAGTCCCGCTGCTTCGCCCGTCTGAGCGACGCCTGGCGTACCGAGTTTGGGAACGCGGCTGAGCTCCCCACCTGGCTGGAGCTGCTTAGGCAGAGGGTAGATATCTTTGCTCTTGACTATGATGCTATTCTTACTGCCATGTATGCGTTGCCTACTAGTGCTGACGGTGCCTGTTACCTGTGCGTACCGCCTGACCCAGGTATAGAGCCTGCTGCTCTAGGTGCTGGTGAGGCTGCTGCTCTAGGTGCTAGTGCGTCTCCTGCTCTAGGTGTTGGTGAGGCTGCTGCTCTAGGTGCTGTGTCTGCTCTCTCTGGTACTGCGCCTACTGAGGCCTTGTACACCTTCACGCTTGACTCAGGTGCTTCCCGCTCCTTCTTTCGCGACAGCACCACCCTCACGCCGCTCAGTCGGCCGGTTGCAGTCTCCCTGGCAGACCCCTCTGGGGGTCTAGTCCTTGCCCACTACTCCACGGTTCTGCCGTGTCCGGCGGTCCCGTCTGGCTCCCTGTCAGGTCTTCACCTCCCCTCATTCTCTACGAACTTGGTGAGTGGTGCTGACCTCCAGGACCAGTGGGTTGACCAGTTCACTCCTGGAGGTCAGCGCGTGACCCACTGTACGTGCTCCCGGACAGGCCGGGTTTACCCGTGCGCCTGGCTCGAGTCTGTACACACTGACTACTGTGTCCCCTCAGGTCGCTGCGTCTGCGTCTGCGTCTGCGTCAGGTCAGCTAGCGCCCCCCTGCTCGTGTCGCGCTTTGTCGCACCAGACCCTCCTTTGGCACCACCGTCTTGGTCACCCCTCGGTGCAGCGCCTTTGTAGCATGCACCGCCGGGTCCTTGTCTCTGGTCTTCCCAGGGTTCTCCCTCCCCTCCCACCCTCGCCTGCTCCTCCCTGTCTTCCCTGTGTCGAGGGGCGGCAGCGCGCCGCTCCTCACTCCTCCTCGTTTCCCCCGACGACTGCTCCCCTGCAGACCCTGCACATGGACGTGTGGGGCCCAGCCCGCGTCACTGGACAGGGCCGCGAGCGGTACTTTCTGCTGGTTGTCGACGACTACTCGCGTTACACCACGGTCTTCCCCTTGCGCACCAAGGGTGAGGTCCCTGATGTTTTGATCCCTTGGATCCGCGCTGCCCGTCTCCAGCTCCGCGAGCGGTTCAGGACGGAGTTTCCCGTCCTGCGTCTGCACTCTGACAGAGGTGGGGAGTTTTCCTCCGACCTTCTGCAGAGCTTTTGTCGTGGGGAGGGCATTCGCCAGACGTTCACGCTTCCGGCCTCTCCACAGCAGAATGGGGTTGCTGAGCGCCGCATTGGCTTGGTCATGGAGGTCGCTCGTACCTCCATGGTCCATGCGGCTGCCCCCCATTTTCTGTGGCCGTTTGCGGTCCGCTACACCACCCATCAGCTCAACCTCTGGCCCCGTGTCTCCTTGCCGGAGACCTCGCCCACACTGCTGTGGACGGGGGAGGTTGGCGATGCGTCGGTGTTCCGGGTCTGGGGTTCTCGTGCCTTTGTCCGCGATACCACCGCGGACAAGCTCTCCGCCCGCGCTGTTCCCTGTGTCTTCCTTGGCTTTGTCCCTAACGCGCCTGGTTGGCAGTTTTACCACCCCACCTCGCGCCGTGTCTTCCCCTCTCAGGACGTCACGTTCGACGAGTCGGTTCCCTTTTACCGTCTCTTCCCCTACCGCACTGCCCCCTCTTCCTCGCTCCAGGTGCTCCCCAGGTAGACCCCCTCCCCGCTCCCGGTCCTGCTCCTTCAGGTGTGTCTCAGGTAGACCCTCCTCCCTTGACTGCGCCGGTTGAGGTCACTGGTGACTCAGGTCCTGCTGAGGGTGGTCCTGCTCGGGGTGCTGCTTCTAGGGGTGCTGAGCCTGGGGGTGCGGAGCCTGGGGGTGCTGAGCCTGGGGGTACAGAGTCCGGGGGTGCTGAGCCTGGGGGTACTGCGTCTGGGGGTGCTGCACCTGGGGGCGCTGAGGCGTCTGGTGAGCAGTCTCCCTGGAGCGGCCGTCTCCGTAGTCGCTCCGCTGGTGCCTCGCCGCTGCCCTCTCGTCGTCGTCTCCCTCTCTCCCCACAGCAGCTGCGTGAGTGGTACGTTAGCCGTCAGGGTCGAGCTGCTGGAGCTGGGGGCCCTGCTGCGGGAGGCGCTGGTGTTGGAGGCACTGGAGCCGGCGCTGTCCCTGGGGGTGCGGAGCCTGGGGGTGCAGAGCCTGAGCGTGAGGAGCCTGGGAGTGCTGAGTCTGGGGGTGCTGAGCCTGTGCGTGAGGAGCCTGGGGGTGCTGAGTCTGGGGGTGCGGCGCCTGAGGGTACTGAGACTGCTGGTGCGCGGTCTCCTTGGAGTGGCCGCCTTCGTCCGCGTGTGCCTCTCACCTCACAGCAGCTGCACGACTGGTACGGTCGCTGTCAGGGTCGCGCTGCTGGAGCTCGGGGCTCTGCCGCTGGAGGTGCTTCTGCTGACGCCACTGGAGCTGGGAGTGGTGCTGGTACTTTGTCTACTGGAGGTGCTGGAGTTGCTGGTCCCGGAGGTGCTCGTACTAGCAATACTAGAGCTGCTGGGAATGGAGGTGCTGTGTCTGGGGGTGCTGCTACTAGAAACACTGAGGCTGGAGACCCTGGGACTGGAGGTGCCGGTTCTGGGGGTGCTGCTGCTGGTGGAGCTGGTCCTGGAGGAGCTGGCGCTGGAGGTTCTAGAGCTGCTGGAGGCGCTGGAGCTGCTGGTACTGGTGGCACGGCGCAGCCGAGACTGTTCTTCGCTCCGCCGTCTCCGTCGTCTCCGCCACCGCCTGACTCTGTGCTTCGCCAGGTTCTTAGCCTCCCGTCTTCTACTGGTCTTCTGGTACAGCCTGACTCCCCGCTGCCTGCTCCTTCTCCTTACACCGAGCAGCCAGGGGGACTTGTTGAGGTCGTGAGCCTGCATCGCGTCCTGTCTCGCCTGTTCATTCTGGTCGTACCAGTCGTCGTGTTGCTCGTCCGCGTTCGCCGGCTGTCCCCGGCGCGCACCTCGTTGTCCGTCGTCCGTCCTCTGCTCCGCAGCGTGTTCCTCTGCCGTCTCCTCCTGAGTCCTCTCTACCTGACGTTCCGGACCCTGAGTCTGACCGGTTTCGTGCTGAGCACCCTACTGTCACGCGTCTATTAGCCACTGTTGTCACCGACCCGTCGTTTGAGTCTGCTGCTGCGTCTGCCTTGGTCGCTGAGCTTGTGGACTTTGCTGCTGCCTCTCGTCTAGACTACGCTGCTAGTCTTGTTGCTGAGTCTGCGTCTGTCTGTCCTCCGTCCGTCGGGGGTGAGTGTGCTCTTGGCACGGACGTCCTTGAGGACAGACAGGAGGACCTTGAGTGTCTTGCGGCTGCTGTACCTCATCTCGTGGCCTGGCTGCTTGCGCCTGAGGGAGACCCGGATGCACTAGACATCCCGACCCCGCGCTCTTACGCAGAGGCGATCTCGGGTCCCTACTCCTCTCAGTGGCAGACAGCCATGGACGCAGAGATGGCATCCTGGAAGTCCACAGGCACTTACGTCGACGAGGTTCCCCCTCCTGGGGCGAACATCGTCGATGGCATGTGGATTTTCAGGGTGAAGCGGCCGCCGGGTTCTCCGCCTGTCTTCAAGGCTCGTTACGTTGCACGAGGCTTTAGTCAGCGAGAGGGAGTTGACTTCTTCCAGACCTTCTTCCCCACCCCGAAGATGACCACTCTTCGGGTGCTCCTGCACGTTGCCGCTCAGCGTGACTACGAGCTTCACTCTCTGGACTTTAGCACAGCCTTCTTACAGGGTAGCCTGCACGAGGAGATCTGGCTGCGCCGCCCACCTGGCTTCACTGGGACGTACCGTCCTAGTACACAGTGGAGCCTCTGGCGGCCAGTCTACGGTCTCCGCCAGGCGCCGCGTGAGTGGCACGACACACTGAGGACGACGCTTGCGGCACTTGGGTTTGCTCCTTCGACAGCTGACCCGTCGCTGTTTCTGCGCACCGACACTTTGCTGCCGCCGTTCTACATCCTCGTGTACGTCGACGACTTGATCTTTGCCACTGCTGACACTGGGGCTCTCGCCCTGGTGAAGTCGGAGCTGCAGAAGAGACACACGTGCACAGACCTGGGTGAGCTGCGCAGTTACCTTGGCTTGCAGATCACCCGGGACCGAGCACGCCGCACCATCACACTGACTCAGTCACACATGGTGCAGCAGGTCCTTCAGCGCTTCGGCTTCACCTGGTCCTCGCCACAGTCCACTCCTCTGGCTACACGTCACAAGCTCTCAGCTCCACCTTCAGACGAGTCCGTAGAGCCGAGTGGTCCTTACCCAGAGCTAGTGGGCTGCCTCATGTACCTGATGACCTCCACTCGTCCTGACCTTGCGTACCCTCTTGGCCTTCTGGCTCGCTACGTGGCTCCTGGTCGGCACCGAAAGGTGCACATGGATGCTGCAAAGAGGGTACTGCGCTACTTGTGCAGTACATCGGGCATGGGGCTCGTGCTTGGAGGGCGGAGTCCAGTTGTCCTCACTGGGCACTCAGACACTTTTTGGATTAACGACCTGGCTACGCAGCGGTCTTCACAGGGTTACACCTTCAGCCTTGGCTCTGGCTCAGTTTCTTGGCGGTCTACTCGCTCCTCTTCTGTTCTCGGCTCCAGGTGTGGCTGAGATCTACGCCACAGCAATGGCTGCACAGGAGTTACGCTGGCTTACCTACCTGCTGACTGACTTGGGAGAGAGGCCTCGTTCTCCTCCAGTTCTGTACGTCGACAACAAGGTCGTCATTGCCTTGTGTCAGGAGGAAAGACTGGAGCACAGAACGAAGCATATCGCTCTGCGTTACTTCCTGGCTCGAGAGTTGCAGCAGCGTGGTCAGCTTCGTCTTGCTCACGTGGCCACTCAGGCCAACACTGCTGATATATTCACCAAGGCACTTCCGTCTGGTGACCATCAGCGCTTTTGTACTTTGTTGGGCCTTGTGCCTACGTTTCCACACTTGCTGTCTACTCTGCTTGTACTGTGATATATATATATATATATATATATATATATATATATATATATATATATATATATATATATATATATATATATATATATATATATATATATGTGCCTGCATGTTTGCTCTTGCTAGGTAGTGATCACTGTACTGTTGTTGTTGCATATATGTCTCTGCATGTGAACTGGCCTTGTAGCCCTTTGCTTGTGCTCAGTGTGTGTGGTGACGTTGTGATCCACCCTGAGCTTGCTTTGCTTTTCTTGACTGGTCTTGTGACCCTTTGTTCTCCCCCACTTTGCCTATGGGGGTGTGTCAAACTATATGCATGCTATATTTGTGTAGGCTGTAGTGGGGTAGCCAATATGGGGTACAACCCCTTTAGGGTTAGATACTTGTACCCAACTCTCATTCAATGCATTCATTCCTGCTTCTAGATTCTAACAGCAAAGCCTACAGCAAGTGTGGAAACGTAGGTACAAGGCCTAACAAAGTACAGAAGCGCTGATGATCACCAGACGGAAGTGCCTTGGTGAATATATCAGCAGTGTTGGCCCGAGTGGCCACGTGAGCAAGACGAAGCTGACCTCGCTGCTGCAACTCTCGAGCCAGGAAGTAATGCAGAGCGATGTGCTTCGTTCTGTGCTCCAGTCTGTGCTCCTCACACAAGGCAATGGCCGCCTTGTTGTCAACGTACAGAACTGGAGGAGAACGAGGCCGCTCTCCCAAGTCAGTCAGCAGGTAGGTGAGCTAGCGTAACTCCTGTGCAGCCATGGCTGTGGCATAGATCTCAGCCTCACAACTGGAGCTGAGAACAGAAGACGAGCGTGTAGACCACCTAGAAACAGAGCCAGAGCCAAGGCTGAAGGTGTAACCCTGTGACGACCGCTGCGTAGCCTGGTCGTCAACCCAAGACGCGTCAGAGTGTCTAGTGAGGACAACGTCACCCCGTCCTCCAAGCACGAGCCCCATGCCCGATGTACTGCACAGGTAGCGCAGTACCCTCTTAGCAGCATCCATGTGCACCTTTTGGTGCCTACCAGGAGCCACGTAGCGAGCCAGAAGGCCAAGAGGGTATGCAAGGTCAGATCGAGTGCAGGTCATCAGGTACATGAGGCAGCCCACTAGCTCTGGGTAAGGACCACTCGGCTCTACAGACTCGTCCGAAGGTGGAGCTGAGAGCGAATGACCTGTAGCCAGAGGAGTGGACTGTGGGGAGGACCAGGTGAAGCCGAAGCGCTGAAGGACCTGCTGCACCATGTGTGATGGTGCGGCGTGCTCTGTCTCGGGTGATTTGCAAGCCAAGGTAGCTACGCAGCTCACCCAGGTCTGTGCACGTGTGTCTCTTCTGCAGCTCCGACTTCACCAGGGCGAGAGCCTCAGTGTCAGCAGTGGCAAAGACCAAGTCGTCGACGTACACGAGGATGTAGAACGGCGGCAGCGAAGTGTCGGTGCGCAGAAACAGAGACGGGTCAGCAGTCGAAGGAGCAAACCCAAGAGCCGCAAGTGTCATCCTCAGTGTGTCGTGCCACTCACGAGGCGCCTGGCGGAGACCGTAGACTGGCCGCCGGAGGCTCGACTGGATACCAGGAGGGAACGACCCAGTGAAGCCAGGTGGGCGGCGCAGCCAGATCTCCTCGTGCAGGCTGCCCTGTAAGAATTGTGTGCTGAAGTCAAGAGAGTGAAGCTCGTAGTCACGCTGAGCGGCAACGTGCAGCAGCACCCGAAGAGTGGTCATCTTTGGGGTGGGGGAGAAGGTCTGGAAGAAGTCAATTCCCTCTCGCTGACTGAAGCCTCAAGCAACGTAGCGAGCCTTGAAGACAGGCGGAGAACCCGGCGGCCGCTTCACCCTGAAAATCCACATGCCATCGACGATGTTCGCCCCGGGAGGGGGAACCTCATCGACGTAAGTGCCTGTGGACTTCCAGGATGCCATCTCTGCGTCCATGGCTGCCTGCCATTGAGAGGAGTACTCACCCGCGATCGCCTCAGCGTAAGAGCGCGGGGTCGGGATGTCTACAGCATCCGGGTCTCCCTCAGGGGCAAGCAGCATGGCCACGAGATGAGGCGCAGCGGCTGCAAGACACTCAAGGTCCTCGTGCCTGTCCTCAAGGACGTCCGTGCTAAGAGCACACTCACCCCCGACGGACGGAGGACAGACAGACTCAGATTCAGCAACAAGGCTAGCAGCGTAGTCTAGACGACAGGCAGACGCAGCAGTAGACTCAAACGACGGGTCGGTGACAACAGTGGCTAACAGACGCGTGAAAGTAGAGTGCTCAACACGAAACCGGTCAGACTCAGGGTCCGGAACGTAAGGCAAAGAAGACGCAGGAGGAGACGGCAGAGGAACACGCTGTGGAACAGAGGAAGGACGAAGTGCCATGGTGTGCGTGCCAGGGACAAGAGGAGGACGCTCACGACTAACACGACCAGTGCGACCAGTGCGACCAGTGCGACCAGTGCGAACAGGCGAGACAGGACGGGACGCAGGCTCGCGACGCTCAGTAAGACCTCCTGTCTGCTCAGTGTAAGGAGAGGGAGCAGGCAGGGGGGAGCCTGGCTGTAACGGTAGGCCAGTGGAAGACGGCAGGCTAAGAACCTGGCGAAGCACTGTGTCAGGAGGCGGCAGAGACGACGGTGACGGCGGAGAGAAGAACAGTCGCTGCGCAGCAGTGCCACCAGCACCAGTAGCTCCAGTGCCTCCAGCAGCTCCAGAACCTCCAGCAGCTCCAGACCCTCCAGCGCCAGCTCCTCGAGCGCCAGCACCACCAGCAGCCACAGAGCCTCCAGCGCCAGCACCGCCAGTACCAGCTCCACCAGCAGCAACACCCCCAGAACCGGCAACTCCAGTCCCAGTGTCTCCAGCAGCAGCACCCCCAGAACCGGCACCTCCAGTCCTAGGGTCTCCAGCAGTAGCACCCCCAGACGCAGCACCTCCAGCCCCAGCAGCTCTAGTACCTCCAGTACGAGCACCTCCGGGTCTAGCGGCTCCAGCACCTCCAGCAGACAAAGTACCCGCAGTACTCCCAGCTCCAGTGTCAGCAGCTCCAACAGCACCTCCTGCGGCAGGGTCAGCAGTACCACCAGCTCCAGCGTCCTCAGGCCCAGCGGCTCCAGCGTCGTCGGCACCTCTCGCACCAGCCCCAGTACCCTCTGAACCGGCACCCCCAGCTCCAGGGACGTCAGCAGAAGCGCCTCCAGCGGCAGAGCCCCGAGCTCCAGCAGCGCGACCCTGACGGTGAGCGTACACACGCAGTCTCAGTACCCTCAGGCGCCGCACCCCCAGACTCAGCAATTACAGGCTCTTCACGCGCAGGCTCAGCACCCCCAGACTCAGCACCCCCAGACGCAGCACCCCCAGGCGCAGTACCTCCAGTCTCCTCACGCTCAGGCTCAGCACCTCCAGGCTCAGCACCCCCAGGCTCCACACGCTCAGGCTCAGCACCCCCAGACTCAGCACCCCCAGGCTCAGCACCCCTAGGCTCCGCACGCTCAGGCTCAGCACCCCCAGACGCAGCACCCCCAGGCTCAGCACCCCCAGAGACAGCACCCCGAGCAGGACCACCCCCAGCAGGACCTGAGTCACCAGTGACCTCAACAGGCTCAGGCACAGGAGGGTCTACCTGAGAAACACCTGAAGGAGCAGGACCTGGCGCGGGGAGGGGGTCTACCTGGGGAGGACCTGGAGCGAGAAAGAGCGGAGGGGGGGGGCGAGCGGCAGTGCGGTAGGGAAAGAGACGGTAAAAGGGGACCGACTCGTCGAAGGTGACGTCCTGAGACGCAAAGACACGGCGCGAAGCGGGGTCGTAAAACTGCCAGCCAGGCGCGTCAGGAGGAAAACCAAGGAAGACGCAAGGAATGGCGCGAGCGGAGAGCTTGTCCGCGGTGGTATCGCAGACAAAGGCACGAGCACCCCAGACCCGGAAGCGCGACGCATCGCCAACCTCCCCCGTCCACAGCAGCGTGGGCGAGGTCTCCGGCAAGGAGACACGGGGCAAGAGGTTGAGCTGATGCGCGGCGTACCGGACTGCAAACGGCCACAGAAAATGGGGGGCAGCCGCATGGATCATGGAGGTACGAGCGACCTCCATGACTAAGCCAATGCGGTGCTCAGCAACCCCATTCTGCTGCGGAGAGGCCGGAAGCGTGAACGACTGGCGGATGCCGTGCTCCTCACAGAAAGCTCGCAAGAGGTCGGAGGTGAACTCACCACCTCTGTCAGAGTGCAGACACAGGACAGGAAAGTCCGACTGGAACCGCTCGCGGAGCTGGAGACGAACAGCGCGGATCCAGGGGATCAGAACATCAGGGACCTGACCCTTGCTGCGCAAGGGGAAGACCGTGGTGTAACGCGTGTAGTCGTCGACGACCAGCAGGAAGTACCGCTCGCGGCCCTGCCCCTGGACGCGAGCAGGGCCCCACACGACCAGGTGGAGAGTCTGCAGTGGAGCCTCTGTGGGAGGGAACGAGGAGGAGTGAGGAGCGGCGCGCTGCCGCCCCTCGACGCAAGGAATGCAGGGCGGGGCAGGCGAGGGAGGGAGGGCGGGCAGAGACCTGGGAAGGCCAGAGACCAGTAGGCGAGAGTGCATGCCACGAAGGCGGGGTAGAGAGGGGTGACCAAGGCGGTGGTGCCACAGGAGAGTGTCGTGCGACAGGCGGCGACACTCACACTAGGTAGCTACCTGAGCAGACGCGTACAGCTGGGGAGACAAAGGGGTGTAGCGCGACACGGTGGTGAGGGTGTACAGACTGGACCCAGGCTCACGAGTGAACGTGGCCAGGTGGCGGCCAGTCTTGGAGCACGTGAGGATCGCCACACGCTGTCCTCCAGGAGTCCAGGTGTCAACCCAATGATCCTGAAGGACGGCGTTGCTCACCAGGTTCGTAGAGAACGAGGGGATGTGGAGACCTGACAGCTCACCAGACGGGACCGCCGGGCACGGAAGCACAGTCGTGGCTCGTGCAAGCACTGGCCTCCCAGAGGGGTCAGCCAGTGAGACAGGGACAGGTGCAGGGAGGGGAGTGACTGTGGTGCTGTCGCGAAAGAAACAGCGGGAAGCACCTGAGTCAAGCGTGAAGGTGTGCAAAGCCTCAGCAGGCGCAGTACCAGAGAGAGCAGACTCATTAGCACCTAGGGCTGCAGTCTCTATACCTGGGTCAGGTGGGACACACAAGTAGCAGTCACCCTCAGCACTAACAGTCAATGCATACATGGCAGCAAGAATTGCATCATAGTCAAGATCAAAGATAGGAACATCACGCCTAAGCAGGTCTGCCCAGTTGGGGAACTCAGTAGCATCAGGAAACTTGGCGCGCCAGGCGTCGCTAAGCCTAGCGAAACAGCGGTACTCAGTGTGAAAACCGTTGCATGGGCGACCAGCGCGGGGACCGGCGCGAATGACATAGGGGCAGCGACCAGGACCCCCAGACGCCCCACGCTGAGCGTACCAGTCATGAAGCTGCTGAGACGTGGGGGTCTGGCGCTAACGCAGCTGCTGCTGCTGCTGCTGCCCCTGGCCACCACTGGAGCTCCCCTTCGGCACGGCCGCACTCCGGCCCCCACCTCCGCCGCTGCCTCCTCCACCGCTCCCAGTCCCACCGCCGCCCCACCCACCTCCACCCCCACGACCACCCCCACCACCTCCACCACCCCCGCCGCCTCCACCACCGCTCCCTCCACCGCCACCTCCACCACCCCTGCCACCCTTGCCGCCCCTGGTGCCGCTGCGCTTCCCACTAGGAGCGGAAGCAGCTGCGACCTTCTCAGCACCGAGGAGGTCGACGGCAGCAGCAGCAGAGGCGTAGGAGGGGGCAAGAGGGGAGGGGGAGCACCCCTCAAAGAGGGGAGTGCGAGGAGTGCCACGAGCAGCACCTACAGCGAGGATGTTCTTTTCTGCTGCTAGGAGCTGCTGCTCGAAGTGTTAAATGTTGGTAGGCTGTAGTGGGGTAGCCAATATGGGGTACAACCCCAACTAGGGTTTGCTACTTGTACCAACTGTTTCATTCAATGCACTCATTCCTGCCTGTAGATTTTAACATGGTTTCAGAGCACTAAGGTCCGTAGGACCGTTTTTTTTCGGGCCCACCTACCGCTGCGGTTACCGCGCTACCCCACGTAGCCTTGCCTTGCCTTGTATGCCTTGCCTTGCCTTGCCTTGCCTGCGCGCTGCCCCTAGAGGCCCGTAAGGCCCGCGCGCCGCCTCTACACGCCTCTACATGCCTCTACACGCCCGCACACACGCTGCTACCGCGCGCTGCCCGCACCGAGTCGCGCGCAGCCCGCTGCAGCCGCGCGCAGCCTGCACCGAGCCGCGCACAGCCCGCTGCAACCGCGCGCAGCCCGCACCGAGCCGCGCGCAGCTCGCAGCTGCCGCGCGCAGCCCGCGCCGAGCCCGCGCAGCCCGCGTCGAGCCGCGCGCGGCCTGCTACGGCCTCGCGAGGCCCGCGCGCGGCCCGCAGCAGCCCGCGCCGAGCCGCGCGAGGCCTGCTCCTGCCTCGCACGGCCCGCGCGCGGCCCGCAACAGCCCGCGCCGAGCCGCGCGCGGCTCGCTTCTCCCTAGCACGGCCGCGCGCGGCCCTTTGCCTCGGCCCCGACCTGCCGCTGATGCGGCCCCGCCCAGCAGCTGCCATGGCCCCGACCTGCCGCTGATGCGGCCCCGCCCTGCAGCTGCCACGGCCCCGACCTGCCGCTGACGCGGCCCCACCCTGCTACTGCCGCTGACGCGGCCCCGCCCTCCAGCTGTTTCGGCCCTGCTCTGCAGCCGGTTTTGCGGCCCCGACGTCGCCGCTGTCGTGCGCCTACTCGGCCGCCGGCCCTGCTCTCCCAGCCTTTGGTGAGCGCCTGCCTGCCGGCCTGCCTGCTTGCCTGCCTGCCTGCCTGCGTGTCTACTTGCCTGCCTGCCTGCCTGCCTACCTGCCTGCCTGTCTGCCTGCCTGCCTGCCGGCCTGGCTGCCTGCCTGCCTGCCGGCCTGCCTGCCTGCCTGCCTGCCTGCCTGACTGCCTGCCTGCCTGCCTGGCTGCCTGCCTGCCTGCCTGCCTACCTGCCTGCCGGCCTGCCTGCCTGCCTGCCTGCCTGCTTGCTTGCCTGCCTGCCGCGCCTGCCTTGCCTGCGCTACTGCTACTGGCAGGAGGCCAGATGCAGCTCCAGCGACATTCACGCGAGCCTCTGACGCCCCAGCAGCTTAGTGAGTGGTATACTAGCTGGGGTTGTCGCGGTAGCCGTCGTAGCTGTCGCCCTGGAGCTGGTCAGTTGGGAGCGTCTGGCAGTGGCCAGCTGCAGCTGCAGGGACGTCCACGTGAGCCACTTACGCCCCGGCAGCTCCAGGAGTGGTACGCTCAGTGTAGCAGGTCTACGCGTACAGTCCGCTGCCCGTACGTCATTCGCACAGGTGATAGGACTGGTCAGCCTTGTGGGACGCTTGGTCACACACAGTCCCGCTGCTTCGCCCGTCTGAGCGACGACTGGCGCACAGTGTTTGGCGACGAGGCTGAGCTCCCCACCTGGCTGGAGCTGCATAGACAGAGGGTCGATATCTTTGCGCTTGACTATGATGCTATTCTCACTGCCATGTATGCATTGTCTACTAGTGCTGACCGTGCCTGTTGCCCGTGCGTACCGCCTGACCCTGGTATAGAGCCTGCTGCTCTCGGTGCTGGTGAGGCTGCTGCTCTAGGTGCTAGTACGTCTTCTGCTCTAGGTGCTGGTGAGGCCGTGGCTTCAGGTGCTGGTGAGTCTGCTCTCTCTGGTACTGCGCCCTCTGCGGTCTCGCACACCTTCACCCTTGACTCAGGAGCTTCCCGCTCCTTCTTTCGCGACTGCACCACACTCACGCCGCTCCGTCGGCCAGTTCCAGTCTCCCTGGCGGACCCCTCCGGGGGCCCAGTCCTTGCCCACTACTCCACGGTTCTGCCGTGTCCGGCCGTCCCGTCTGGCTTCCTGTCAGGTCTTTACCTCCCCTCGTTCTCTACGAACTTGGTGGCGGGAGCTGACCTCCAGGATGGAGGGGTTCACCAGTTCACTCCTGCGGGTCAGCGAGTGACCCGCTGTACGTGTGCTCGGACGGGCCAACACCTGGCCACGTTTACCCGTGCGCCTGGCTCGAGTCTGTACACACTCACCACTGAGTCCCCTCAGGTAGCTGCGTCTGCGTCTGTGTCTGGTCAGCTGGCGGCCCCCTGCGAGTGTCGCGCTTTGTCGCACGACACTCTCCTGTGGCACCACCGCCTTGGTCACCCCTCCTTGCCTCGCCTACGTAGCATGCACTCTCGCTCCCTGGTCTCTGGTCTTCCCAGGTCTCTGCCTGCCCTCCCTCCCTCACCTGCGCCGCCCTGCATTCCTTGCGTCGAGGGGCGGCAGCGCGCCGCTCCTCACTCCTCCTCGTTTCCTCCCACAGAGGCTCCACTGCAGACGCTCCACCTGGACGTGTGGGGCCCGGCCCGCGTCCAGGGACAGGGCCGCGAGCGGTACTTCCTGCTGGTCGTCGACGACTACACGCGTTACACCACGGTCTTCCCCTTGCAGAGCAAGGGGGACGTCCCTGCTGTTCTGATCCCCTGGATCCGCGCTGTTCGTCTCCAGCTCCGCGAGCGGTTCCGGTCGGACTTTCCTGTCCTGCGTCTGCACTCTGACAGAGGTGGTGAGTTCTCCTCCGACCTCTTGGCAGCCTACTGTGCGGAGCACGGCATCACCCAGTCGTTCACGCTTCCGGCCTCTCCGCAGCAGAATGGGGTTGCTGAGCGCCGCATTGGCTTAGTCATGGAGGTCGCTCGTACCTCCATGATCCATGCGGCTGCCCCCCATTTTCTGTGGCCGTTTGCGGTCCGGTACGCCGCGCATCAGCTAAACCTCTGGCCCCGTGTCTCCTTGCCGGAGACCTCGCCCACACTGCTGTGGACGGGGAAGGTTGGCGATGCGTCGCGTTTCCGGGTCTGGGGTGCTCGTGCCTTTGTCCGCGATACCACCGCGGACAAGCTCTCCGCCCGCGCTGTTCCCTGTGTCTTCCTTGGCTTTGTCCCTGACGCGCCTGGTTGGCAGTTTTACCACCCCACCTCGCGCCGTGTCTTTGCGTCTCAGGACGTCACGTTCGACGAGTCGGTTCCCTTTTACCGTCTCTTCCCCTACCGCACTGCCTCGCTCCCCCCCCCGCCGCTCTTCCTCGCTCCAGGTGCTCCCCAGGTAGACCCCCTCCCCGCTCCCGGTCCTGCTCCTTCAGGTGTTTCTCAGGTAGACCCTCCTCCCTTTACTGCGCCGGTTGAGGTCACTGGTGACTCAGGTCCTACTGCGAGTGGTCCTGCTCGGGGTGCTGAGCCTGGGGGTGCGGAGCCTGGGGGTGCTGAGTCTGGGGGTACTGAGCCTGCGGGTGCGGAGCTTGAGGGTGTAGAGCCTGGTGGTGCTGAGCCTGAGTGTGAGGGGTCTGGGGGTGCTGAGCTTGGCGGTACTGACGCTGGAGGTTCGGGAGCTACTGAGGGTGCTGGCACTGGAGGTTCAGGAGCTGCTGGAGGGCCTAGTCCTGGTGGCGCTGGAGCTGGAGGTTCTGGAGCTGTTGAGGGTGCTCGCGCTGGAGGTTCTGGAGCCGCTGGGGGTGCTGGTGCTGAGGGTACTGCCACCGGAGGTTCCGGAGCCGTTGGAGGTGCGGGCGCTGAGGGTTCTGAGTCTGCTGTTGCGCGGTCTCCTTGGAGTGGCCGCCTTCGTCCCCGTGTGCCTCTCACCCCACAGCAGCTGCAGGACTGGTACGGTCGCCGTCAGCGTCGCGCTGCTGGAGCTCGGAGTCGTGCTGGAGACACTGAGGCTGGAGACCCTGGGACTGGAGGTGCTGGTTCTGGGGGTGCTGCTGCTGGAGACACTGAGGTTGGAGACCCTGGAGCTGGAGGTGCTGGTTCTGGGGGTGCTGCTGCTGGAGACCCTGAGGTTGGAGACCCTGGGACTGGAGGTGCTGGTTCTGGGGGTGCTGCTGCTGGAGACACTGAGGTTGGAGACCCTGGAGCTGGAGGTGCTGGTTCTGGGGGTGCTGCTGCTGGAGACCCTGAGGTTGGAGACCCTGGGACTGGAGGTGCTGGTTCTGGGGGTGCTGCTGCTGGAGACGCAGGGATTGGAGACCCTGGGACTCGAGGTGTCGGCTCTGGGCCTGGAGCTTCTGGAGCTGCTGGAGGCACTGGAGCTGCTGGAGCTGCTGGTACTGGTGCAGCTGCGCCGACACGACTGTTCTTCGCTCCGCCGTCTCCGTCGTCTCTACCGCCGTCTGCCTCTGTTCTTCGTCAGGTTCTTACTCTTCCGTCGTCTACTGGTCTTCCGTTACAGTCTGGCTCGCCGCTGCCTGCTCCTTCTCCTTACACGGAGCTGACTGGTAGTCCTGCTGAGCGTCGTGAGCCTGCATCGCGTCCTGTCTCGCCTGCTCGTCCTGGTCGTCGTGTTCCTCGTTCGCGTCCACCGGCTGTCCCCAGTGCACACCTCGTAGTCCGTCGTCCTTCCTCTGTTCCGCAGCCTGTTCCTCTGCCGTCTCCTCCTGCGTCCTCTTTGCCTGACGTTCCGGACCCGGCGTCTGACCGGTTTCGTGCTGAGCACCCTACTGTCACGCGTCTCCTAGCCACAGTTGTCACTGACCCGTCGTTTGAGTCTGCTGCTGCGTCTGCTCTTGTCGCTGAGCTTGTTGACTTTGCTGCTGCCTGTCGTCTAGACTTCACTGCCAGTCTTGTTACTGAGTCTGAGTCTGTCTGTCCTCCGTCCGTCGGGGGTGAGTGTGCTCTTGGCACGGACGTCCTTGAGGACAGGCAGGAGGACTTTGACTCTCTTGCGGCTGCTGTACCTCATCTCGTGGCCTGGTTGCTTGCCCCTGAGGGAGACCCGGATGCACTAGACATCCCCACTCCGCGCACTTACGCAGAGGCGATCTCGGGTCCCTACTCCTCTCAGTGGCAGACAGCCATGGACGCAGAGATGGCATCCTGGAAGTCCACAGGCACCTACGTCGACGAGGTTTCCCCTCCTGGGGCGAACATCGTCGATGGCATGTGGATTTTCAGGGTGAAGCGGCCGCCAGGTTCTCCGCCTGTCTTCAAGGCTCGTTACGTTGCTAGAGGCTTCAGTCAGCGTCAAGGGGTTGACTTCTTCCAGACCTTCTCCCCCACCCCGAAGATGACCACTCTTCGGGTTCTACTGCACGTTGCTGCTCAGCGTGACTACGAGCTTCATTCTCTTGACTTCAGCACAGCGTTCTTGCAGGGCAGCCTGCACGAGGAGATCTGGCTGCGCCGCCCACCTGGCTTTACTGGGTCGTTTCCTCCTGGTACCCAGTGGAGCCTCCGGCGGCCAGTCTACGGTCTCCGCCAGGCGCCACGTGAGTGGCACGACACACTGAGGACTACACTTGCGGCTCTTGGGTTCGCGCCGTCTACTGCTGACCCGTCGCTGTTCCTGCGCACAGACACGTCGCTGCCGCCGTTCTACATTCTCGTGTACGTCGACGACTTGGTTTTTGCTACTGCTGACACTGAGGCACTCGCTCGTGTGAAGTCGGAGCTGCAGAAGAGACACACCTGCACTGACCTGGGTGAGCTGCGTAGCTACCTTGGCTTGCAGATCACCCGGGATAGAGCACGCCGCACCATTACCCTGACTCAGTCACACATGGTGCAGCAGGTCCTTCAGCGCTTCGGCTTCCAGTTCTCCTCACCACAGGCCACACCTCTGGCTACCAGCCACTCGCTCTCAGCTCCACCTTCGGACGAGTCCGTAGAGCCGAGTGGCCCGTACCCAGAGCTTGTAGGCTGCCTCATGTACCTGATGACTTGCACGCGACCTGACCTTGCGTACCCTCTTAGCATCCTTGCTCGTTACGTTGCGCCTGGGAGACACAGGCGAGAGCACTGGGAGGCTGCTAAGAGGGTGCTGCGTTACTTGTGCAGTACGTCAGGCATGGGGCTGGTGCTTGGAGGACGCGACAGAGTTGTCCTCACTGGTCACTCGGACGCTTCTTGGGTGGACGACCTGGCTACGCAGCGGTCGTCACAGGGTTACACCTTCAGCCTTGGCTCTGGTTCTGTCTCGTGGCGGTCCACCCGCTCTTCTTCTGTTCTCGGCTCTAGTTGTGAGGCTGAGATCTACGCCACGGCCATGGCTGCACAGGAGTTACGCTGGCTCACCTACCTGCTGACTGACTTGGGAGAGCGGCCTAGTTCTCCTCCAGTTCTGTACGGTGACAACAAGGCGGCCCTTGCCTTGTGTCAGGAGCACAGACTGGAGCACAGGACGAAGCACATTGCTCTTCGCTACTTTCTTGCTCGAGAGCTTCAGCAGCGCGGTCAGCTTCGGCTTGTGTACGTGGACTCGAAGGCCAACACTGCTGATATCTTCACCAAGGCGCTCCCGCCTAGTGATCATCAGCGACACTGTACTTCTTTAGGCCTTGTGTCCACATTCCCTCATTTGCTTACTGCTTGACTTTCTTTGTACTGTACTTTATATATATCTTGTTGCTTGCTTGCTAGGTTTTGATCACTGTGTTGCTTGTCTTGTACTATATCTAGCACTGCATGTGAACTGGCCTTGTGGCCTTTGCTTGTGCTCGGAGTGTGGTGACGTTGTGATCCACCCTGGGCTTGCGTTGCTTTGCTGGACTGGTCTTGTGACCCTTTGTTCTCCCCCACTTTGCCTATGGGGGTGTGTTAAATGTTGGTAGGCTGTAGTGGGGTAGCCAATATGGGGTACAACCCCAACTAGGGTTTGCTACTTGTACCAACTGTTTCATTCAATGCACTCATTCCTGCCTGTAGATTTTAACACGAAGTCGGCTAGAGTGAGCGTGGTAGGGTCTTTGGCGAGGAAGTGGTCCCTGACTGAACTGAGAGTGTCAGGGAGGCGGGTGACGAGGATGTAGAGGGTAAAGTACAACGGGGGGGGGGGGGGGGGGTTCTTGGCGAGGAAGTCATCTGTAAGGGCGGCACGAAAGCGAGCGTCACTAGTGCGGAGGTGAGAGATAAGGTCCTCAGCGGTGGCAAACGAGGACAGGTCTGGGAACAGGTAGGGCAGGATGAGACGACCTACGGCTGCAGTGGCTGGGGACGAATAGCGCGCAACTACAGCGTCATACAGTGCCTTAGCAGTCTTGTGCTGGCTAAAATGCGCGCGCTCAGTGATCGGCAGATGGTTGCGAACAGCGAGGCGCGCAGCAGCATCGCGAGTCTGCCACTGTGAGCGGTCAAGAGCGGGAGCAGTGTCAGCAGGAGCAACGGCAGTGCCAGACGTGTGATCGAACAGTGAAACGCCGTCTTTTGCATCAGTCATAAGAAACAGTTGCAGGTCGTCGAGCCAAGTGGCAAACTCAATCGGGCGACCGTCAGGCTCAAACGCGAGAACATTAAGCGTCGCCATAATCGCAGCGCAGGCGAAGGCAGCAGGCAAAGGCAGTAGGCGAAGGCAGCAGGCAGAGGCAGCAGGCACAAGCAACAGGCAAAGGCAGCAAGCACAGGCAGCAAGCAAAGGCAGCAGGCACAGGCAGCAGGCAAGGGCGGCGCGCAAAGCAGCCGCAAGCTGCGCGTGGGCTGTCTGGGCGATGCGCTAGCAGCGCAGGCAGCGCGCGGAGCAGCAGCGGGCCGCGCGCAGGCTGTGGAGGCGCGGCGCGGGCAGGTAGGGCGGCGCGCGGGGCTGCAGCGGGCCGCGCGCGGGCTGCCACGGCGCGGCGCGGGCTGCGTAGGCGGCGCGCGGGGCTGCAGCAGGCCGCGCGCGGGCTGCCGTGGCTCGGCGCTTTCTGCGCAAGCGGCGCGCGGGGTAGCAACAGGCCGCGCGTGAGCTGCCGAGGCGCGGCGCAAGCAGCTAGGGCGACGCGCGGGGCAGCAGCGAGTCGCGCGCGGGCTGACGAGGCGCGACTCGAGCAGCGAGGGCGACGTGCGGGGCAAAAGCGGGCAGTGCGCGGGAATTAGATCTGCACATGCGAAGCAGCAGCAGACAGCTCAGACAGCAGACAGCAGGCAGCAGGCAGACGGCGCGCGCAGCGCAGCACGTCACAGGCAAAGTCGTGGGGAAGCGGTAGGTGGGCCCGAAAAAAAAGACGGTCCTACGGACCTACTGCTCTGATACCATATCAAAAGTCTAGGCAGGAATCAATGAACTATCAGGAAGGTGGGTACAAATAGAAACCCTAACATTGGGCTGTACCCCATATGGGCTACCCCACTACAGCCTACAGACTGCACTACAGCATACATATATATACATAGTTTGACATTGGGCTAAGAAAAGCCCTTAGGAGCTTTTCAAGGACAGAACTCCTGATAGGAATGTTGTAATAGCGGAAGTGTTTAATGAGAACTGTTGAACCACCTTGCGCTAGTGTGTGAGGGCAAGATAAATTAATTATAAAATGAAAGTACAAGCTTTTATAGGATTACAGAGAACATGAAAGGATGCAATAACCGCTTTAATGTTGCTGTTGCGGTGATACAGTGTCGACTCGGGCAACTGCTCTGTAACGAGTCAGCTGTTTGTCCTTGCTGTCGCGCTGTATCTGTCAAGTCAAAGGTCAGGCGACCTTTTACCTTCGCGTAACCTCCAAAGGTTACGTTTTCCCGTCAACCTCCTCGGTTGACTCGTCAATGCTGCGCTGTAGTTTGCTTCGCTTACAGTTCGGTGTTGTGACACAAAAGAAGCGTTTAAGTTACTTGTTTCCAACACTCCCCTTCGCTTTTGGAGTGTCGCTGCTGGTGACGTGGCCCTGTCCAGTCAGCAGCATGCAGTATTCGAACTTCTGCTTTCCAAGCTTCTTGGTCAAATAGTCGGCTGCCATCTCGGATGTGGGGCAGTAGGCTAGTTCGAGTCTCCCCTTCTCGATCTCGTCCTTCACGAAGAAATATCGCAGGGCGATATGCTTCGTCCTGTTTGCAAACCCATTCTTGTTCTCTATGCGGATAGCTGACTGATTGTCGCAAAATAGAGAGAAGTTGGGTAACTGGGCCAGTTTCGCTTCTTCCAGTAGTTCGCGAAGGTACAGGCCTTCCTTGGTGGCTGAGCAGAGTGCAATGTATTCTGCTTCAGCTGAGGAGAGAGCGATTAGTTCTTGGTTATCCCACTGCCACGAGATAGGTCCAATAGGTTTGAAACGGTAGATGTAGCCGGTGCGTGAGCGCCTGTTGTCGGCGTCGCCAGCGTGGTCTGCGTCTACATAGCCGATCAGCTTAGGTGCTGTAGTTCCGTTCTTGTGGTAGGTTAGGCCGATCGTCGGGGTGCTGACAAGATAGTGAAGTGCGCGATCAAGCTCCGCCATGTGCTTTGCTTCGGGTTTCTTGAGGTACGTGGCGAGCTGGCTTGCCGAATATGATAGGTCTGGTCGGCAGGTGACGGCTGCGAAGAGAAGGCAGACAACCTAGCTTTCGCTGGTAGTCGCGTATGCCGGCGGGCTTGAGTGGCGCGAGTTTTTCTTTGCGGTTTCCGTCGGTGTAGCGGTACGGCGTAGTGATAGTGGCTGGAGTTAATCCGAAGCGTTTGGCGATAGTGTCGGCGTATTTCGCGGCGCTGAGATGAATCGCGTTTTCTTCTTCCTGAATATTGAGCCCAAGGTATTGTGTCACGGTTGACGAGACGGTGAGTGTTAGATCTGTGGAAATTAGAACGAGAATGAGTGCATTGAGCAGCATGAGGAGTACAAGTATGAAACCCTAGAATGTTGTACCCCATATAAGCTACCCCACTACAGCCTACACAGACTATAGTGTATGAGTTTGACACACCCCCATAGGCAAAGTGGGGGAGAACAAGGGGTCACAAGACCAGTCAAGCAAAGCAAGGCAAAGCAAGCTCAGGGTGGATCACAACGTCACCACAGAATCTGAGCACAAGGTCAAGGCCACAAGGCCAGTTCACATGCAAGGGTACATATATATAACGCTAAACAAGCAAGGTCAAGAAGTAAGCAAGTGAGGTAAAGTAGGCACAAGACCTAACAGAGTACAGAAGCGCTGATGATCACAAGGCGCGAGTGCCTTGGTGAAGATATCAGCAGTGTTGGCCTCAGAGGCCACGTAAGCAAGGCGCAGCTGACCACGCTGCTGCAGCTCACGAGCAAGGAAGTAGCGAAGAGCGATGTGCTTCGTTCTGTGCTCCAGTCTGTGCTCCCGACACAAGGCCAGCATGGCCTTGTTGTCTACGTACAGCACTGGAGGAGAACGAGGCGGCTCTCCCAGGTCGGTCAGCAGGTAGGTGAGCC
The DNA here is from genome assembly GCA_947470075.1 of Closterium sp. Yama58-4. Lineage (NCBI taxonomy): Eukaryota > Viridiplantae > Streptophyta > Zygnematophyceae > Desmidiales > Closteriaceae > Closterium > Closterium sp. Yama58-4. The sequence continues at coordinate 486,394 of CANIUD010000006.1, forward strand.
AGCGTAACTCCTGTGCAGCCATGGCCCCTGCGTAGATCTCAGCCTCACAGCTCGAGCCGAGAACAGAAGACGAGCGGGTAGACCGCCACGAAACAGAGCCGGAACCAAGGCTGAAGGTGTAACCCTGTGACGACCGCTGCGTAGCCTGGTCGTCGGCCCAAGAAGCGTCTGCGTGACCAGTGAGGACCACTGGACTCTGCCCTCCAAGCACAAGCCCCATGCCCGACGTACTGCACAAGTAGCGCAACACCCTCTTCGCTGCAGCCATGTGCTCTGGTCTGTGTCTCCCAGGAGCAACATAGCGTGCCAAAATGCTAAGAGGGTATGCAAGGTCAGGTCGAGTGCAGGTCATCAGGTACATGAGGCAGCCGACAAGCTCTGGATACGGGCCACTCGACTCTACGGACTCATCCGAAGGCAGAGCTGAGAGCGAGTGGCGTGTAGGCAGAGGAGTGGCCTGAGGCGAGGAGTACGTGAAGCCGAAGCGCTGAAGGACCTGCTGCACCATGTGTGACTGAGTCAGGGTAATGGTGCGCTGTGCTCTGTCCCGGGTGATCTGCAAGCCAAGGTAGCTGCGCAGTTCACCCAGGTCTGTGCACGTGTGTCTCTTCTGCAGCTCGGACTTCACGTAGGCAAGTCCAGCAGTGTCAGCTGTAGCAAAGACCAAGTCGTCGACGTACACGAGGATGTAGAACGGCGGCAAAGAAGTGTCGGTGCGCAGAAACAGCGACGGGTCGGCAGTAGAAGGAGCAAACCCAAGAGCTGCAAGTGTCGTCCTCAGTGTGTCGTGCCACTCACGTGGCGCCTGGCGGAGACCGTAGACTGGCCGCCGGAGGCTCCACTGGGTGCCAGGAGGAAAAGTCCCAGTGAAGCCAGGTGGGCGGCGCAGCCAGATCTCCTCGTGCAGGCTGCCCTGCAAGAAAGCGGTGCTGAAGTCAAGAGAGTGCAGCTCGTAGTCTCGGTGAGCGGCTATGTGCAGCAGTACCCGAAGAGTGGTCATCTTCGGGGTGGGAGAGAAGGTCTGAAAGTAGTCAACTCCCTGTCGCTGACTGAAGCCACGAGCCACGTAATGCGCATTGAAGACAGGCGGAGAACCCGGCGGCCGCTTCACCGTGAAAATCCACATGCCACTGACAATGTTCGCCCCAGGCGGGGGAACCTCGTCAACGTAGGTGCCTGTGGACTTCCAGGAAGCCATCTCTGCGTCCATGGCTGCCTGCCACTGAGAGGAGTAGGGACCCTCTATCGCCTCCGCGTAAGAGCGCGGAGTCGGGATGTCAAGTGCATCCGGGTCTCCCTCAGGGGCAAGCAGCATGGACACGAGATGAGGTGAAGCAGCAGCCAAGCACTGGAACTCCTCCTGCCTGTCCTCAAGGACGTCCGTGCCAAGAGCACACTCACCCCCGACGGACGGAGGACAGACAGACTCAGACTCAGCGACGAGACTGGCAGCGTAGTCTAGGCGACAGCGAGCAGCAAAGTCGACAAGCTCAGCAACTAGGGCAGACGCAGCAGTAGACTCAAAGGAAGGGTCAGTGACGACAGTAGCAAGGAGACGTGTGACAGTAGGACGCGCAGCACGAAGGGAGTCCGACTCAGGGTCAGGAAGCTCAGGAAGAGAGGACGCGGGAGGAGAGGGCAAAGGGGCACGCAGCGGAGCAGTGGAAGGACGCAGAGACATCCGGTGCGTGCCGGGGACAGGGGGAGGACGCTGGCGCGAACTACGACCACTAGTGCGAGCAGCACGGACAGGCGACGCAGGGCGAGACACAGGCTTACGACGCTCAGCCAGACCTCCAGTAGGACCAGTGTAGGGAGAAGGAGAAGGAAGCGGGGAGGCTGGCTGTAACTGTGACTCAGACTGGACAGGAGGCGGACACGCTAAGGGAGGAGCAGGACCAAGAGAGGAGGGAAGACCAAGAACCTGCTCAAGGAGCGGAACGAAGTACGGCCGTGGCCGCGCAGCGCCACCAGTGCCAGCAGGAACAGCACCAGCACCCCCAACGGGAGCACCAGCACCAGGAGGACCCCCAGCTCCAGCAGCTCCAACTCCAGCACCTGCAGCAGCACCAGCGCCAGGAGCACCTCCAGCGCCAACACCCCCAGTAGCTCCAGCTCCAGCCGGACCACCCGAAGACGCAGCAGCTCCAGCTCCAGGAGCACCAGCAGCACCAACGCCAGTAGCACCAGCAGCACCACCAGCTCCAGCAGGAGGAGCACTCGTAGGCCCAGCAGCTCCAGTACACTCGGTACGAGCACCTCTCGGACCCTCGGCACCAGCACTCTCAGCAGCAGTAGAACCTCCAGCGCCTGCAGCACCACCAGCTCCAGCAGCACGCCGCCAGCGCCGGGCGAACCACTCACGCAGCTCCTGTGGAGAGAGCAGCTCCCGCCGGGACGAAGCACCCGAAGAACTGCCAGGCTCAGCACCACCAGACGCCAGACGAGCAGGTCCAGCACCCTCAGGCTCCGCACTCCGAGACTCAGCACCCCCAGGCTCAGCACCCCCAGGCTCAGCACCCCCAGACGCAGCACCCCCAGGCGCAGCACCCCCAGGCTCAGTACCCCCAGGCTCAGCACCCCCAGGCTCAGCACCCCCAGGCTCAGCACCCCCAGTCGCAGCACCCCCAGACCCAGCACCCCCAGGCTCAGCACCACCAGCAGCACCAGAGTCAACAGCTACCTCGACTGGCTCAACTGCATCTACCTGGGACACACCTGAGGGAGCAGGACCCTGAGGGGGGAGGGGGTCTACCGGAGGGGGACCTGGTGTAAGGAAGAGCGGCGGGGGAGGGAGGGACGCAGTGCGGTAGGGGAAGAGACGGTAGTAGGGAACCGACTCGTCAAAGGTGACGTCCTGGGACGCGAAGACACGGCGCGAGGTGGGGTGGTAGAACTGCCAGCCTGGCGCGTCAGGGGGAAAGCCAAGGAAGACGCAGGGAACAGCACGAGAGGACAGCTTGTCCGCAGACAAGTCGCGGACAAACGCCCTAGGCGGATACCCAGACCCGGAAACGCGACGCATCACCAACCTTCCCCGTCCACAGTAAAGCAGGGGAGGTCTCCGGCATGGAGACCCGGGGGTGAAGGTTGAGCTGATGCGCCGCGTACCGAACCGCAAACGGCCACAGAAAATGGGGAGCAGCCGCATGGATCATGGACGTACGAGCGACGTCCATGATCATGCCGATGCGGCGCTCAGCAATCCCATTCTGCTGCGGAGAGTCCGGAAGCGTGAAGGTCTGGCGGATGCCTCGTGCGCGACAGAAGGCCCGCAGAAGGTCAGAGGAGAACTCTCCGCCTCGGTCGGAGTGCAGACGCCGAACAGGAAAGTCGGAGCCGAAACTCTCCTGGAGCTGGAGACGAGCTGCGCGGATCCAGGCGATCAACACCTCAGTGACTTCACCCTTGCTGCGCAAGGGGAAGACTGCGGTGTAACGCGAGTAGTCGTCAACCACCAGTAGGAAGTAGCGCTCCTGACCCTGCCCACGGACGCGGGCTGGGCCCCACACGTCCATGTGAAGCGTCTGCAGCGGAGCCTCGGTCGGAGGAAACTCGGAGGAGTGAGGGGCAGCGCGCTGCCGCCCCTCAACGCAGGGAACGCAGGTGGGGGCAGGCCCCGGAGGAAGAGGAGGGAGGGACCGGGGGAGGCCGGAGACAAGAAGACGGGAAGCCATGCCTCGAAGACGAGGCAGGGAGGGGTGACCAAGACGGTGGTGCCAGAGGAGAGTCCGGTGGGACAGGAGACGACACGAGCAGGGGGCAGACTCAGCACCTGAGAGCGCAAACTCACCGGCACCTGGGGCGGCAGACGCACTGGCACCTAGAGCAGCAGCCTCACAAGTACCTAGCGCAGCAGCCTCTATGCCTGGGTCAGGCGGAAAATACCGATAACAGTCACCCTCATCACTAATAGTCACAGCATACATGGCAGCAAGAATAGCATCAAAATCAAGATCATAGATTGCAACACCCGCCCTAGACAGCTCGCCCCAGCGAGGGATCTCAGTAGCGTCGGGGAACTGGTGGCGCCACGCGTCCGTCAGACGACCGAAGCAGCGCTGGGTGGGGTGCGCGCCCCCACACTGCTCACCCGCCCGGTCGCCGGTACGGAGAACGTAGGTACAGGGGCCAGCACCCCCGCCCCGCTGACGAGCAGCGTACCACTCACGAAGCTGCTGGGGGGAAGGGGTCTCACGGGTACGCTGCTGCTGCTGCTGCTGGCGCGCACCACCACCGGAGCCACCCCTCTGCGCAGCGCCACCCCGACCAGCTCCACCGCCTCCGCCGCTACCACCTCCAGGACCGCCACCTCCGCCACCTCCGCTCCCACCGCCAGCGCCGCCTCCACCTCCACCTCCAGTCCCGCCAACAACGCCCCCACCCCCGCCACCACCCCCACCGCCACCCCCACCCCCTCCACCACCTCCACCTCCGCCTCCACCGCCCCCTCCAGCTCCTCCAGCACCCTTGCCCCCCTTGCCCTTGCCAGGGCGGCGTCTCCCGCTAGGGGCAGACGCCGCAGCGACCGACTCAAGACCAACGAGGTCGGCCGCAGCAGCAGAGGCAACAGAGGGCAAGAGGGGAGAGGGGGAGCACCCCTCAAAGACAGGGGTACGAGGGTCACCACGAGAGGCACCTACTGCGACTATGCTCTTCTCTGCCGCTAGAAGGCGCTCCTCGAGGAGGTCAACGGTGAGGGTGGTGGGGCAAACAGAGAGGAAGTGGTCCCTGACCGGGCGAAGGGTGTCAGGGAGCCGGGTGACTATGTAGTAGAGGGTGATGTACATGGGGGGGGGGGGTTCTTGGCGCAGAACTCAGCAGGAAGCGCAGCGCGGTAGCGAGTGTCACTAGTGCGAAGGTGCGTAATGAGGTCAGCGACAGTGGGAAAAGCGGCGAGGTCAGGGAAGAGGTACGGTAGGATGAGGCGGCTAAGCGCAGCAGTGGCAGGGGAAGAGTAGCGTGCAACTACAGCGTCGTACAAGGTCTTAGCACTCTTGTACTGGCTAAAGTGCGCACGCTCAGCGGTCGGCAAGTGGCGGCGCACAGCAAGGCGGGCAGCAGCATCGCGCGTGGCCCACTGGGAGCGAACAGTGGGGTCAGCATCAGCAGCAGGGGCAGGAGAGGCACCAGAAGTGAGGTCAAAGAGGGAGAGGCCGTCTGCTCTGTCGCTCAGTAGGAAAAGCTGCAGGTCATCTACCCAGACGTCAAAGTCAATGGCCCGGCCCTCAGCGTCAAAGGTGAGGACACTGGGGGAAGCCATGACAGCAGTAGACTAGCAGTGAGAGCAGCAGGCAAGGGCAGAGCAGTGGTGGAGGCGCTGCTCTTACCGGGCAGGCGAGAAGGACCGAGGCGCGCCGGCAGGAACAGGGCCGCGACGGCAGGAATGGCGGCTCGGCGGCTCAGCGGCTCGGCAGCTCAGCGGCGGCGGCGTCTCGGCGGCTCGGCAGCACGGCGGCAGTGGCGGCTCGGCTGCTCGGCCGCTCGGCGGCAACTGCGGCTCGGCGGCGGCGGCGTCTCGGCGGCTCGGCTGCTCGGCGGGGCCGCGAAGGTGTGGCGACGGGGCCGCAAAGGGCGGCGGTGGGGTCGCACGGGTGGGGCGACGGGGTCGCGGGCGGCTGCGACGACAGGAGCGCAGGCGGCTGCAACGACGAGGTCGCGGGCAGCGGCGACGGTAGGGCCGCGGGCGGCGGCGACAGCAGGGTCGCGGGCGGCGGCGACAGTAGGGTCGCGGGTGGCTGAGGCGACAGGGTCGCGGGCGGCTGCGACGCCAGGGTCGCGGGCGGCCGCAGCGGTAGGGTCGCAGGCGGCCGCGGCGACGAGGTCGCGGGCGGCGCGAAGGGCGACGGGGCCGCGACGGGCGGCGTTGGGGTCGCGGGCGGCTGCAACGACGCCGCGCAGGGCGACGCGAGGGTGGGGCCGCGGGGTCGCGAGGGTAGGGCCGCGGGGTCGCGAGGGTAGGGCCGCGGGGTCGGCAGAGGCGGCGCCGGGGCCTAAAGAGCGGCGCGACGGGGCCGCTAAGAGAAGCGAGGGGAGGAGGGGGGGGAGCGCGACTCGGGCAGGAGTGGAGTGCGCTCCGGGCAGGAAAAATTTCACGGTGGGCCCTAGGAACAGTCCCCACGAGGGAACCTGCTCTATACCATGTGGAAATTAGAACGAGAATGAGTGCATTGAGCAGCATGAGGAGTACAAGTATGAAACCCTAGAATGTTGTACCCCATATAAGCTACCCCACTACAGCCTACACAGACTATAGTGTATGAGTTTGACAAGATCCTGCTGCAGATCCCCTTCGAACCAGGTTGTAACGTCGTCAGTTGAGCCGGTGTAGAGTAGGTCATCCACATAAACGATCAGCAAGATGTAATCGGCGCCTTTCGTGAGCCGGTACATTCCTTGGTCGTGCGGTAGCTGGCGGAATCCGATGCGAGTGAGTCGGGCATGTAGGTACTGCTGCCACAGTCTCGGAGCCTGTTTGATGCCGTAAAGAGACTTCAGCAGTTGACAGACTTGGTTGGGGTCTGCGTTGGAGCCGTGCGGTTGTTCGACGAAAATCTCCGCATCGACGGGCACATAGAGAAAGGCGTTGGCGACGTTGATTTGCCGAAGTTTCTTCCGCTTCATGGCGGCGATCGCGAGGAGAATTCGCAGTGAAGTGTGCCGGCTAACTGGCGTGAACGTTTCGGTCAAGTCCCGTCCGTGCTCCTGGTCGAATCCACGTACAATCCAGCGTGCTTTGAACTTGTCAATAGTTCCATCAGCCTTGGTTTTCACACGGAAAACCCATTTTCCGGTGAGAATGGTCTTATTGCGTGCCACTCTGATGGGAACGACTTTCCAAGTATTCCGTTCTTCCAGTGCCTTTAGTTCCTTGTCCATGGCTTCGTGCCATTTTTCCCTGTGCCCCCCCCCAAGAGCCTGCTGAACTGTGGCAGGCTCCTTAGGTGGCGTCGCTCCGTGGACCGTGGTGACGAGGCCAAGTATCTACAGTCCGCTCTGTGTGTAGCGGGGAAGATTTGCATCCTCGGGATAGACGGCTTCGTCTCCCGCTTCTGGATCAGGTATGAAGTTGGGTCCTATGCGTTGTGCTTCGTCGGTGTTGACTTGCGCGGGTGTAACGTAACCATTGTCGGCGAGGTCGTAGTAGACTTCGGCGTTGATGCTTTCGCGAGGGTTTTCGTCGTCCATTGGGACGTCAACCGAACAGTATGGAAGAGGTCCGGCTTCCTCCGATGCTCCGTCCACGTTTTGTTCGTCCCAGTCAGCTTCGTCTGCTGCCGAGGCGAAGGCCCTATCGCCACGGAAGCCGCTTGTGGGGTCTCGTTCTTCTTCCAGGTTGGCAAGGTATGTTTGGAGGGTGAGTCGCTCATAGAAGATAACGTCATGTGCTGCCAGTGTTTCCTTCGAGTGGACATCAAATATCTTCCACGCGTTGTAATGTTTTTCGATGCCCAGGTGTAGTTCCCACTATGCACGTTGCGAGAATCTTCCAGCTCGTGCAGTGTGTGGTCGGTACTGTACCATGCAGCCAAAAACTCGTAACATTTTTGTGTTGCCCAATTTTCCTGTCCACAGCAGATGCGGTGAGGCGTTAATCGGGAGTGACGACGACGAAAGCAAGTTGTGCAGCATCACGGCATGGTCCATTGCTTCGGGCCACTGGCTTTGAGGCAACCGCTTGCCTCGTAGCAATTTGCGCATGGTGACTTGAAGAGTCTTGTTCATCCTCTCTGCTACGCCTTGCTGTTGATGGGCGTAGGGGAGAGAGAAGAGTCTTTTGATTCCTCTCTCTGCCAGATACTGCTTGAATCGTTGTGACTGATATTCTCCTCCCCCGTCTGACTGGAAGCTTTTTAGCTTCACTCCGGATTCCCGTTCTGCTACTGGAAGCCAGGCAATGAAGGCTTCGAAGGCCATGTCGCGGCTTGGAAGGTTTATGTGCCAAACGTATCTGGTGGCGGCGTCGATGAAGGTGATAACATAGTTGTAGTCGCCTTGTCCACTGTCGCGGGCGTACACTATGTCGCTGTACACTTTCTCAAGTGGTGCGTATGCTGGCGCGCTGGGGTTGTGGTGAGACGCGAACGGCTGGTGGGGTAAGTCTGCTTCGGGGCAGATGAAGCATGTGCCTCGTACTCGTTGCAGTTCTCGTCCGTCAGGTAATAGTAGCGAGTCTTTGTCAAGAACACCCGCTCTTATCGTGTTGTTTAACGTTGTGTTGCTTGGGTGTCCCATCCGTGCGTGCCAGATGTCTTCGCTAGCACGACGTCCAGGTGAACATCTGTACAAGTCGGAGTTAGAGTAGAAGCCTGCGGTGAAGTGTGGGCTCCGGTGGATTTCGCGTGGAGTGGGAGTCAGTTGTTGCACAGGAGTTGGTGGCGTGTTGTTGAGGATAACTGGTGTCGTCGAAGGACCAGCGATGGGTGTCGGTGTTGACTCTGCTACTGCCAATGTTGTCTCTGCTGCTGCCGATGTTGTCTCTACTGCTGCCGATGTTGTCTCTGCTGCTACCGATGTTGTCTCTGCTGCTGCCGATTGTTGAATCGTTGCTAACGCTCTTGTTCGTTCTGCCTCAGGTATCGTGTTCGAGTACCAGAAGCCGCCGGGGCTGAAGTCGGGGTCGAGATCAGGCGGGTGCGTCTAGGAGGTGAAGTTCACGATGGCGTCGCTGTCGGCAGTGCCTTGATCTGGAACAAAGTCAAGCACGAAGACGTTCTTCTTCAAGACCGCCTTGCCAATGTAGAGTCCTCCTCTCCCGTGATACAACTTGAACTCCTGGGTGGTGCTGTCTGCTTCGAGATGAATCCCTTTCGCCATAAGTTGGCTGACGCTCAGTAAGTTGTAGCCGAGGCCTTCTGCAATCAAAATTTTTGACATTTGCAAGATAACGTTAGTTTCTCGTGACTGAAGTTGAACAATCCCTTGTCTTCGTGTGCGCAGGTTCTGATTGTTGGCGACGGTGATGACGACTTCACGGTGCAGCTGATGTTCTTGTTGAACGAAGCGACCGGAGGAACACATGTGTTGTCCACAGCAGCTGTCCAGGAACCAAGTGTCTTTTCCAGAGGGCTCGCTTTGGGCGATGGCTGCGTATGTTGGGTTTGGTTCCAGTGACTCGCGGCGAGGAGTTCTCTCGTCGAGCAACTCTTCTGGTGAGTAGTGTGGCGGTGACTCGGTGATGCAGGAGTCTGTGATTCTCGTCATGCAGCTCACGATGTTTCTTGTCCCTTGTACATATGATCTCGACGTCGTTGAAGATTGCGTTTTAATGGCGGGGTGTGCTTGTGTAGACGCCACTTGACTGCTTGAAGGCCGAAGTTGACATTGAGGTGTCGTTGGCTGCTGCTGATTCGGGCAGTGTGTGCGAGGGTGTCCCGACGTCTTGCAGAGGTGGCAAAATGGAGGTACGTAGCGTTGTGCTTGAGGCTTGTTCTACCAGTTGTTGTTATTGTTGTAGCATTGTTGAGTGTGAAAAGCAAATTCGGGTACTGACGTTCTCTTTTTGTGATGCTCCTCATGCAGGTCCATGTCTTGCTGTTCGGCGTGGATTTCGGCGCAGAGTGCTGCTTCGGAGATCTTCCCGTGGGCTCGAAGAAGGGCGCGGGTGGAACGCCAATGGGGACCGAGTCCAGCGATGATGATAGTGACGAAGGCTTCTTCAGATATTGCTCCTCCGCATCGAAGGAGTCTGTCGCGCAGTCCGCGACAGCGGCTGATTTACGTCATCCCCTTTTCGCCGGGTTTCATTTCCACTGTTGTCAGTTGTGCCATTAACCGACTCTGATTGATATTGTCTGTTGCTTGATACAGGTTCTTCAGGTGGCTGTACGCGAGCTCGGCGGAGTTGCCGTATCCTCGATAAGACCGAATGTTTTGTTGCTCGTTCGGCGATATATTTCGTAGCAGAATCGTGTACGCCATTAACGATTGGTATGTATACTGCTGCTTGTCGTATTGTGTCCCGTGCGTTGGGTATGGCAGGGAACCGTCGAAGTATCCAAGAATCTACGTGCCTTCCATCATCAGCTCGAATTCGAAGGACCAGGTATAGAAGTCCTTTCCGTCGAAGGGTGTCGATGTTTGCAGCTTTAACACGTGCGCGAATTGCGACTGTATCTGAATCGCATCTAACGTCTTCTCTTGTCCAGGCGCAGGTTGGTTCGACATGAAGCTGGTGGAGCCACGTTGAGGCTCGTACGGAGCAAAGGTAGGCTGCTGTTGGTTTCCCCGTGCGTATGATGAGCCATCGAGGCTCATGGGTGTAACTCGGTCGTTGTTGTTGTTGTTGCTTGATTGCGCAGGTGCTCCTTGCTGGTGTTGCTCGTAGAAGGCCATGAAGGAGAAGAACTTCTCCATCATGCTTGGGTCGAAGCCTGTCGTCTGTTTCGCAGTAGTTTCCGTAGACTCAGCAGCTTGTTTTGTTGCTATACCTCCCTCTGTCTGCAGGCCAGAGGCTGGAGGTGGGGTAGGAGTGGTGCCGGGAGTCCCACTAGAGGGGTTTCTGTCCTTCTGTGTAGCCATGTCTTCTAGTGTTGTAGATGTTTAAACGAAGTGGAGTTTCCCTTGACTTGCCCTCATACCATGTTGGGCTGAGAAAAGCCCTTAGGATCTTTTCAAGGTCAGAACTCCTGATAGGAATGTTGTAATAGCGGAAGCGTTTAATGAGAACTATTGAACCACCTTGCGCTAGTGTGTGAGGGCAAGATAAATTAATTATAAAATGAAAGTACAAGCTTTTATAGGATTACAGAGAATATGAAAGGATGCAATAACCGTTTTACTGTTGCTGTTGCGGTTCGATACAGTGTCGACTCGGGCAACTGCTCTGTAACGAGTCAGCTGTTTGTCCTTGCTGTCGCGCTGTATCTGTCGAGTCAAAGGTCATGCGACCTTTGACCTCCGCGTAACCTCCAGAGGTTACGTTTTCCCGTCAACCTCCTCGGTTGACTCGTCACTGCTGCGCTGTAGTTTGCTTCGCTTACAGTTCGGTGTTGCGACACAAAAGAAGCGTTTAAGTTACTTGTTTCCAGCACATTGAGCACCTGCATACATTTGCAAGATAAGGTGTAACAACAAGGCTGCATAATTGTGGTTGGTTGGAATTTTCAACCAATGTGAGGGTTGGAACGTTTTCCAACCTGGTTTGTCCTTTTATGGTGGTTGGTTACAAATGTTACCCAACCCAACCACTCTAGCTTCGCTGCACACAATTCCCCTCGACACTTTCTAGCTAGAGTAGGTCGCGCTTAGCTCAGTTAGGTGATTAGGGAAGCAGGGAGCTGCAGACTAGGTGATACGTTACACTCCTCCCCCTCCAGTTGGCAACGTCCTCGTTACCGCAGAGTGCTTCCGGGGACAAGTACTTCGAGCACGTCGTACCACATTACGACCAGGGTCAACACCATCCGCTAGATGTGGGACTGCTCGTCGAGCCAGGTCTTCCATGTATGACTGAACTGCTGTTTCAGTCAAATGCTCTTCTGGCTCCCATGAGTTGTGTTCAGTCACATAGCCTTTCCACTGAATAAGGAACTCACGAATTGTTTTACGGCCGCGTTGTCGATCGCGGTGTGTCAACGCCCTCTCGACTTCATAGTATAGTTCCTCCCCTAGGACGATGGTTGGTGGTGGTAAGTACTTGCCTTCTGCAACATACTTACTAAGCAGAGATACGTGGAAGACATTATGTATCTGCAACGTTGGAGGTAACTTCAACTTATAAGCCACCTCACCAACCCGCTTGATCACCTCGAATGGCCCAATCCATCGAGGAAACAGCTTTCCGTGCACCAGGGATTTTGAGTCGAATGTTCTTCGTATTCAAAAATACATTGTCTCCAATATTGAATGAGACTTCCCAGCGTTTCATGTCAGAATAAGATTTTTGTCGTTGTTGGGCAAGCTGCAGCCAATGGCGAGCACACTTCAGTGCCTCTTGCTGCTTACCGACAAAATCCTTAGCAGCGGGAATCCTCAACTTGCTGATCCCATGCGTAGCTGGTGTTGTGGGATGCCGACCACAATTGAGGATGAATGGTTTCTCATGAGTGCTTTCATGTACTGAGTTGTTCGCCGCGAACTCGACGACGGGCAACAACTCGTCCCAATCATCCTGTGTTGGGCCAATAAAAGAACGAAGCATTTGCGCAAGTGTGCGATTAGTTCGTTCGGTCTGTCCATCAGTCTGGGGATGGAATGCCGAAGACATTTTGAGCTTCGTCCCAAGTTTCCGCAGATTTTCCTGCCAGAACCGGCTAGTGAAGCGCAGGTCCCGATCGAACACTAACACACGTGGTAACCCGTGTAAATGGAAAACGTGCGCCACAAACAACTTGGCCATATCTTCCGCTGACACGTCAGTTGTAGTGGGCACGAAGTGCACCATCTTAGTCAAACGATCTACAAAAACTAAGATCGCCGTATGACCGTCACGGGTCCTGGGGAGATCGGTGATGAAATCCATCGACACACTCTCCCATGGTTCGTCGGGGATCTTGAGTGGTTGAAGCAAACCACCGGGTTGGTGTGTGCTAGGCTTGTTCCGTGCACACGTGTCGCAACGTGTTACAAACTGCTGTACTTCCACACCCAACCCCGGCCAAAAATATACCTCATTGAGCGCCCACCGGGTTTTCTTTGTACCCAAGTGTCCTCCGTATTTGGTAGCGTGCACTTCCTCCAAGATATCATTCCGTAGGTTCCCTACGTGTGGCACTACAATTTCATTTTTGTGCCACCAGAGCTCATGCTCCCATTGAAGACCCTTCGTATTTTGTGGGTTATGAAACTAGGAGTCAATGTCATAACTTGTGCGGATGCGTTTCAGAAAACCACTGAAGGCGACTTCACTCACTCGCGCTGCTGCGAGGATGCTAAAGCACGCGGCAAACACGGCAGTGTGTTCAGCGTCGTCGAGCCCTGTGGCAGCCCCAATCGGCTGTCTGCTCAGGGGGTCAGCCATATTTGTCGAGCCTGCACAATACCGTATATCGTACGTGAACCCACTCAGGAGTTCAGCCCATCGAGCTTGACGTCGAGTGAGAGTGGCTTGTGAAGTAAAATAAGTGTTCGGACAATGGTCTGTTGTGACCACGAAATCCACACCTTCAAGGTAACAACGCCATGTTCTTAACGCGTGTACGACTGCCAGTAACTCTTGTTTGGAGGTCGTATAGCGTTGCTCTGCCGGGGAGAGCTTTCTACTCTCAAATGCCACCGGTCACCCTTCTTGCAAAAGGACTGCTCCAATTCCTACTGTAGAGGCATTAGTACCAACCTCATACGGCTTGAATGGGTCTGGCAAGACCAGCACTGGAGCGTTGGTCAATTTGTGTTTGACTTCATTAAATGCTTTTTCGCATTTAGTGATCCATTCCCAAGCACTACTCTTACGAGTGAGTGCTGTCAATGGAGCTACAATTGTAGAGTAGTTTTCAAGAAAGAGTCAAAAATAGTTGGCAAGTCAGAGGAATGATCGGACTTGGCCCACGTCTTGCGAGGTCGGCCAACTTTCGACAGCTGCCACTTTCTTTGGATCCACCTTTAATCCATCGCTACTCACGATATGTCCGAGGTACTCAAGCTCTCGCTTGTAGAAATGACATTTCCACAATCCCGCATAGAACTTGTGTTCTCGTAACTTCCCTAACACCCATTTGAGGTGTTGAGTGTGCTCGTCTTCTGTCTTTGAATATACCAAGATATCATCTAGGTAAACCAAGACGAACTGATCAATCGCCTCCCGAAACACATCGTTCATGGCTCTTTGAAACGAGGCCGAAACTTAACACACGCCACTGAAAATGGCCGAACGGCGTTCGGAAAGCCGTCTTCGGTACATCCTCCTTGGTAATGCGCAATTGGTGATACCCGTGCGCGAGGTCTAATGCGCTAAACCATTGTGCACCTTGGAGACGATCAAACAGATCCTCGATGCGAAGAAGAGAATACATGTTTTTAATCGTGATCTTGTTCAAGGCACGGTAGTCAACGCATATGCGTAATCCCCCGCCCTTTTTATTCACGAACAAGATTAGTGCTCCGTACGGAGAAGCACTTGGCTCAATCCATCCCTTCTTCAGGTATTCCTAAATTTGTTGTTTAGCCTTTGCGTACTCAGCTGGGCTGAGACGGTATAGAGGTCGAAATGGTGGGGTTTTTCCAGGTTCCACCGGGATGGTATGCCCTACGGCACGATCTGGAGGGAGACCGTCTGGAATTGATTCGAACACTTCCTTAAATTCCTCCGCTAAGATCTTCATTTGAGGTGGAAAATCCTCAATCTCGGGTAGCGGGTTATCGACATTTTCAAGAGTGTATCAGCTGTGCGGAAATGATGACCGAATTTGTTCGCTAGAGCGACGCCCACATCAGCATGCCCTGTTCTTGGTTTAACCAAGCTGCGTTCATTCTCACGGACTTGCCATTGGAATGATTTACCGTTCTTAGTGAATGAGACAAGATTATGTTGGAAATTGAGGATCACCTCGTTGGATCTTACCAATCCATTCCAAGAACAAGATCTACGTCTGCCAGAAGTGGTAGAACATAGACGCAAATGGTTTCGCGATAACCACTTATTTCCATGTCGACATGTGTCTGTCCTTAGCTTGGGATGACTCTGTCATCACCAAGACGAATGGGAGATGACGGTCCTTCAACGAGGACTTCATGCGCTGTTGCCCAACTTTCGTCGAGTAACGATAGCGAAGCGCAAGTGTCGACTAGGATTTTTGCATGCTCGCCCTTCATTCGTCCCGTCAATAATAAACTTTGTTGGTATCTCGGGCGAATAGGACACGCCACAACAGTTGTGGGCTGGCGATAATACACCTTGATTTTATGGTGCGCACGTCCCAGCTGCTGAGACTCTGTCCACCAGACATGGTGACCTTTATCCCATGTTGCGAGCATAATCCAGTCATGGAATAGTTTAAACAATTTCCCTTTCAATGGACGGATCACCAACCCAACAGATGTTAGGGGATGAGCTTGGGTGCAACGACCCATGACGTCCATGATTGCCGGCAACATGTCAACCGAAAAGCAAATAATAGAGAAATGATCTCTCAATGCTTCTATTGAGATTGTTTCTAGTGGATACGATCGAGATAAAAACAGAGAGTTTTATTGAAAGAAGAGGCAAACACACAAGAAATCTTGTTCGTAGCAAGAGTTTCTAGCTTTAATAAATCCTCGTCAAGCAAAACATAAGCCTCATCCCCTCGATCTACTTGACCGACTAGGTATCCACACCCTAGTTGGGTTTCTGAAAATCCTTCAAACCCGAAGGACCAGCTCCTCCTGGCTTGCCACCCTTGTTGTGCTTGAAAGGGTCATTGATTCTCTTCCTCTAGCAGCACTACCAGGTCTCGTGGTTTGACTTGCCACACTTTTCGCAGGCTTCGCGAGGCCGCTCCGATCCCTTGGGGGTTTTGGATCCTCCCCTATTGGGCCTTTTGGGCTGGGACCCAGATGGCTTTCCGCGGTGCTGGAAAGGGCGCTTGTTCCAAGGGCCTTTGCCCTTTGGTGGCTGGGGCCGAGAGCCACTGCCGCTAGCGCCGTCAGCCCTAGGCTGCTGCTGCTGCTTCTTAGGCTTGTTGAGGTAAGCACGGAAATGCACATCCGTTACTATCACGTCCTCCTTGCACTCCTTATACATGTTCCACTGGTGCTACCCCTTGGCGATGTGCATGGTCTGGATGTGTTCGGGCAGCCCTTTGAAAAACATATGAATAAGTTCACGCTCGGGCAAAGAGTCCTTCAGCATCAGCAGAGTGCTTTCAAACTCGTTGGCGTACTCCTGCACTGGCCTGTCTCCGCATGAGATGTTCTCCAAATGGTTACGCACCTCTAGCTCTGGGGTTTGCACCAAGAACGCCAACCTCATCGCAACACAAAACTCCTCCCAACCGAACGGCTCGGACTTGGCCTCGGCCTGGCGCTTGCTAGCATAAACTAGCTTGCTTGCCTTCTCATCCAACGCGACTGTAGCGGCCACCACGTACGCGTCATGACGCACTTTGTGATGAGCCATTGTATCAGCCGCAAGGGAGAGCCACGTTTCCACATCCGTTGTGCCGGGAATGAACCTAGGTAAGACAGTATTGAGGGAGCCAAAGGCAGGTGGCGCGAACCCAGGAGGGTACTGCGGTGACGCCATAGGATCAGGCGCTACTGCAGAGCCAGGAGCTGCAACAGGAGCAGGAGCTGCAGGAGGAGCGGCGACGGGTGTGCTCGTCGACGCTGCAGGACGTCCGACATTAGGAGCAGGGTGGTAGACGTTTGCACGCCTAAAATCCCTGTATTGAGATCGCAGTTGCGCGCACGTAGCCTGCAGCTGCCTGCAAGTCTCCTGCAGCTCATTAATCTGGCGAGACTTCGAAGCAAGTATGCGGGTGTCGTCGCGAGTATCGTGAGCAACATGGCTCATTTGAGCTTTCAGATCGAGAGCCTGCGCTTGCTGCACCGATAGCTCGGTCCTCAACCCGTCAATGAGGCATTGCTGCTTCACAATTGTGATGTGTTGATCAGAGACTTGAGATTTCAGCTTCTCATGCTCTACAGCAAGGGGGTCCTCATATTCTTCTTCTGCCTCAGAGCCTTCCACCGCTGCTGCTTCAGCATCTTGCTGTTTTTCAGCATTGTCATCCACGTTTTCAGCATCTTCTTGCAAAATTTAGAAAGCTTGCTTTCTCTTACTTATAATTTGGCATCGTTCTCATTTCAACTGGCAAATTACAACATGGATCTCGAGCTAGGAAATAGAATCGCTAGTACCTACATGTTGTTATACTATGTAGCAATCATTGTTCTAGCTAATAATCATGATCCTTGCTATGTAGCATGCTACTGGCGCTCGATCGTCTTGTGCAAACGGCGTCCGTGATGTCCATCAGCGTTGGGGCGGGGGGTGGGAGAGTTGTATGAGCCGTTGGAAAAATGAGAGACGTGGGTGGAGGGAAATGAGCTCCAACCCACGATTTGTAGTTGGAGAAGGGCGTTTAGCGCGCTTCGACGATGCCAAAACATGCGTTACAAGCAGCTGCGCTTTCGAAATACGTAATTTTGAAAAGCACTTCGTGTGTTAAAAAAATATAGATTTTCAGCAGCATCCTCCTCACTGATATTTATCTCCTTATCTCCCATTGCCTCATCAAGGTTGAGATCAATATCAGCGGGGGTGTGGGCAGCTTCAGTGGCAGCAGGAGGGCCATCCTCCCTAGTAGCTTCCATCTCCTGACTAGCAGCCATGGATGGGTCAAGGAGGGTTATTCTTCTTGATATCAAATGTTGGAAATCTCAAGTTTCTGTTTTGACTTCTTTACCAAATGTTTGATAAAGGTAGAGTCTCTTTTTTAAAGGAGAACTCTTAACAGAATATCTTAAGATAATTGCTCAACATAAGATACTTGTTAAACTTTTTATCACTTTGGTGATAGAGTAGGTATATTCAACAAGAATATAACCCCAACAACATCAAAAAGAGCCATCCACCAAAGAATGGTGGGCAAGAGAGCTTCACTCTCTTAAGATTGCTTGAAGGATTGTAGCTTGAAGAACTTGTAGACTTCAACTCTTCAAGTCTTGATATCTTCTCTTCAAGATGCTTAAAAAGCTATCTAGAGCCCTTGGCTCAAAGAGAAGAAATCTATAAGAAAAAAAAAAAATCCAAAGATCAATCCACACAAGGGTAAGGATCAACCTGAGCTCTTGATACCAATGTAACAGCCTTGCCCTTATAACCAACGGGCTGCAGGCTTAAAATAACAGAGTTAATAAAGTTGCAATACAAGATCTTGAAATTACAAGAAATACTCCACGTAACAGTAACCACTTGGTAGAAGGCGCGGAGCTCTTGAGTAGAAGATTTGTAGAAGTAAAAGTAAAGGTTTCAGCCAAGCTAAGCCTTGGTTGAATAGCTGGTCACATGTGTGAGCTAGGCTTGCTAGAGTTGTGAGGAGAATAGAAATGACTTAGACAAAATCCCATTTCCAATATTGTTTAGTTGGAATGAGCTCTTGGCTCAGACCCCTTCCAAGACCTCCTTGGGGAGCTTCTCCTCCTCCATGGTCACAAGGTGGAGGAGCTCCTAAGGTGGGGTTGCTTAGGTGGCAAGAAAATATGTTGTAAGCCAATGAACATTGAGCACCTGCACACATTTGCAAGATAAGGTGTAACAACAAGGCTGCACAATTGTGGTTGGTTGGAATTCCAACCAATGTGAGGGTTGGAACGTTTCCAACCTGGTTTGTCCTTTTGTGGTGGTTGGTTACAAATGTACACAATTCCCCCTAGCTTCCCTGCACACAATTCCCCTCGACACTTTCTAGCTAGCGTAGGTCGCGCTTAGCTCAGTTAGGTGATTAGGGAAGCAGGGAGCTGCAGACTAGGTGATACATTACATAAGCCGCTTCGCCGAAAGCACTATCAGGCATTAGCGTCCGTGATTCGCAGCGGTTGAATCTGGTTTCGTTACAGAGTGCTTCGGTACGCTGTCAAATTGGTTTACGGTCAGGACCTTACGGTTTTCTGCTGATGCCGTACGCTTTCAAGACCATGTTTATTGCGACGACGGCGACGAGAATGACGCAACGGAGATTAGTGAGGCCAAATTATCTCCCGTGTCGCCTGGCCCTCCACCTGATCGTCGATCTCAATCTCCCCAGCTTCATGTTCGTGGCTTTATCGGTTGCAAGTTCTTCGTAGTGGTATGATAGTGGCCCTTTTTGCCACGACCACGTGAACGCTAGAGTCGGGGGATGGGCGAGGGGATCCAGAAGGTGCAAACGAAGTTGCTAATTAGAGCGTATTCCTATCCTCCTATCAATCTGACCTCCTATCAATCTCACACTGAAAAATCCCCTAAACCCAAAACCTCTCGCTACTTTTGCCTGGCAAAAAGTACAATCTTGATAGGAGGCCGTAGGAATACGCCCTTACATCCGGGGGCTCGCCTCTGGTTGAAATTTCGCAATGGGTTCGGGAAGGGGGACAAGGGGATGGAGCACCTCCCTCCCTCCTTCCTTTTAGGGGCAAATTTCCCGTCCATCCCATCGCACACCCCCGAAAAGGGTGGTATGCACGGGGGTGCCACGAGGGAGGGGAGGGGATTCCCAGTTGGCAGGGCAGGAAACTGCCCTGCTCATTCGAGATCCCCCGCCCCACCCATAAAAGGTGGGTGTTCGCCACGACAGCGAGCCCACCAAGATTCAGAGGGGATCGTCAGGCTCGACAGGATTTTGTCGGTCTGACCGCCCCCAAAACCCTGATTTCAGCCCTTTACGAAGGTGCAAGGGGGATTTCGGATCCCCTCCAGGGGCTATTTTTGGTTTTAGCGCACCCTTAAGTATCAGGGTGCCAGGGTGGCATCACCCTGACTGCCAGGATGGTTTTTCCTCCACCCTGT
Source organism: Closterium sp. Yama58-4 (assembly GCA_947470075.1). Classification (NCBI taxonomy): domain Eukaryota; kingdom Viridiplantae; phylum Streptophyta; class Zygnematophyceae; order Desmidiales; family Closteriaceae; genus Closterium; species Closterium sp. Yama58-4. Next base: position 505,802 of record CANIUD010000006.1, read on the forward strand.
CCATACAAGGGTAAATTTTTTCGCACACTGATTGTGTAAGGGTGCTTTTCATGAAATTTGCCAAAGCTCACTGCATAGGGTGTAGCGTGTACAGTTATGGCCATACTATAACTTCTGGCCGGATAGCGTATTACAGGGTGTCAAACTATATATGTGTGTTAGTTCTGTGTAGGCTATAGTGGGGTAGCCCATATGGGGTACAACCCAATGTTAGGGTTAGTACTTGTACCCACCTTTCATTCAATACACACATTCCTGCTTCTAGATTCTAACATGGTTTCAGAGCAGTAGGTCCGTAGGACCGTTTTTTTTCGGGCCCACCCTTCGCTAGTGACCGTCTGCGGTTACCGTGCTACCCTACCCCCTGTTTTGCGTCGCCCCAGAGCCCGCGCGCTGAACCTGCCTGCCTATCGCGCCGCCCTAGAGCCCGCGCGCCGCCCCTGCCTGCCCGTCGCGCCACCCTAGAGCCCGCACACTGCCCCTGCCTGCCCGTCGCGCCGCCCCAGAGCCTGCGCGCGCCGCTCCTGCCTGCCCGTCGCGCCGCCCTAGAGCCTGCACGCGGCCCCTGCCCGCGACCCTCGCCGCCCCAGAGCCCGCGTGCCGCCCCTGCCGGCCTACGCGCCGCCCTGTCCGCCCGCGCAACACTCTGCTAGCCCGCGCGCCCGGCCCTGCCTTGCCCTACGCCCGCCTTGCCCTGCAGAGCGCTGTCCCGGATTCTGCCAGCCAGCGCGCCGCTCTCTTAGCCCGCGCGCTCGCCTCCTGCCCACCTACACGTCGCCCTCTACAGCCTGTACGTCTCCGTTCTTGCCTTGCCCTGCCCTACCTCCTTCCTCTGCCCACTATGGCTTCTCTTAGTGGTAGTGGTGGGAGTCGTGGCGGTGGGAGTGGTGGAGGCGACCGCAGCGGCAGTCGAGGTGGAGCTGTTCGGTGGGGAGGTTCTGGTGGTGGCCAGCTGCAGCTTCAGCGAGGTCCGCGCGTCACCCTTCCGCCCCAGCAGCTTCGTGAGTGGTATTTCCAGCGTGGGAAGTCTCCGAGTACTGGTCGCTGCCCGTACGTCATTCGCACAGGTGCTCGGACCGGGCAGACCTGCAGGACACCTGGCAATTCACAGCCCCGCTGCTTCGCCTATTTGAGTGACGCCTGGAGAGAGGTGTTTGGCGACGAGGCTGAGCCCCCCAGCTGGCTGGAGCTGCTTCGACACAGGGTGGACGTCTTTGCTCTCGACTTGGACGCTATACTTACTGCCATGTATACTCTGACTGTGGGTACTGAGGGTGACTGTTACCTCTGTGTGCCGCCCGACCCTGGCATAGAGGCTGCTACTCTAGGTACTAGTGCGTCTGCTCTAGGTGCTAGTGAGTCTACTCTCTCTGGTACTGCATGCTGAGCCCTTGCACACCTTCACGCTTGACTCAGGTGCTTCACGCTGTTTCTTTCGCGACAGTACCGCACTCACACCGCTCCCTAGACCGGTTGCGGTCTCCCTGGCTGACCCCTCTGGGGGTCCGGTTCTTGCACGTTCCTCCACCGTGCTCCCGTGTCCGGCGGTTCCGTCCGGCTCACTGTCAGGTCTCCACCTCCCCTCATTCTCGACGAACTTGGTGAGTAACGCAGCTCTTCAGGATGAGTGGGTTAATACCTTTATCCCTGGAGGACAGCGTGTGGCGATCTGCACATGTGCACGGACGGGCCGTCACCTGGCCACGTTTACCGTTCTGTCGGCCTGGGTTGAGTCTGTACACACTGACTACTGAGCCTCCCCAGGTTGCTGCGTCTGGTCAGGTGGCTGCGTCAGGTCTGGTAGCCCCCCCCTGCGAGTGTCGTCACCTGTCGCACCAGACTCTCCTTTGGCACCACCGCCTTGGTCACCCCTCCTTGCCACGCCTGCGTGGCATGCACTCTCGCTACCTGGTCTCTGGTCTTCCCAGGTCTCTGCCTTCCCTCCCGCCCTCGCCTGCCCCGCCCTGCATTCCTTGCGTCGAGGGGCGGCAGCGCGCCGCTCCTCACTCCTCCTCGTTTTCACTGACAGATGCTCCCCTGCAGACTCTCCACTTGGACGTGTGGGGCCCAGCCCGCGTCCAAGGACAGGGCCGCGAGCGGTACTTTCTGCTGGTTGTCGACGACTACTCGCGTTACACCACGGTCTTCCCCTTGCGCAGCAAGGATGAAGTCCTTGCTGTTTTGATCCCTTGGATCCGCGCTGTGCGTCTCCAGCTCCGCGAGCGGTTCGACACGGACCTTCCCGTCCTGCGTCTGCACTCTGACAGAGGTGGTGAGTTCTCCTCTGACCTCTTGCAGGATTTTTGTCAGGGGGAGGGCATCCTCCAGTCGTTCACGCTTCCGGCCTCTCCGCAGCAGAATGGGGTTGCTGAGCGCCGCATTGGCTTAGTCATGGAGGTCGCTCGTACCTCCATGATCCATGCAGCTGCTCCCCATTTTCTGTGGCCGTTTGTGGTCCGGTACGCTGCACATCAGCTCAACCTCTGGCCCCGTGTCTCCTTGCCGGAGACCTTGCCCACACTGCGTTGGACGGGGGAGGTTGGCGATGCGTCGCGCTTCCAGGTCTGGGGTTCTCGCGCCTTTGTCCGCGATACCACCGCGGACAAGCTCTCCGCTCGCGCCATTCCCTGCGTCTTCCTTGGTTTTCCCCCTGACGCGCCTGGCTGGCAGTTTTACCACCCCACGTCGCGTCGGGTGTTTGCCTCTCAGGACGTCACGTTTGACGAGTCGGTTCCCTTCTACCGCCTCTTTCCCTACCGCACTGCCCCTCTCCACCCGCCGCCCCTCTTCCTCGCTCAAGGTTCCCCTCTGGTTGACCCCTGCCCCCCCCCCTCAGGGTCCTGCTCCTTCAAGTGTGTCTCAGGTAGACCCGCCTCCCTTGCCTGAGCCTGTCGAGGTCACTGGTGACTCAGGTGCCGCTGAGGGTGGTGCTGCTCGGGGTGCTGCGTCTGGGGGTGTTGAGCCTGCGAGTGTGGAGCCTGGGGGTGCTGAGCCTGGGGGTGCTACGCCAGAGCGGGAGGAGCCTGCGCGTGCTGAGCCTACGGGTGCTACTTCTGGGGGTGCTGAGCCTGGTGGTGCTACGTCTACTGGTCCTGGAGGTTCTCCCGGGGCCTCGCCCCAGCAGTCTAGCCGGCGGGAGCCTCTCTCACCACAGCAGCTGCGCGAGTGGTACACTCAGCGCTACTGCCTTCCGCGTGGAGCTGCTGGAGCTGGAGGCCCTGGAGCTACTAGTACCGGAGGAGCTGGCACTGCTGGTCCCGGAGGTGCTCGCACTTCGGGGTGGTACTGGGGCTGCCGGCGCTGGTGGTCCTGCTGGTGCTGGAGATGCTGGTGGTGCTGGCACTGTTAGTCTCGGAGGTGCTCGTCCTGGGTGTACTGGATCTGCCGGAGCTGGTGGTGCTGCCGGTTCTGGGGGTGCTGCTGCTGGAGGCACTGAGGCTGGAGACCCTGGGGCTGGAGGTGCCGGTTCTGGGGGTGCTGCTGCTGGAGGTACTGGGGCTGGAGACCCTGGAGCTGGAGGTGCCGGTTCTGGGGGTGCTGCTGCTGGAGATACTGGGGCTGGAGAGCCTGGAGCTGGAGGTGCCGGTTCTGGGGGTGCTGCTGCTGGACGTTCTGAGGCTGGAGACCTTGGAGCTGGAGGTGCCGGTTCTAGGGGTTCTGCAGCTGGAGAGCCTGGAGCTGGAGGTGCCGGTTCTGGGGGAGCTGCGCCTGGAGGTACTGAGGCGGGAGGCCCTTGAGCTGGAGGTTCTGGAGCTGCTGAAGGCGCTGGAGCTGGCGGTTTTGGAGCTGCTGGAGGCGCTGGAGCTGGAGGCTCTGGAGCTGCTGGAGGCGCTGGCGCTACTGGTGCTGGTGACACTGCACAGCCGCGGCTGTTTTTCGCTCCGCCGTCACCGTCGTCTCTGCCACCGCCTGACTCCGTGCTTCGCCAGGTTCTTAGCCTCCCGTCTTCTACTGGCCTCCCGTTACAGCCAGGCTCCCCACTGCCCGCTCCTTCTCCTTACACTGAGCAGACTGACTCGCTTACAGAGCCTCGTGCGCCTGCGTTTCGTCCTGCCTCCCCTGTTCGCATTGTTCGCCTTGCTCGTCGAGTCCCGCGTTCGCGTCCTCCTCCTGTGCCTGATACTCACACTATGGCACTTCGTCCCTCCTCTGCTCCGCAGCGTGTCCCCCTGCCGTCTCCTCCTGCGTCCTCTCTGCCTGACGTTCCGGACCCTGAGTCTGACCTGGTTCGTGCTGCTCACCCTACTGTCACGCGTCTGCTCGCCACTGTTGTCACTGACCCGTCGTTTGAGTCTACTGCTGCGTCTGCCCTAGTCTCTGAGCTTGTTGACTTTGCTGCTGTCTGTCGTCTAGACTACGCTGCTAGTCTTGTTGCTGAGTCTGAGTCTGTCTGTCCTTCGTCCGTCGGGGGTGAGTGTGCTCTTGGCACGGACGTCCTTGAGGACAAACAGGAGGACTTTGAGTGTCTTGCAGCCGCTGCACCTCATCTCGTGGCCATGCTGCTTGCTCCTGAGGGAGACCCGGATGCACTGGACATCCCGACCCCGCGCTCTTACGCAGAGGCGATCTCGGGTCCTTACTCCTCTCAGTGGCAGACAGCCATGGACGCAGAGATGGCATCCTGGAAGTCCACAGGTACTTACGTCGACGAGGTTCCCCCTCCTGGGGCAAACATCGTCGATGGCATGTGGATTTTCAGGGTGAAGCGGCCGCCGGGTTCTCCGCCTGTCTTCAAGGCTCGTTACGTTGCACGAGGCTTCAGTCAGCGACAGGGAGTTGACTTCTTTCAGACCTTCTCCCCCACCCCGAAGATAACCACTCTTCGAGTGCTGCTGCACGTTGCCACTCAGCGTGACTACGAGCTTCACTCTCTTGACTTCGGCACAGCGTTCATACAGGGCAGTCTGCACGAGGAGATCTGGCTGCGCTGCCCACCTGGCTTCACTGGGACGTTCCCTCCTGGTACCCAGTGGAGCCTCCGGCGGCCAGTCTACGGTCTCCGTCAGGCGCCTCGTGAGTGGCACGACACACTGAGGACGACACTGGCGGCTCTTGGGTTTGCTCCTTCCACTGCTGACCCGTCGCTGTTTCTATGCACCGACACCTCGCTGCCGCCGTTCTACATCCTCGTGTACGTCGACGACTTGGTCTTTGCCACTGCTGACACTGAGGCACTCGCTCTTGTGAAGTCGGAGCTGCAGAAGCGACACACGTGCACGGACCTGGGTGAGTTGCGCAGTTACCTTGGCTTGCAGATCATCCGGGACAGAGCACGCCGCACCATCACCCTGACTCAGTCACACATGGTGCAGCAGGTCCTTCAGCGCTTCGGCTTCACTTGGTCCTCGCCATAGTCCACTCCTATGGCTATGGGTCACTCGCTCTCAGCTCTGCCTTCGGATGAGTCCGTAGAGCCGAGTGGCCCGTATCCAGAGCTTGTGGGCTGCCTCATATACCTGATGACCTGCACTCGGCCTGACCTTGCGTACCCTCTTAGCATCCTGGCTTGCTACGTTGCGCCCGGGAGACACCGGCGAGAGCACTGGGAGGCTGCTAAGAGGGTGTTACGCTACTTGTGTAGTACATCGGGCATGGGGCTCGTGCTTGGAGGACGGGGTGACGTTGTCCTCACTGGACACTCCTACGTTTCTTGGGTCGACGACCTGGCTACGCAGCGGTCGTCGCAGGGGTACACGTTCAGCCTTGGCTCCGGCTCTGTTTCTTGGCGGTCTACACGCTCGTCTTCAGTTCTCAGCTCTAGTTGTGAGGCTGAGATCTACGCCACAGCCATGGCTGCTCAGGAGTTACGCTGGCTCACCTACCTGCTGACCGACTTGGGAGAGAGGCCTCGTTCTCCTCCAGTTCTATACGTAGACAACAAGGCTGCTATTACCTTGTGTCAGGAGCACAGACTGGAGCACAGAACGAAGCACATTGCTCTGCGTTACTTCCTTGCTCGAGAGTTGCAGCAGCGTGGTCAGCTTCGTGTTTCTTACGTGGCCACCAGGGCCAACACTGCTGATGTGTTCACCAAGGCACTTCCGCCTTGTGACCATCAGCGCTTTTGCACAGCTTTAGGCCTGGTGCCAGTGTTTGCTCAGTTGCATACCTCTTGACTTTGCTTGTACTTGATCTATATTATATACTTGGATGCCTACTCCTGCTAGGTAGTGATCATTCTATTGTTGTTGTTGCATATATACCTCTGCATGTGAACTGGCCTTGTGGCTCTTTGCTTGTGCTCAGAGTGTGTGGTGACGTTGTGATCCACCCTGGGCTTGTTTTGCTTTTCTTGACTGGTCTTGTGACCCCTTGTTCTCCCCCACTTTGCCTATGGGGGTGTGTCAAACTATATATGTGTGTTAGTTCTGTGTAGGCTATAGTGGGGTAGCCCATATGGGGTACAACCCAATGTTAGGGTTAGTACTTGTACCCACCTTTCATTCAATACACACATTCCTTCTTCTAGATTCTAACACAGGGTCCTCCCTAGGTTTACAAGGCACCTGATACAAACCTGGTGTGACCAATCGATTGGCACAACTGTGTATTGTACCGTTGTTTCAGGTTTCAACAGATTCGCCCTCGCACGGAAAATTCACACGGACAGAGCAGATTCGCCCTGACATAGCGATTCGCGAGTCACAGCAAATTTGCCCTGGCACAGCGAAGTCGGCCTATCACAGAAAATTCGCCTTTTGATGCAGCAGAAAAACCAAAACCGTCCACCTTGACGGCACAGGTGGTCAGCGGGTGGGCGGAATGCTTTATTCTGAGAACAGCTTGGCAGATTTTTACAGTTACGCTAGAAACTGCGGAAACAAGGATTTGGTAAAAGGGTAGCTTTCAACCAACACTCACTTGAAAGGTAACAAAACACCAACCCTGACTAACACAGGGTGTAAAAATTGCTACACTTTTTGGGAAAGGGTTGCAAAACAGCTGGCCTTACAAAATCAGGGTAAACGGAAAAAAACGGCTTTCAGAAAGGGGAATCAGGGCAAAGCACCCTTGAAAAAATGCCCCGGATCCCCTCCCCATCCCGTTGAAGACCTACAAAGGACGTGGCGAACAAGGCCAGTATGATGGGACCATTTCGTGAGTTCTTGTCCGTGGTCTAGCAATCGTATCCCATCCCATCCCATCCCGCTGCCAGCTTTTGTTCGACCATACCATAACTCCGTACTGTGGGCACCTCTATATTTACCCAGCTCCTTATGCACAAAATTCCGCTACTACAACACTTCCAACACTTCCAAAGACCTACTCCAATCTAATATGATAGCATTGCTTTGCATCCTCTTAGAGCATCAATGTAAGCTACCCAGTGTTGGAAACAAATGATTTAAGCGCCTCTGTCGTGTCGAAACATTAAACATAAACGGAGCAAGCAACAGCGCAGCAACGGCGAGTCAACCATCGGAGGTTGACAAGAAATGGTAACCGCTGGAGGTTACGCGAAGGTCAAAGGTCACGCGACCTTTGACTCGACAAGTACAGTGCGACAGCAAGGACAAACAGCTGATTCGTTATTGAACAGCTGCCCGAGTCGTCACTATATCGAACCGCAACAGCAACAACAAAACAGTTATTAGTTATATCTCTTTGTACTCTTATAAAAGGCCCTGTATCTCCCTGCTTTAATCTACTTTGCCCTCACATACTAGCGCAAGGTGGTTTTCATTAAAACGCTTCCGCTATTACATCATTCCTACCAGGAGTTTAGTCCTGCAAAGATCCTAAGGGCTTTTTCTCAGCCCAACATGGTATGAGAGCAGACAAGGCAAACTCAACTACTATCAAGACACCTACAACATCAGAAGGCATGGCAACACAGAAGGAAAGGAGTTCCTCTAACGGTTCTCCTGGCACTACTCCTACTCCACCTCCTGCCTCTGGCCTACAGACAGAGGAGGGCACGGCAACAAGACCAGCAGCAAGGTCCACTGAAACTCCCGCGAATCAACCCGCAGGCTTCGACCCAAGCATGATGGAGAAATTCTTCTCCTTCATGTCCTTCTATGAGCAACACCAGCAATCGGCACCTGCGCAGTCAAACAACAGCAACAACAACAACGACGTGACACCCATGAGTCTCGACGGCTCATCGTACGCGCGTGAAAATCAGCAACAATAGCCTACCTTTGCTCCATACGAACCTCAGCGCGGCTTAATCAGCTTCATGCCATATCAGCAAGCCTCACCTGGACAAGAAAGACCATTGGATGCACTTCAAGCTCGGTCCCAGTTCGCACACGTCTTAAAGCTACAAACGTCAAGGCCATTCGATGGTAAATATTTCTTCATCTGGTCGTTCGAGTTCGAGCTAATGATGGAAGGCGCGCAGATTCTCGGCTTCTTCGACGGGTCCCTGCCATACCCAATACACGGCACACAGTACGACAAGCAGCAGTATACGTATCAGTCAATGATGGCATATACAATCCTGCTGAGGAACATCACTCCGAATCAGCAGCAGAACATTCGGTCTTACCGGGGATACGGCAACTCCGCCGAGCTCGCATACAACCACTTGAAGAACCTGTATCAAGCAACAGACAGCGTCAATCAAAGTCGATTAATGGCGCAATTGACAATAGTTGAAATGAAACCGGCGAAAAAGGAATGGCGTATATCAGCCGCTGTCGCGAATTGCGCGGCAAACTCCTTCGATGCGGAGGGTCGATATCGGAAGACGCCTTCGTCACAGTTGTCATCGGCGGTCTTGGTCCTCAGTGGCGCTCCACTCGCGCCATACTCCGAGCTCACGGGAAAATATCCGAAGCAGCACTCTGCGCCGAGATTCACGCTGAGCAGCAAGACATGGACCTGCAAGAAGAACGACACAAGAAGAAGGCATCAGTACCCGAATTCGCATTCCACACTCAACGGCGTTACAACAACAACAACAACCGGCATCAACCAAAACCCGTACCTCCGTTCTGCCACATCTGCAAGACATCAGGTCACCCTCGCACACACTGCCCAAACCGGCAGCAGCCAACACCAACGCAGCGGCAGCTTCGACCTTCAAGCAGTCAAGTCGCCTCAACGCAAGCGAATCCCACCACTCAAGTACAAGCCTCAACAACATCAACGGGACAATCTGCACAAGGATCAAGAAACATCATCAGTTGTATGGCCAAATTAACTGACTCCTGCATCACCGAGTCACCGCCACACTACTCACCGGAAGAACAACTCGACAACGCCAACTCCACGAGAAGTCCATCGAAGTGCCAACTTCACTGCCGGCTTCTACTCCAGCTCCGACATGTATCGGCGCTCACCCGGACACCGCGCCAGCGAAGAAATCTGGCATGCAAGAATGGGACACCCAAGCAACACAACGTTAAACAACACGATAAGAGCAGGAGTGCTCGACAAAGATTCACTACTACTGCACGACGGGAGAGAACTCCAACGAGTCAGAGGAACATGCTTCACCTGCCCCGAAGCCGACTTACCGCATCAGCCGTTCGTCTCTCACCACAACCCGAGCGCACCAGCTTACGCACCGCTCGAGAAAGTGTACAATGACATCCTGTACAATCGCGTACCAGGACAAGGAGCCTATAACTACACAATCACGTTCATCGACGCCGCCACACGATACGTCTGGCACATGAACCTCCCAAGCCGCGACATGGCCTTCGAAGCCTTCGTTGCCTGGCTTCCAGCAGCAGAACGGGAATCGGGCTGGGGTGAAGCTAAAGAGTTTTCAGTCACATGGAGGAGGAGAATACACCTCACAACGCTTCAAGGACTACCTGGCAGAGAAGGGAATCAAGAGACTCATCTCCCTTCCTTACGCCCATCAACAGCAGGGTGTAGCAGAAAGGATGAACAGGACCCTCCAGAACACCATGCGCAAACTGCTACGTGGCATGCGGCTACCCAACCACCAGTGGCCCGAAGCAATGGACCACGCCGTGATGCTGCACAACTTGCTCTCGTCATCATCGCTCCCGAACAACGCATCACCGCATCTGCTATGGACAGGAAAACTGGGCAGCACAAAAATGTTACGAGTTTTTGGCTGCATGGTACAGTACCGACCCCCAGCTGCACGAGCCGGCCGATTCTCCCAACGCGCACAGTGGGGGCTACACCTGGGCATCGAAAAGAACTACAACGCGTGGAAAATTTTCGACGTCCACTCAAAAGAAACAGTAGCAGCACGTGATGTCATCTTCTACGAGCGACTCACCCTCCCGACGTACCTTGCCAACCTGGAAGAAGAACGAGACCCCACAGGTGGTTTTCGTGGAGACCGAGCCTTCGCTTCGGCAGCAGACGAAGCTGACTGGGACAAGCATAATGTGGATGGAGCCTCGGAAGAAGCCGGACCACTCCCATACTGCTGGACGGATATACCGATGAATGACGACAACCCTCGCGAAAGCGTCAACGCCGAAGTCTTCTACAACCTCGCCGATGAGGGTTATGTTACACCTGCACAAGTCAACACCGACGAAGCAGAACGCATAGGACCAAACTTCAACCCCACACCAGAAGCGGGAGACGAAGCAGTCTATCCCGAGGATACGACACTTCCCCGCTACACACAGAGTGGACTCCAGATACTCGGGCTCGTCACCGCGGTTCACGGCACGGCGATTCCCATGGAGCCTGCCACAATTCAGCAGGCTCTGGGGGGGGAGCATAGGGAAAAATGGCGCGAAGCCATGGACAAGGAGCTGAAAGCACTGGAGGAACGCAACACCTGGAAAGTCGTTCCCATCGGAGTGGCACGAAACAAGACAATACTCACCGGGAAATGGGTCTTCCGTGTGAAAACTAAGGCAGACGGCACCATCGACAAGTTTAAGGCGCGCTGGGTCGTACGCGGCTTCGACCAGGAACACGGACGCGACTTCACCGAAACGTTCGCGCCGGTCAGCCGACACACTTCACTGCGAATTCTCCTCGCGATCGCCGCCATGAAGAAAAAGAAGCTGCGACAAATCGACGTCGCGAACGCCTTTCTTTACGCACCTGTCGACACAGAGATATTCGTTGAGTTACCGCACGGCTCCGACACGGATTCCAACCACGTCTGTCAGCTGTTGAAGTCCCTGTACGGCATCAAACAGGCCCCGAGACTGTGGCAGCAGTACCTGCACGCTAGACTCATCCACATCGGGTTCCGCCAGCTACCGCACGACCAAGGCATGTACCGACTCACAAAGGGGAATGACTACATTCTACTCATCGTTTACGTAGACGACTTGCTCTACATCGGTTCGACCGACGGGGTTACTACCTGGTTCGAAGGGGAGCTACAGAAAGACCTCACTCTGACGGTCTCATCAACCGTCACGCAATACCTCTGTCTTAATATTCGAGAAGAAGAAGAGGCGATCTACCTCAGCGCTGCTAAATACGCCGACACAATCGCCAAACGGTTCGGACTCACCCCGTCCGCCATCTCTACGCCATACCGGTACACTACCGCAAACCACAAGGAAGGCTCCAATTCGCTAAAGCCTGCCGGTATACGCGACTATCAACGAAAACTGGGATGCCTCCTATTCGCAGCAGTCACTTGCCGACCGGACCTATCGTACTCGGCAAGTCAACTCGCCACCTACCTCAAGAAGCCTGAAGCAGAACATCTGGCGGAGCTCGACCGCGCTCTTCACTACCTCGTCAGTGTCAGAATGTTACTTGTCTAGCCTGCAGTGGGGTACTCAACAGTGAGTACAACCCTTTAGGGTTTCCTACTTGTATCCCAACTCTTGCTAGCTCATCATTCCCATTCTCACTTCTCCAATTCTCCTTCGTATACCACAAACCCTAGTCCTAGGGCACAACCTCCTAACTCTTAGTGTGGGCCTAGGCTACTCAGCCTAGGCCCCACTCCTATTGTTTCTAACATGGTATCTAGAGCGAGCACGTTCCTGCCGCTTACCTCTATGGGCCCACCACCTGCTTCCGCTGCCGTAGTGTCCGCCGCGCGCCCCGTGGTGCGCGGCGGCGAAACCCTAATTTTTCATCCCGCCGCGCCCTCGAAGCGTGCGGCGGTTTTCTGCCCGCCGTGCGCCCCGAGGCGTGCGGCGGTTCTCTTTCTGCCCCGTCGCCCCCGCTTCGCCCCGCGTCGTTCCCGTCGCCCGCGGACCCCCGTTCCCGTCGCCCGCGGCCCCCCCGTTCCCGTCGCCCGCGGCCCCCCGTTCCCGTCGCCCGCGGCCCCCCGTTCCCGTCGCCCGCGGCCCCCCGTTCCCGTCGCCCGCGGCCCCCCGTTCCCGTCGCCCGCGGCCCCCCGTTCCCGTCGCCCGCGGCCCCCCGTTCCCGTCGCCCGCGGCCCCCCGTTCCCGTCGCCCGCGGCCCCCCGTTCCCGTCGCCCGCGGCCCCCGTTTCGTCGCCCCGCGCCCCCCCTTTCGTCGCCCCGCGCGGACGCCAGCGCCACGGCCAGCCGCGAGCGCCAGCGCGGCCCGTACGGACTGCGCCAGGCCAGGGCGCGCCTCGAGCCGCTCGCCACTGCAGCAGCCGCCCCTGGAGCCGCCCGCCACTGCAGCAGCCGCCCCTGGAGTCGCCCGCCACTGCAGCAGCCGCCCCTGGAGCCGCCCGCCACTGCAGCAGCCGCCCCTGGAGTCGCCCGCCACAGCAGCAGCCGCCCCTGGAGCCGCTCGCCACTGCAGCAGCCGCCCCTGGAGTCGCCCGCCACAGCAGCAGCCGCCCCTGGAGCCGCCCGCCACTGCAGCAGCCGCCCCTGGAGCCGCCCGCCACTGCAGCAGCCGCCCCTGGAGTTTGCCCGCCACTGCAGCAGCCGCCCCTGGAGTCGCCCGCCACAGCAGCAGCCGCCACTGGAGCCGCCCGCCACTGCAGCAGCCGCCCCTGGAGCAGCCGCCCCTGCAGCAGCCGCCCCTGGACCTCAGGAGCCGCCCCTGGGCCCGCGACGCCGCCCCTGGAGCAACCGCACCAGCAGCAGCCGACCATGCAGCTGCCCGCGACGCCGCTCCTGGACCCTGTGCAGTCGCGCTCAGTCTCACCCGCGCCCTACCCTACCTGCTCCGCGCTGTTGCTCTGCACGCGCGGTTGCCCGCGCCCTCGTGCGCTCTACCCTACCTGCTCCGCGCTGTTGCTCTGCACGCGCGGTTGCCCGCGCCCTCGTGCGCTCTACCCTACCTGCTCCGCGCTGTTGCTCTGCACGCGCGGTTGCCCGCGCCCTCGTGCGCTCTACCCTACCTGCTCCGCGCTGTTGCTCTGCACGCGCGGTTGCCCGCGCCCTCGCGTGCTCTACCCTACCTGCTCCGCGCTATTGCTCTGCACGCGCGGTTGCCCGCGCCCTCGTGCGCTCTACCCTACCTGCTCCGCGCTGTTGCTCTGCACGCGCGGTTGCCTGCGCCCTCGTGCGCTCTCCCGCCCCGGCCCTCCCCCCCCTCCCCCCCCCTTGCGTCCCCTGGACGGGAGGGTGTGGGGGTGGCGGGTGTGGGGGTGCTCCTTGTGCGTCGCCCCTTCCTTCTCCTCCGTCTCCCACTGCTGCAGCTGCCGCTGCGGGGGGGTGGATGTGTGGGAGACGAGGGAGTGGCGCTAGGGGGGTGATGTGGGCGAGGAGCGAGTGGTGACCCTGGGGGTGTGTGTAGGGGGGAGTGAGACAGTTGGAGGAGGTTGCAGCCTGGTGCTCCTGGTGCCCGTGTGTCTGCAACTTCAGTCGTCGCCTCCTCTCTTCTCTCCCTCCACAGTTCCTCCTCCTCCTCACTGGCCTCCTGTGACTGCCACTAGCTTTGCTCATAGTTGTGAACTTTAAACTGTTGCTTCTTGAACTTGTGCTCAGAATGTGTGGTGACATTGTGATCCACCCTGAGCTTGTTCTACTTTGCTTGCTCTGCTGATTGCACCCCACTTTGGCTATGGGGGTGTGTCAGAATGTTACTTGTCTAGCCTGCAGTGGGGTACTCAACAGTGAGTACAACCCTTTAGGGTTTCCTACTTGTATCCCAACTCTTGCTAGCTCATCATTCCCATTCTCACTTCTCCAATTCTCCTTCGTATACCACAAACCCTAGTCCTAGGGCACAACCTCCTAACTCTTAGTGTGGGCGTAGGCTACTCAGCCTAGGCCCCACTCCTATTGTTTCTAACAGTCAGCACCCCGACGATCGGCCTGACCTACCACAAGAATGGAACTACAACGCCTAAATTAATCGGGTACGTCGACGCCGACCACGCCGGAGATTCTGACAACAGGCGCTCGCGCACAGGCTACATCTACCGCTTCGAGCCTATCGGGCCTATCTCGTGGCAGTCGAGCAAACAGGAATTAATCGATCTCTCCTCAGCCGAAGCAGAATATATCGCACTCTGCTCAGCCACCAAAGAAGGATTGTACCTTCGCGAATTGCTGGAAGAAGCGAAGCTGGCTCAGTTACCCAGCTTCTCCCTATTTTGCGAGAATCAGTCGGCGATCCGCATAGCAAATAAGAGCGGATTCGCAAACCGAACGAAACATATCGCCTTGCGATATTTCTTCGTGAAGGACGAGATCGAGAAGGGGAGACTCGAACTGTCATACTGCCCCACGTCCGAGATGGCAGCCGATTACTTGACCAAGAAGCTCGGAAAACAGAAGTTCGAATACTGCATGCTGCTGACTGGACAGGGCCACGTCACCAGCAGCGACACTCCAGAAGCGAAGGGGAGTGTTGGAAACAAATGATTTAAGCGCCTCTGTCGTGTCGAAACATTAAACATAAACGGAGCAAGCAACAGCGCAGCAACGGCGAGTCAACCATCGGAGGTTGACAAGAAATGGTAACCGCTGGAGGTTACGCGAAGGTCAAAGGTCACGCGACCTTTGACTCGACAAGTACAGTGCGACAGCAAGGACAAACAGCTGATTCGTTATTGAACAGCTGCCCGAGTCGTTACTGTATCGAACCGCAACAGCAACAGCAAAACAGTTATTAGTTACCGTAATCCCCTGCATAGTACACCCCCCAAAATAGAACACCCATGGGTGTTCAATTACGGTGGGTGTACTCATAAATACACCAGTTATAACACCTCCCATTTTTTCTGAAATTTTGAGTACACCCACCCCCTGATTTAACTGTATAGCGAGTGGAGATTTCTAACGATTATTTCTTTCTGAGGGGGGGGGCGCAACTCTTGAAAGGCTATCGTGGGGGGCTGGAAGGGTGGCTTCGGTAGATTATGGCGCCTGCTAGAGCCTGCATGACGTGTCTTGCCTACCACGCGCAGTGAAATTTCTGTTTCAGTTCGATTCGATAGATGAAATTGAGCTGAGTACAGAAAACATGTGTTTTTCCAGTAAAAAATAAGCCATTATATAACACCCATGGGTGCAGCCTGTCAGAATGTTATTCTCTAGCCTGTAGTGGGGTGCTCTATAGCGAGTACAACCCATCTAGGGTTTGCTATATGTATCCTCATTGCTGCTAGTGAAACCCCTCTTTGCCTAAACTCTCTCTTGCCTAGCTAGGGTTTTCCTAGCTATGGCTCCTAATTCTAGCCACTATCTTAACATGGTATCAGAGCGGTCACGCTCCTGGCCTGTGGGCCCACCTGCTTCCGCTGCTACTGCTACTCTGTGTGTTGCACGCCCCGTGGCGTGCGACGGATTTTTCATCCCGCCGCGCGCTCGGAGCGTGCGGCGGTTTTCTGCCCGCCGTGCGCCCCGAGGCGCACGGCGGTTTTCTGCCCGCCGTGCGCCCCGAGGCGCGCGGCGGCTTTCTGCCCCGTCACTCCGCGCGTCACTCCCGGGAGGCGCTGCGACGGGCGACGGGGACCCGCGCGTCGCCCCCCGTCGCCCGTCGCGGCCTGCGCGACCTGCGTAGGGCCCGAGCGCGGCCCGTACAGCCTGCGCGCGGCCCGTACGGGCTGCGCCAGGCCCGCGCGCGGCCCGTACGGGCTGCGCCAGGCCCGCGCGCGGCCCGTACGGGCTGCGCCAGGCCCGCGCGCGGCCCGTACGGGCTGCGCCAGGCCCGCGCGCGGCCCGTACGGGCTGCGCCAGGCCAGCGCGCGCCTCGGGCCGCCCGCGCGCGGTTCGTACGGGCTGCGCCAGGCCCGTGGGCGCCCTGTTTCCTCTTCCCCTGCGCTGCCCGCTGTCAACCGTGGTTCTGACGGCGCCCCAACCCTGCTGCTGCCCGTTCTTCTGCATTAGGGTTTGGGGGTTGGGGGTATGGGGGTGCGGATTCTGTGCGCCGTCCCCTGCTCCTCCTCCTCCTCCATCTCCCACTGCTGCAGCTGCCGCTCAGGGGGGTGGGTGTGTGGGAGCCGAAGGAGTGGTGCTAGGGGGGTGACGTGGGAGTAGAACTAGGGTTTGAGCAGGGGGTGTGTGTCGAGGGTGTGGGGCAGCTGGAGGAGGTTGTGTGAAGGTAGCTGTCGTGTCGCCTGCAGCGCCTGTAGTCCGTCGCCCTTGCTTCGGTAGCCAGTGAGCCTGTTGCACCAGTCGCCAGTGGGTCCGTTGCTCCTGCTTCTCGTCTATAGCCGCGGAGCCAGTCACTCCAGTAGTCCGTCGCCCTTGCTTCGGTAGCCACTGAGTCAGCCGCTCCTGTGCCCGTGCCTCTGCAGCTTCAGTCGTTGCCTCCCATCTTCTCTCCCTCCACAGTTCCTCCTCCTCCTCACTTGCCCGCTGTGATTAACTCTAGTTTTGCTTACCTTTGTGAACTCCTGCTCTATACCTGCTTGCTCATTGTACTGATTCCACCCCACTTTGGCTATGGGGGTGTGTCAAAATGTTATTATCTAGCCTGTAGTGGGGTGCTCTATAGCGAGTACAACCCATCTAGGGTTTGCTATATGTATCCTCATTGCTGCTAGTGAAACCCCTCTTTGCCTAAACTCTCTCTTGCCTAGCTAGGGTTTTCCTAGCTATGGCTCCTAATTCTAGCCACTATCTTAACACAGCCTTACACCCCCCCAATAATTAAACACCCCCCTGAAGGGGGGTATTTATCAGTACACCCTAGGGTGTACTATGCGGGGGATTACGGTATATCTCTTTGTACTCTTATAAAATGCCCTGTATCTCCCTGCTTTAATCAATCTACTTTGCCCTCACATACTAGCGCAAGGTGGTTCAACAATCTTCATTAAACGCTTCCGCTATTACATCATTCCTACCAGGAGTTTAGTCCTGCAAAGATCCTAAGGGCTTTTTCTCAGCCCAACACCCAGAAGCCAAAGCTACCCGATTAATTATTCACTTTCTCAAACTTCCCACAAAGTGCAATCTTACTCTCCATGTAACCAACCTCATATTGGCCGCCCATCAGCTTCTCCTGTATCGTCGTACGTGCCTCAGCCAGAGTCATTGGCCCTTCAGACACTCTCGCACTGAAGCTGTAACGCTTGGCGGCGGTACCTTTCTTCTTACGCTTGGCTTGGCCTTTCTTCTTTCTACGCCAAGTAATCTCACTAACAATGAAATCCGGCGTACCACCGCGGTTAAAGGCGAAACCCGTCAAGGCAGGTATAGGTTCACCAGTTAGCTTCCAGAGGCAGGCGAACACAATGACATAGTACTCGGTTGCTGAATGCCTGCCAACAGCGGATAGAGCGAGATGGTCGTGAGAAGGAGGGACGAGGAAGGGGTGGGGGGGTGCGGTAGGAAAGGAGGGGGGAGGCAGAGGAGGCGGGGGAGAGGGGGAAGGGGAGAGGAGGTAGGGGGAAGCGTTTGGAAAGGTGGGTGGAGATGGGGGCTGGGTCCACTTAGGACTGGTGCATAATTTTTGCACATAATACTTGAGGCCCCTCAAGGGCGCAAGAAAATTTGATTCCTGTCAGTCGTGAGTGATAACAAAGAACGAACAGCAGCAGCAGCGGGAGCTAGTACTACGCACCTCAGCGGGAGGTAGTAAGTAAACGCACCTCACGGCCTTCACGACCACTTTTCCCGATGCACCTTTGCAGCCGACCAATTTCCCGTTGATCACAGGAGGTTGCAACTTAGCCACGTATTTTTCTGGCAAAGGGAACGGCAGGCATATGGGCGCATGAAACAAGTGTCAACACAAATCTGGCCCCAAGTTGCCGGATAGAAAACTTTCGGGTCGGTTTACAGGGTCACTTTCCAGACAAACGTGAGCGGGTGAGGCATTAGCATTGAAGGATACCTCACAACACAGGGGCAAAGAGTACAGCATACTACTCACCCACAGCCTTCCCGCTCGCCAAGGGCTCCGCAACCTGACTCGCGGCCTCGGACGCAGATGATGAGGATGATGATGAAGCGCTGCCGCTGCGCGCGAGGAATGGCGGAGAGATTGACGCAGAAGCGGCCGCGACCGTGAAGAGCGCTGCACCTGACGGGGGAGCATCAAACCATCACCATCATCATTTGTGAAAACATAGGGGCGTGGAAACAGCAAAAGCTGTGTAAGAGCAAGCGTTTATAGCGGCTCCCTTCAATCTAAAGGGTGGTCACCCCTTGAGTTGAGGTGAGGCGACACTCCTGGAACCACATCGCCGGACTCATGTCAGCCCGGGGTAGCGCTGGTGACACTGCTTGTTCCCTGATATCCCCGCCGCTGCTGCTGCTGCAGGGGAAGGGGGGGAGTGGGGATGCGGGCGGATGGGCATCCGAAAATTGACTGGTCCCGAAAGTAACTTTTTCAGGGCCGAAAACTAACTCTGGAACAAGTTACTGGAGAACTGGCTTTTTTGCACGCGACTGACTCAAGGTCGCAGGCTGCGTTTCCCCAAACTATTGGGAACCAATCGAAGGTAACTCGGAATAGGCTCGGCAAAGCTTCTGATTCGTATACGCCAGGGGCTCGCTCGTCGAGATTTGGCGTGTAATTTTCCCGCCTATTCAAACACCAAGTACTATTTATCCGCGTGTGCTTTTCCGATTGGCTGTCAACATTCAGGTGCATTTGATAATCGTGATACACTAATGCTGTCGAAGCTGTTTTTCGATGACGATACAGATTGCGCCCTGTTTGTGATTATATCGATTCGAATACTTCTTTTGATATTTACTTGTACATGAAGTGTACCGCTGACCAATGGTTGTGATATGTACAGTAAATAAAATATACTTCAATTATTTGGTTTTTCGTGTAATTGATCCTGCATTGCAAAACTAGATTCTCTACAAATATATTTACATCTAATATGAGAATCGGTAGGACTGTTAAACAAAAAAATATACAGTCATGATCCAGAGTGTACTCTGCATGAAGTACAGTCTAAAGTATAATACCATACCAACATTGTATCAGGCTGAGTATATCTGCACTAACAAACAATACATAAAAACAAGCCTAATTAAGGATACAATGTCAAATTTTCCTAACAACCTTGCACGCTGTCATGTCACTTCGTTACTCTGCAGGCTGCATCAGAACATAACATAAGCATAGTGAGAAAATTATGATAAAAGGATGTAGCAGATCGTATGCATCAAAATAGCACTTACTGTGTGGAAGCAACTAGCCCGCCTAGATGCACCACTACCCGCATATACGACCTGGAGAGACGAGTGTCAATGAGACAGATTGGGAAAGGGGCAATAAGAGCTCTGCTGGTGAGAAAAGGCTGGTGTGTTGGGAGAGCGTAGAGAACGGAAAGGACAGAGGAACGGGGAGAGGGTGCAGCAAGCATAGAGAGAGCCCCTTCAACTCCCTTCCCTCCCTTCCCTCCCTTCCCTACCTCCCCACTATCCCCCACCCCCACCCCCCCCCTCCCCTTCCCTCCCCTCATTCTCATGCCTTCGCGGTAGCCCCCAGCTCACCTCGGGTTGAACCAGCGTAGGTCGAACACCGGCGCGCCCGGCGCCACCCGAGCGGACCGCAGCGTCTCCAGCTCGTCCGCCGCCACCACCGACTGCCGCTGCTGAAGCCACTCGTCGAGTGCACGGGAGCGAGTGAGCGCACGCGCGGGAGGTGCACGGTAGCGACCGAGCGCGCGCGCGCAAGGTGGCACTGGAGCGAGCGAGCGAGTGCGCGCGAGGTGAAATTGACCGACGGCACCACCTAAATTTTTTTTTTACAAATGCGTATGGTGGTATAATAATCTTCTGAAACAAAGATTCCAAATTTACTTTCTGAAATCACAAAACACAAAAACACGCTTTAGTTTACTTCTAGTGGTGAATACAATATATCAAATATGCCTCTGTCAATTTTTCATTTCATATATCGAACATCGAGTATTGAGCCAGAAGGGAGTTCCGAACAGTGTCGCGCCAGATACTGCCACCCGTGCTGTCAGAGAAACGAGGTTTCAGTGCAAAAAGCGACGCGCGCGACAATTGTTCTGCAACCGGATTGGCGCCAAGCTAAAACCACCGCGCCCAGACCAAACTCGAACCTCCGTCCCCCGTTTTGGTTCGGTTTCGGAGCAGCACCACAACCAAATGCCCCACAGAAGTTACTTCGCCAAACTAACTTGTTGAGAAGTAACTTTTTGGGGCCCGTCAATTTTGGGATGGGGGGAGAATGGGGATCAGGGTAGTAAATGCAGAGAGCAGCTTCAAGGGTAACGGTAAGTTCCTGCGTCGGGGGGGCATGGGAATAAGAAGCTGACGACGCCGGAAAGGCGCATGAACAGAGGAACGCGGTGGCATCGAGATGATGCCGCGCCAACAGACATGTGTATTCTTGACATAGTACTACTTGGTAGTACTAAGTAGTAGAGAAACAGAGTAACAGAGAGTCAAGGAGCAAAAAGTGCTCACAGAGGAGGACGACGAGAGGTGTCGCACGCTCCATGTTGGCGGACGGGTGAAGATCTAGAGATGGTGAAATCTCGAAATGAAATCTGGTGGAATGCAGGCGAGGTGATACAGGACACTCGGTTCCTCCGGCGGCGTACTAGCAGCATCGCGGCGCGGGCCAAAGCTGACAGCTTCGGGCAGCTGGACCAAGGTGCGACTCGCCTCGGCAGCAGTTGTTCAAGCTGGCATGGCATGGCAGGACTGGAGCACGAAATCCAAGTTCACATTCTGACGCCCACCGAGTCGGTCCACCATGTGCGTCAGTCCCCAGCGGAGTGGGAGGAGGGGGGGGGGGGGGGGGGGGGGGGGGGAGCTGGAGTGGGGACGGGGAGGGAGGGGTGGTACGGCGCCGGTGGCACACCGTCCTGATACACATGGGCGATGCCCGTAAAGCCTGACCCAATGGGAGGTCGACACTCAAAAGCGCCGAGATCGAAGCGCCGACGCGGTGCCGCACGAGGATTTATCGAGTTAAATACCCGAAGACGTGCGCGTCGCTAGAAGAAAGACTTTCGCGGAAGAGTCTCAGAGACTTAGGAACGATGGTGGGACTCACGGCAACGGTCCACGTTCGACGAAGCACATTTCTGCGAATGATTTAGCAAAACGTGAAAAGATCATAAAAAAAGGGCAATCATAATTGCTTTAGTAATTCCAGTACCAAGTGCCGCCTGATTGACGAGCACATAAAGTTTAGAAAAAAGGCATCAGATGTACCCTACAGTCCGCGACTACCAACCTTGTTCACGTATACAACAGGCCGTCTACATTCAAGCTTATAGTGGTGTTGGTGACCCCATGGCGGAACTTCCTCGCACCGCTACTTACAGTATACGATACCGTTGCCTTACAGTGTACGATACCCTAGAGCGATGAGATATGAAATGCGATGGAACCACGTTTGTTGGTGGGCGTGTAAGGGCGTGTGTGATTTTTGAAATTGGCATAAGTTTACATTTTTAAATAGAATGTAGCATTTCACTTGAGCCGAACAGTTCTCGACTTCTATTGAATGTGAAGTTTGAACCGCACATAACAGTTTCAGGTAGGTCTCAATACACCCTAAGTTGAATTTAAATGTTCGACCTTATAGGGGATACGCCGAGCCGCTCATAGGGGACATAGGTTACCAGGTATATTTACTTTGACATCGCGCCACGTCAACATACCGACTATGGATTTTGGCGGAGCTTCTATTGCGTCGCGGAGGTTTCGCAGATTTCGTCCATTATCGCACGTGCCCAAAACAACACTCGTTCGATTCACTGTACACGCCCTCATTCATACATTGAGTCGAGTCAAGTTCGGAAAAGTTAGGTCGCATTGCCATGTGTGTTATTTGCTCGACACAGAAACCTCGACATGGAAACCTCGATCTCGCCGTCATGGCTGCCTGACACCAGCCTGGAACTCTCAGTTGGCTTTAATCTCGTCAGCATTGTACTCGCTACAGCAAGACGAAGAGGATCATATACTTTGTGTTCATCAGGTGAACATTTTATTATCCTCTCACTGGAGCTCATCGCTGACCAAGCAGTCTAAGCCCAAGGTTATCGAGTGGTTACCAGGGTTAAGAGTCATTACAAGGCTGCCAATTAAGCATACAACTATTGGCTTTCTGGATTCCACCTTGATTTACCAAGATGGCCCTGAAGTTCCTCAGCGGTCTTACACCATCTTTGTTACGAACAATGGGCTACGGCTATTATTGCATTACTACTTCAATGTGATGTGCTCAGACTTCCAGCTCACTACTCTCAACGGTTTTGCTGGTCAGAGTATCTGCCGGTTTTTCGTCATCATTGTTGGAGGTTGCGTGTGAGGGGAGGTTTGCCCCCAACCACCGAATGAAGCTCACATGTTGCGTGAGCTGCAGGTTTCGAAGTGAGTGGGTTGACTTCGGAAGACCCATTGAATTCGTGCCATATGGCAGCACTAGAAGAATCGAGATTGAGGGAACATTCGAAACAGTGAAATTCGGTTGCCGAATTTCACCCCATTCGAAATGTTACATGAAAGTTCACGACACATCTCGTAGTAGCTAGATGTTACATGCGCGACTCGATGTATTGAGTAGATATAAATGTGCTCGTCTTGTTTGCATGTTTCATACTGAAATTGAGAATCACTTTGTAAGTGATACATTCGACTACAAAATCCAGAGAGCTCCTATCCTTTGTTCTAAGAGCACTAGCAAGCACATAAAAGCCTAGAACTCCCTCGTTACTTGGGCGAATCGTGTGTTTGACGGCTCGTTGGAAAGCCAGCAGAGTGCTCTATCATTTAGTGCAGATCCCAGTTCCTGCAAGGTAGAGGACACGCCTCTACAACAGTGGTTCGACTACAAAATCCAGAGAGCTCCTATCCTTTGTTCTAAGAGCACTAGCAAGCACATAAAAGCCTAGAACTCCCTCGTTACTTGGGCGAATCGTGTGTTTGACGGCTCGTTGGAAAGCCAGCAGAGTGCTCTATCATTTAGTGCAGATCCCAGTTCCTG
This sequence comes from Closterium sp. Yama58-4, assembly GCA_947470075.1. Classification (NCBI taxonomy): domain Eukaryota; kingdom Viridiplantae; phylum Streptophyta; class Zygnematophyceae; order Desmidiales; family Closteriaceae; genus Closterium; species Closterium sp. Yama58-4. The sequence continues at coordinate 528,985 of CANIUD010000006.1, forward strand.
CAAGGTAGAGGACACGCCTCTACAACAGTGGTATCAGAGCTGGTCGGAGGAGTCTACGCGCGCGACGAGAAGCAAGCATGCCGACTTCAAGCGAGGCCTCCCGCACTTCCTTGGATGGTGTCGTTGTAAATTCCGGCGAACCCTGGGCAGCCGCGACGATGTACGACACGTCGGCGGTACCGATTTTCACGGGACAAAACTACTCCGCGTGGAAGTTTAAGTTCCAAGTGCTCATGATGGAGCGGGGACTTTGGGGTCTCTTCGATGGGACGGAGAAGAAGCCGGACGACGAGAGCGACATCGCGGCTTGGAAGAAGAAGGACCAAAAGGCGTTCGCTACGCTAATCTCGCGGATCGGCATCAACCTCGTGAGCTCGGTGCGCACGTGCATCAAGCTCGAAGCGTCGGCGCATGAGGCGTGGAAGCGGCTCGAGACAATGCACGTGAAAAAGACTCTCCACGGCAAGATCCTAGCCCGGAATGCGTTCTACACGGTGAAATTGCGCGCGGGCGAATCGATGCACGAGTATGCGACTCGTGTGGAGGAACTTGGGGAAACGTTCGTAGACCTCGGTGGAACGGTCACGGAGGAGGATTGGATTTTGACCTTGCTTTGCGGTCTTCCGGAAGAGTGGTCGACGGTGATAACGACACTCGATAGCGTGCAAGACACTTGGACAAAGGAAACGGTGGTCGGTCGGCTTCTCCATGAGGAATCGCGTCGCCGACAATTCGCTAATGAGAGCGTGGAGACCGCCATGTTCTCCGGAGGGAGTTCCGGAAGAAAGTCCAAGTAGAGCAAGGGTGCGACGAAGAAGTCGTACGGTGGAAGCGATCGCGGCAAGGGGAACACATCAAACGGCGCGAGCAAGTGCCACTATTGCGGCAAAGCGGGACACTTTTGGCGAGAGTTTCGGAAGCGCCCGAGCGATTGGACTCCATCGAAGGCGCGGAACCAAGAGGGCAACGCGCACACGGCATCCGGCGAGGCGGATGATACAAGGGAGTCGATCGTGTTATTGGCCGGTGACGGGACCAACACTCCAAACGACGCGTGGTTCCTTGACACCGGCGCAACACAACACATGACGCACTCGGCATCGTTCCTCACCAACGTTGGTGCACCGGGAGACGTCACACGCGTCGTCTTCGGAAACGGCAAGTCGCTACCGGTGGTTGGAGTTGGGAGTACGCGTCTCATCGTCGATGGCGGACCGGTGGACATCACGAACGTGCTTCACGTCCCGGGATTGAAGGTGAATCTACTCTCAGTTACTCAACTCGCGAAGAAGGACGTGAAGGTCACCATCGATGGCGCGACGATGAACCTCTTTTGGAAGGGGAAGCAATTCGCACAAGGCGTTCTCAACGGAGAACTTTACCAACTCAAGACGCACCCGGGAGCGGCTTCATCCAACGTGGCGCAAGGTTCCAAGGCGACTCTCAAGGCGTGGCATAATCGACTTGCGCACGCCAACTACGACTCGGTCAAGGAGTTGGTCAACAAAGGACTCGCGAAGGGAGTCGACGTGATCGCCGGCGACGACGAGAAGGGCGTGTGCATGGCGTGTGTCGAAGGAAAAATGGCTCGCAAGCCATTTGGTAGCCGAACGTCACCCCTCGCTAAGGACCCGCTTGCGCTTGTTCACATGGACGTGTGTGGACCGATGCGGCATGCATCAAAAGGAGGAGCGCGGTTCCTCTTGGTGATGCTCGACGACGCGACGCGGATGTGTTGGACCCGACTCTTGAAGGCTAAGGGAGATGCGGCCAAGGCGATTCAAGAGTGCGCGCTCGAAGTTTGCGACGACGACAAGAAGCGGATCAAGTGTATTCGCACCGATGGTGGTGGCGAATTCGTGAACGCGGAGCTTGAGAAATGGATGAAGAGCAAGGGCATTAAGCACGACGTTACGACACCCTACACACCCCAACAAAATGGAGCGGCGGAGCGGCTTAATCGCACGTTGGTGGAAGCCGTTCGTTCACTACTTCAACACTCCAAGCTTGGGCACGAGTGGTGGGGAGAGGCGAGTGCGCTAGCGGCGTGGATTCGCAACCGTTTGCCGACGAAGGTGCTCCCGGGAACGACTCCGTTCGAAGCATGGACCGGAACGAAGCCGAACCTATCCCGCCTACGCACCTTTGGGTGCCTTTGCTACTACCATGTCCCGGATCCCCTTCGTCACAAGTTGCAACCGAAGGCTCGTGCGGCAATCTACTTGGGAGTTGCGGCAAACGAGTGTGCGTGGCGAGTGTGGGACTTGGCGGAAAGGCGCGTCGTCACATCTCGAGACGTGGTCTTCGACGAAGACAAGTTTCCGACGAAGGAACAACCAACGCCGCAACTCACCGTCGTACTTCCCGCACGAGAGGAGGATGAGGCGGTGGAGGTTCCATCACAAGCGGAAAAGGAAGCCGAGAATGGAGAGGGAGAGAACGAGGAGAGCGATGACGATGTCGTGGAGGTGCCACCAACCGAGGAGGCAACTTCCTCCGCACCTTCTTCCCTACCATTGGCGTTGACCCGTGGGCGTCGTACACCTCGCCCCAACATGAAGTTATTCGACTACGCTACGGTGGCCGTTGGGGAGTTGGATGAGGAGCGTGCGGCATATTGCTTCGCAACCATGGGAGATGACCCTCGCACCCACACGGAGGCTTTGGCTTCTCCGGATGCACCGCTATGGAAGCAAGCAATGGAGAAGGAGCTAACCTCAATCAAAGAGAACGACGTGTTCGAGCTCGTCGACCCGCCGAAAGGTGCCTACTTGGTGGGATGCAAGTGGGTGCTCAAGTAGAAGTTGGGAGCCGATGGGAGTGTCGAACGCTACAAGGCGCGGCTTGTAGCTCAAGGGTACACTCAACGGGAGGGGGAGCACTATAGTGAGACTTTCGCTCCCGTCGCTAAGGCTACAACTCTTCGGGTGTTGCTTGCTCTCGCGGCATCGCTTAACCTCGAGGTGGAGCAATTGGACGTTTGCACCGCCTTCCTCTACGGGCTTCTTATGGAAGAAGTCTATATGCGGCAACCCCCGGGGTACGATGACGGTAGCGGAAGGGTGTGGAAGCTCAAGCGTACCCTCTACGGCTTGAAGCAAAGTCCACGCGGATGGTACAAGCGCATCGACGACTTTCTTCTTCAACACGGCTTCGCGCGTAGCGAGTGCGATAGCGCTTTGTACGTGTTGAAGGAGGGGGAGAAGCAATTGGTGCTTTTGCTCTACGTCGATGACTTACTCCTCTTCTCCGACTCCAAGGACCTCATTCGGGAGGTCAAGCAACAGCTCGGGGCGGAGTTTGCAATGAGGGACTTGGGGCCGGTCACATACTACCTTGGGATGCACGTCGACCGTGACCGAGCCAACGGGACCATCCACCTCCACCAAGAGAAGTATGTGAAGGGGGTAGTGGAGAGCTTCGGCATGGCCAATAGCAAACCGGTGGGAACACCACTAGCTACGGGGTTCTCTTGCCTCACGGGAGAGGAAGAATCCACCCTCGATGAAGCCGAAGGGAAGCGGTTTCATTCGCTAGTGGGCTCGCTCATGTATGCCGCCGTTTCTACTCGTCCCGACCTCGCATACGCCGCCGGGGTGCTTGGACGAGTCGTGAGCAACCCTCATATCGAGCACGTGCGTGCGGGAGGACGCGTTCTACGCTACCTCCAAGGCACACCTAACTTGGGGCTCGTGTATGAAGCCGGCCCGATTGAACTCAAGGGCTATGCCGACTCGGACTACGCGGCAGATCCAAGCACGCGCAAAAGTACCTCCGGGTACGTCTTCACCTTGCTTGGGGCAGCCGTGAGTTGGCAAAGCAAGAAGCAACCAACCGTGGCTCTAAGCTCAACGGAAGCGGAGTATATGGCACTCACTCAAGGTGCCATGGAGGCGATATGGTTAAGGCGTCTTCTGACGGAGCTTGGGCATCCTCAAACGAACCCAACTTCTCTCTTTTGTGACAACCAAGCCGCCATAAGCCTCTCTCACAACGCCGTACTTCACGGACGAACCAAGCATATCGAAGTGAAGCATCACTTCATTCGTGAGGCGGTTGAGAAGGGTGAGGTCAAAGTCACATATGTGAGTACCAAAGCTCAACCCGCGGACTTCCTCACCAAACCACTCCCTAAGGATTCATTCCGTGCATGCTGTGAGCGTGTTGGATTGAACTTCTAGTGGCTTGGGTGCAAGGGGGAGTGTTGGAGGTTGAGTGTGGGGGGAGGTTTGCCCCCAACCACCGAATGAAGCTCACATGTTGCGTGAGCTGCAGGTTTCGAAGTGAGTGGGTTGACTTCGGAAGACCCATTGAATTCGTGCCATATGGCAGCACTAGAAGAATCGAGATTGAGGGAACATTCGAAACAGTGAAATTCGGTTGCCGAATTTCACCCCATTCGAAATGTTACATGAAAGTTCACGACACATCTCGTAGTAGCTAGATGTTACATGCGCGACTCGATGTATTGAGTAGATATAAATGTGCTCGTCTTGTTTGCATGTTTCATACTGAAATTGAGAATCACTTTGTAAGTGATACATTCGACTACAAAATCCAGAGAGCTCCTATCCTTTGTTCTAAGAGCACTAGCAAGCACATAAAAGCCTAGAACTCCCTCGTTACTTGGGCGAATCGTGTGTTTGACGGCTCGTTGGAAAGCCAGCAGAGTGCTCTATCATTTAGTGCAGATCCCAGTTCCTGCAAGGTAGAGGACACGCCTCTACAACAATCATTGCACGATGCCTCCTAAGAACTCCCGCAAGGCAACGGCGGAAGCTGCCTCGGATAACCCGGTCAGTGGCTCTGATCCTGCGAGCATGACAACACCAGGCAAACAGTTAGACGCTGCCATTAACCTTCCATCTGAAGTGGAGGTTACTGCTGGAAGCTCGGGGCTTTCTGTCAAGGAAAAGCTGAAAGCGGGTAGCTGCTGATGACTCATTCATCGAAGATGACTCCGATGAAGAGCTTGCAGAGATAAACTCTACAACGGTGGGAGCTAGACTGTGGGGTGGGCACTGGTTGTAGGAGTGATCTTAACTCTTTCTGTGTTCTCTAGGACTTGTACATTCACAGGACACAATAGCAAGAGTTTCACTATGGAAAGTTGAGCATAACAGAGTTCAGAATGAGAGCAAGCAATGGCAAATATTGACTACATCACATGCAAGGTTTGCTAGCACTCAGGCAGGTCGATCGCCAGCACGACAAAGTCGTCGACCTGCCAACGAAGCAAGTCTGCGGTCCGCCAACGCAGCTCGTACGCGACTTGCCAACGCTGCAGATGGCGGCCTGCCAACGCTGCACCCGCGCGGCTTGCCAACGCAGCATCCGCGCGGCTTGCCAACATTGCATCCGCAGGTGATTGTAAGCGCATGTGCAAGCACCTACTTCGCAGGTGCTTGTAGACAGTTATGCACGACGTGCACTGTCACACACATTTCGCAGGTTGTCAGCCACGTGCTGCCACGCTGGTCGACTTCGCCACAGCAGCCTCGACGACGTTCGCACACCTTCGTACCTCGTCGAGCAGGTAACTTGGTCAACCAGGTGAAGTCTCTGGCATCTCTGCAGGATGATGACCTTCGTCATCACCGGTTGACGACCTTCGTCGTCGCGGGTCGACGACCTTCGTCGTCGGGGGTCGACGACATTCGTCGGCCATCTTCGTCAGACACCTCGGTCAAGATTCCAAAATGTCAGCTCCTGATTGGTCGAAATTAAGGCACATTCGAATTTCTGGCCAAAATTCGCCTATGCAGTCTCAAGGGTGCGCAGGGTCAGACGCGACCCTGCGCAGACGAACACCCGCGAACTTCTGCACCAGCTGCGCCACTCTGGTCGACGAACTGCTTCGTCGACCATCCTCGTTGAACTCCTTCATCGACCACCATCGTCGACGAAGTCACAGTGGTTCCGCGCAGGTCGACGACCACCTTCGTCGACCTCTGCGGAAGGTCGGCTGCACCTCCCACACACCCGACCACAAAGTCAGTTTTACCCATGCGAGGGCGGGGCCAACTTCCTTCAACAGAGCTTGAGGTTGACGCGAGCAAAGGCGTCTCTCCGCACCTGTGGTCGACGGTGATCCTGCTCTTCCCTGTGATTCCGTCGCATGAGGTTGCTTCTGTTATCTTGCCTACGCGGACGCTTATGAAGCGTGTTTGGGCAAACCTGCTCTCTGGCGATGTTTTGACCACGGTGAAGTTTCAGGAGCTGCTCCCCGCTTTTGTTGCAAAGACCCGTTACAGTCATCTTCAGGTGTCTTTTCTGCGGGAGTCAGACACAGCCTAGCATGCACGGCAACGACGAGGCGCGTCTGCCGTGCAATGATGTGAGGAATCTTTCGTGTGTGTCTGTTGCAGCATCGTGGTACACGATGCTGCCAAAAGGACCAATCAATGCTCAGGGTGTCCGCCAATAGGTCCTGTTGGCACCGTCTGCTTGCCACGTGGGTGGCTACTGTAATGCAGCATCTTGGACACTGGTGGTGGTGGAATCCGTGTTGGCAGGCAAAAGCTGCCAAACGGACCAATCAGTGCTCTAACAGGGTGTGAGCTGGAGCTTACATGAGAAACATCACGCCGCAGGGCGGCGTCGCCCACAGAATTTGACAGTTGTTACAGGCTTCGCGTGATTGACGGTACAGGTACATGTACCACCGCTAATCCTAGGTGCCGGCGCCCAGGTACATTCAATCGGAGTCGGTACTCATTTGTACTCCGAATGATCAGAGTACATTCCCGAAAAACTCCGAAATTTCAAAGTCAGCCTATCTGATTTTTACAGAGTTGAGGCCACAAAATTTCTGGATTTCTCAAAGTTCACAGGAAAAAAAAATCTTAAATATCATACTTTTTCATGCAAATCAGAGAAATTTCTCTGACTTCTGAGGGTCTGGTGTGAAGAGTGGCATGCAGGGGACGATTCAAAGTAGAAAGCATTACCGTAAGCAGACCTCTCTTAAGTTGAAATTGTGGATGTCTAGGGTGTGGTGATGTTGTGGTGATGGTTCTGCAGTCTAGGTGACATTGTCAATGTCTAGGTGCTGGCGTAGTATTTCTGAAGTACCTGATGTTGAGAAATACATAACATAAAAGAAATAGGTATGCTGTTAGATTTTACTGTAGTCCTCCTTATAAGGCTTCAGGGCCTACAATGATCGTACAATTATTGTAGGGCCAGCATAATTCGAGTCTAGAGGTTTGGGGATAGAATTATTGCTACTCCTTGGTTGAAGCTACCACTATTGGTGGACCATTATCGGTGGGAATCAGGGCCTATGTTATCAGGATAATTTATCCTGATTCTCCTGAATTCAGGATAGGTGTCGTGTGCTTCTCCTGAAAAAACAGCATAAGGGAATTACTTGTCCTGTAAAATCAGTATAATGGTTATTTTGCGTACTGGAAACTCAGGATAACGCTGTAGGTTCAGCCCTGACGACTCAGGATAGTGTCGAATCTCGCCCTGAAGCGAGATGTACTATACAAAAAATATCTTGGGTTTCGGGGCCACGACCCTTGCTGAAGAGTCGTGGAGGCTCTGCTGGATTCCGGGAAGTCGGCAAGGTATCCGTACAGGCAAGGGACCGCCTAGTGCACTTTCCCGTCCGCGTCTGTGTAGTATAAGAAGCGAACTGGCGAGCTGCAAAGTTTTAGAAATGCCCACATGGTGTTCACTTAGTGATGTATCATATGCATGACTCGACACAGTGTTACTACTTGCTGGGGTGCCCCCCAGCACCTTGCTGGTGTAGTGTTATCATCCCCACCCCCCTCCCCTCCCAGTACCTTACAGACTCTCTCATGATGGGCGCAAGAATTATCTTTAGGGCCTCCTAAAACACGCGCGTCTTCTCCGTAGGAGAACCCCACTCAGGTGGGAATGGAAGCACCGCCGCCAATGTGTGCCCAGGCTCCACTCCACGCAATTCCTCGGGTATGTTAATAAGTGAGATCAGCATCGGCCACGCGTTCCTCCATCCATTCCGTGATGCCTGCGTGCTATCACTGTATATTAGCACGCCTAGAATGAGTGCCTGGCCGTCATTAATCTCCTTCTGCCATGTAGAATGCACAGGCCGGTGAGTTGTGGTCTTCAATTGCAGCTAGCATATTGTATGACATATGACGACGGAGGCTCAAAGATTCGCGTACCTGAGCAGAGTGCATCCAATCACCCGTCTCCGGTCCTTCAAATACCCTCTCGTTATTCTTCTTGCGATGAAGCTTCCTCGGTTTCCAAACAAAACCCTTCTTTGATGAGAATGTCCGCACCAGCTTCTTCGAAATCTGCGGTCATCGCGTGTAAATCAGGTGTGAGCGCATTATGCGGGGCATACGGCCGACACTTCATTATGACATCGCCGGCGGGGTTGGCCTCCCATTACGAACCAGCTCTGTGTCGCGGAAGTGCAGTAGCAGCTTCATTTGCATTCCTTTGGGGCCCCGCACCACTATCTCCTCCGTTTTCCACGGGACCATGTCGGCTGGAGCTCGCGCCATGCCCCAGCGGCGCACGTCCACCCAGTTGCGCCATCGTCTGAGTGCCCTTAGGTTGAAGCGCGGGTTGCGGAAAATGTGTAGCAGACGGTTAACTTCCCTGTGCGAAAGATCGGCGTCACGGAAAAATAGGTACAACTCCATCAGTGTATCGAAAATCTCCGTCCTATCGCTGCCTTCTGAGGACGGGGCATGAGCGCCGTCAGATGGTGTATCCGCGTCGCCAACAAGGCTAACTTCAGGGATCGAAGCCGTTGGAGCAACAGAGACAAAACTGCAATCGGTATTTTTAATCCTGGATGCCGGTGGTGTGTTAGGTCTACTCTCTCCGTCGCATGCAACGGCTTCCAAATATGCTGCCCACAAAAGACTCTCCCGTTTCCTCTTCAACTCCGCGCGACAAATTGCCCCATTCGCAACATGAGACAGTAACCTGATGTCGTCCTTAAACACCGTCTTGCAGACCAGGCAACTGTTCCCCGCCATCCTATAGCCGTGAAACCCTAGGGGAGCCAGCGGTGAAAACCCTGCTCAGTACCTCCGGTGCACTCTAATACAACTTAGATTATCAACTTATCGCACACAGATGTGCAGGAAGCCGTGATACGTGTGCACGGATCAGCGTTTCCTGTGTTCGGTAAAATTAAATCAAATTTATTTACGATTATTGTGCGTATAACTCACAGTGATAAGCACATCAACTTGAAACCACGTGTCGAAATGAGAACAAAGGAGACCTACAATGGGTTATTAAGCCAATGTGAAGCCATAAAACCTGGGAACAGTGTACACTCCACCTTGGATGCATAGTTAATAATTAAATAAACCCATGCATTTCCAATACATTTGCAAATAGCCATCACTGAGGTAAGGGTTACTGTGATCCACTTAAAACATTTAGACGAGTAGCGTGTAAAAAGAGTGTCGATACAAAAAGCATCGGTTACTTTGTAAGCAAAACACAACGTGAACAATAAGTGCGTCATTAATTTGTATGGAATGTCAAACAGTGCACGTAAACAATCACCAATGCTTTGAACTGTAGACTGATATAACAAAACACTTTACAACCGCGTTTACCAGTACACATCTGATCATGACCCTGTGAAACCCGCCAGTTCATACTCGATACTTGGAGCGCGTTTGAGACACGACCCAAGTTCCCCTTACCGCGTACGTCGTTATCGGTTTCCACGTCATTCGGATTTAAAAAAAAAAAAAATCGGAACCAAGTGCACGAAACCACCATGCATTTCATGCATCGGGTTTGGTACCCCCCCCCAAACCTCCGACCACATCATCCGAAACCCTAGGCGTATCACACGTGTATCTGCATGGCACCTAACCATCACATCCAGTCGAGTTGTCGCATCACACTTGGCCATCGCATGCGCTATTGCGCCAACGGTGTAGATCATTGAGTATATACATGACGTTTCTCTTAGAATAACTAGCCAAGAATGAATCAACTAGCAGAAGTTTGGGTACAAATATGAAACCCTAGTTGGGGTTGTACCCCATATTGGCTACCCCACTACAGCCTACAAGCATAATACAGTTTAACACACCCCCATAGGCAAAGTGGGGGAGAACAAAGGGTCACAAGACCAGTCCAGCAAAGCAAAGCAAAGCCCAGGGTGGATCACAACGTCACCACACTCCGAGCACAAGTAAAGGCCACAAGGCCAGTTCACATGCAGTGCTAGATATAGTACAAGACAAGCAACACAGTGATCAAAACCTAGCAAGCAAGCAACAAGATATATATAAAGTACAGTACAAAGAATGTCAAGCAGTGAGCAAGTGAGGAAACGTGGACACAAGGCCTAAAGAAGTACAGTGCCGCTGATGATCACTAGGCGGGAGCGCCTTGGTGAAGATATCAGCAGTGTTGGCCTTCGAGTCCACGTACACAAGCCGAAGCTGACCGCGCTGCTGAAGCTCTCGAGCAAGAAAGTAGCGAAGAGCAATGTGCTTCGTCCTGTGCTCCAGTCTGTGCTCCTGACACAAGGCAAGAGCCGCCTTGTTGTCACCGTACAGAACTGGAGGAGAACTAGGCCGCTCTCCCAAGTCAGTCAGCAGGTAGGTGAGCCAGCGTAACTCCTGTGCAGCCATGGCTGTGGCGTAGATCTCAGCCTCACAACTAGAGCCAAGAACAGAGGAAGAGCGGGTGGACCGCCACGAGACAGAACCAGAGCCAAGGCTGAAGGTGTAACCCTGTGACGACCGCTGCGTAGCCAGGTCGTCCACCCAAGAAGCGTCCGAGTGACCAGTGAGGACAACTCTGTCGCGTCCTCCAAGCACCAGCCCCATGCCTGATGTACTGCACAAGTAACGCAGCACCCTCTTAGCAGCCTCCCAGTGCTCTCGCCTGTGTCTCCCAGGCGCAACGTAACGAGCAAGGATGCTAAGTGGGTACGCGAGGTCAGGTCGCGTGCAAGTCATCAGGTACATGAGGCAGCCTACAAGCTCTGGGTACGGGCCACTCGGCTCTACGGACTCGTCCGGAGGTGGAGCTGAGAGCGAGTGGCTGGTAGCCAGAGGTGTGGCCTGTGGTGAGGAGAACTGGAAGCCGAAGCGCTGAAGGACCTGCTGCACCATGTGTGACTGAGTCAGGGTGATGGTGCGGCGAGCTCTGTCCCGGGTGATCTGCAAGCCAAGGTAGCTACGCAGTTCACCCAGGTCAGTGCAGGTGTGTCTCTTCTGCAGCTCCGACTTCACACGAGTGAGTGCCTCAGTGTCAGCAGTAGCAAAGACCAAGTCGTCGACGTATACGAGGATGTAGAACGGCGGCAGCGACGTGTCTGTGCGCAGAAACAGCGACGGGTCAGCAGTAGACGGCGCGAACCCAAGAGCCGCAAGTGTAGTCCTCAGTGTGTCGTGCCACTCGCGTGGCGCCTGGCGGAGACCGTAGACTGGCCGACGGAGGCTCCACTGGGTACCAGGAGGAAACGACCCAGTAAAGCCAGGTGGGCGGCGCAGCCAGATCTCCTCGTGCAGGCTGCCCTGCAGGAACGCTGTGCTGAAGTCAAGAGAGTGAAGCTCGTAGTCACGCTGAGCAGCAACGTGCAGCAGAACCCGAAGAGTGGTCATCTTCGGGGTGGGGGAGAAGGTCTGGAAGAAGTCGACCCCCTGACGCTGACTGAAGCCTCTAGCAACGTAATGAGCCTTGAAGACAGGCGGAGAACCTGGCGGCCGCTTCACCCTGAAAATCCACATGCCATCGACGATGTTCGCCCCAGGAGGGGGAACCTCGTCGACGTAGGTGCCTGTGGACTTCCAGGATGCCATCTCTGCGTCCATGGCTGTCTGCCACTGAGAGGAGTAGGGACCCGAGATCGCCTCTGCGTAAGTGCGCGGAGTGGGGATGTCTAGTGCATCCGGGTCTCCCTCAGGGGCAAGCAACCAGGCCACGAGATGAGGTACAGCAGCCGCAAGAGAGTCAAAGTCCTCCTGCCTGTCCTCAAGGACGTCCGTGCCAAGAGCACACTCACCCCCGACGGACGGAGGACAGACAGACGCAGACTCAGGCTCAGCAACAAGGCTAGCAGCGTAGTCTAGACGACAGGCAGCAGCAAAGTCAACCAGCTCAGCGACCAGAGCAGACGCAGCCGAGGACTCAAAGGTAGGGTCAGTGACAACAGTAGCTAGGAGACGCGTGACAGTAGGGTGCTCAGCGCGATACCGGTCAGACTCAGGGTCCGGAACGGCAGGCAAAGAGGACGCAGGAGGAGACGGTAGAGGGACACGCCGAGGAGCAGTAGAGGGACGCAGAGTCATGTAGTGAGTGCCTGGGACAGGAGGAGGACGCTCACGACGGACACGACTACCAGTGCGAGCAGGACGAACAGGCGACGCAGGACGAGACTCAGGCTCACGACGCTCTGTAAGACCTCCTGTGGGACCAGTGTAAGGAGAGGGAGCAGGAAGAGGCGAGGTAGGCGGTAACTGTGACTGCGGCTGGACAAGCGGAGGACACTCTACGGAGGGAGGAGGACAAGGAGGAGGAGCCTGCCCAAGAACCTGCTGAAGGAGCGGTACGAAGTACGGTCGCGGCCGCGCAGCGTCTCCAGAAGCAGAAGAGACTCCAGCGGCCGGGTCCTCAGGACCAGCAGGAGCTCCAACGTCCGGGTCCCCAGCACCAGCAGCAGCGCCACCGCTCGGGTCCTCAGCTCCAGCAGCAGCTCCACCAGGCGGGTCCGCAGCACCAGCAGCAGCGCCACCCCCAGAGTCGGCAGCTCCAACTCCGCTAGCACCGCCAGCGCCAGAGTCCCCAGCTCCAGCAGCTCCAGTCGCAGTGCTCCCAGAACAACCAGTCCCGGCAGCTCCAGTACCCCCAGTACGAGCACCCCCAGGACGAGCAGCCCCAGCACCCCCAACTCCAGCCGAGCCACTAGGACGGCGAAAGCGCCGGACGTACCAGTCACGAAGCTGCTGCGGTGTGAGAGACTGCTCAGCACCCCGAACCGGAGCACCCCCAGACGCAGTAACCCGAGGCTCCGTAGGCTCAGTAGCAGCACCCCCAGGCTCAGTACCCGCAGGCTCAGTACCCGCAGGCTCAGCACCCCCAGACTCAGCACCCCCAGACTCCGCACACGCAGGCTCAGCACCCCCAGTCGCAGCACCCCCAGGCTCAGCACCCCCAGGCGGCAAACTCTCAGGCACAGTACCCTCAGCTCCAGCACCCGCAGTCCCAGCACTCCCAGGCCCAGCACCCGCAGGCTCAGCACCCCCAGGCTCAGCACTCCCAGCAGTACCACCTGCAGCAGCACCTGAGTCACCTGTGACCTCGACAGGCTCAGCGACGGGAGGAGGGTCTACCTGAGAGACACCTGAAGGAGCAGGACCTTGAGGGGGGAGGGGGTCTACCGGAGGGGGACCAGGAGCAAGGAAAAGCGGCGGGGGAGGGAGGGGGGCAGTGCGGTAGGGGAAGAGACGGTAAAAAGGGACCGACTCGTCAAAGGTGACATCCTGAGAGGCGAAGACCCGGCGCGAGGTGGGGTGGTAAAACTGCCAGCCAGGCGCGTCAGGGACAAAGCCAAGGAAGACACAGGGAAGCGTGCGGGAGGAGAGCTTGTCCGCGGACGTATCGCGGACAAGGGCACGAGCACCCCACACCCGGAAGCGCGACGCATCGCCAACCTCCCCCGTCCAACGCAGTGTGGGCGAGGTCTCCGGCAAGGAGACACGGGGCCAGAGGTTGAGCTGATGCGCGGCGTACCGGACAGCAAACGGCCACAGAAAATGGGGAGCCGCCGCGTGGACCAAGGAGGTACGAGCGACCTCCATGACCAGGCCAATGCGGCGCTCAGCAACCCCATTCTGCTGTGGGGAGTCCGGAAGCGTGAAGGTCTGCTCGATGCCCTCCGCCTGACAGAAGGTCCTCAAGAGGTCGGAGGAAAACTCACCACCTCTGTCAGAGTGCAGACGCAGGACAGGAAGATCCGTCCGGAAACGGCGGCGGAGCTGGAGACGAACTGTGCGGATCCAAGGGATCAGAACAGCAGGGACCTCACCCTTGGTGCGCAAGGGGAAGACCGTGGTGTAACGCGAGTAGTCGTCGACAACCAGCAAAAAGTACCGCTCACCGCCCTGACCACGAACGCGGGCTGGGCCCCACACGTCCAGGTGGAGGGTCTGCAGAGGAGCCTCTGTCGGGGGGAACGAGGAGGAGTGAGGAGCGGCGCGCTGCCGCCCCTCGATGCAAGGAAGGCAAGGCGGCGCAGGCGAGGCAGGGAGGGGAGGGAGGGACCTGGGAAGACCAGACACAAGGTGGCGACGGTGCATGCCACGAAGGCGTGGCAAGGAGGGGTGACCCAGGCGGTGGTGCCAGAGAAGGGTCTGGTGCGACAGGGAACGACACTCACAGGCGTGGGCCACCAGACCTGACGCGGACACCTGACCGACAGCAGCGACCTGAGGAGACACAGTGGTCAGTGTGTAGAGACTCGACCCCGGCCGACGGGTAAACGTAGCCAGGTGACGGCCGGTCCTGGAGCACGTGCAGATCGCCACACGCTGTCCTCCAGGGGTAAAGGTGTCAACCCACTGATCCTGGAGGACAGCGTTGCTCACCAGGTTCGTCGAGAACGAGGGGAGGTGGAAACCCGACAACGAGCCAGACGGAACCGCCGGACAAGGGAGGACAGTGGTGGACTGGGCAAGGACTGGGCCCCCAGAGGGGTCAGCCAAGGAGACTGGGACCGGTGCAGGAAGTGGTGTGAGCTCAGTACTGTCACGAAAGAAGCAACGGGAAGCACCTGAGTCAAGGGTGAAGGTGTGACAGGCCTCAGCCGGTGCGGTACCTGAGAGAGCAGTCTCTGTGGGTGCTGTACCTGAGAGAGCAGACTCGAAAACAGCCGGGACAGCACTGGAGGGAGCAAGTACAGGGGGCACCATACCAGAGAGAGCAGACTCACTAGTACCCAGGGCAGCGGGCTCTATACCTGGGTCAGGCGGCACACACAAGTAACAATCTCCCTCGGCACTAACAGTCAATGCATACATGGCAGCAATAATAGCATCATAGTCAAGAGCAAAGACATCAACACCAGCCCTCATGAGCTCAGCCCAGCGGGGGCGCTCAACATCCGCACCCATCTCCTCACGCCAAGCGTCGTCAAGGCGGGAGAAGCAGCGGTACGGGGTGTGGAACCTCCCACACGTCTGTCCCTTGCGGTCACCTGTGCGAATGACATAAGAACAGCGGCCACTGCCCCCCGACGTCCCACGCTGAGTAAGCCACTCACGAAGCTGCTGGGTCGTCTGGGGACGCTGCTGCTGCTGGGAGCTCTGGCCCGAGCCAGTGCCTCCACTCCGACCTCCGCCGCCACCACTACCACCGCTCCGACCGCCACCGCCACCACCGCCACCACCGCCACCGCCGCCACCGCCGCCGCCGCCACTACTGCCACTGCTTCCTCCGCCGCCCCCGCCTCCACCGCCGACCCCACTCCCACCAGCGCTCCCGCCACCGCTCCCTCCAGCACCGCCTCCCCCCCCACCTCCCCCACCTCCTCCCCCCCCAGCGCCACCACCACCACCCTTGCCCCCCTTGCCCTTGCCGGTGCGGCGCCTCCCACCAGGAGCAGAAGCAGCGCCAACAGACTCAGCACCAAGGAAGTCAACAGCAGCAGCAGCAGCGTAGGAGGGAGCGAGGGGAGAGGGAGAACACCCCTCAAAGATGGGGGTGCGAGGAGCGCCACGAGCAGCACCGACAGCTACAATGCTCTTTTCGGCCGCGAGCAGCTGCTCCTCTAGGAGGGTGACTGTGAGCTCAGTGGGACAGCGAGCAAGGAAGTGGTCTCGAACTGAGCTGAGGGTGTCAGGGAGACGGGTGACTATGAAGTGGAGTGTCCAGTACAGTGGAGGGGGGTTCTTAGCGCAGAACTCGGTGGGAAGGGCGGCACGCAGGCGAGCATCACTAGTGCGAAGGTGGGTGATAAGATCGGCGACTGTAGCAAAGGTGGACAGATCGGGGAACAGGTACGGCAGCATGAGGCGGCTAAGCTCGGCTGTGGCAGGCGAGGAGTAGCGAGCAACGACAGCATCGTACAGGGCCTTAGCGGATTTGCAGTCGCCAAAATGCTCGAGCTCAGCTAGCGGCAGGTGACTGCGAATGGCTAGGCGAGCAGCTGCGTCACGAGTCTGCCAGTGGGAACGAACACTAAGCTCGGCTGTGGCAGCAGGAGCAGCGGCAGCACCAGACGCGTAGTCATAGAGGGAGATGTGGTCCGTGCTATTGCTCATAAGATACAACTGCAGGTCGTCGAGCCAGGAAGTGAACTGCACGGGACGGCCCTCAGCATCGAAGGAAAGAACGCGAATAGAGGCCATAGCTCAGGCGTGAGGGCACAGCAGAGCAGCGGCAGCAGCAGAGGGGACGCGCTAGAGCGAAGCTAGCAGCCACAGCAGGAGCAAGCGGCGGTGCACAGGCAGGGAGCAGCAGGCGAGGCGGGCGGCGCTGCAGGCGGGAAGTGCGGCGGGCGGGCTGCGAAGCGGGCAGCGGGGCGGGCGGGCGACGCGGCGAGCGGGGAGCACGGCGGGCGGCTGCGAAGCGGGCAGCGGGCGGGCGGGCGACGCTGCAAGCGGGCAGCGGGCGGGCGGGCGACGCTGCAAGCGGGCAGCGGGCGGGCGGGCGACGCTGCGAGCGGGCAGCGGGCGGGCGGGCGACGCTGCGAGCGGGCAGCGAGCGAGCGGGCGACGCTGCGAAGCGGGCAGCGGGCGGGCGGGCGACGCTGCGAGCGGGCAGCAAGCGGGCGGGCGACGCTGCGAAGCAGGTAGCGGGCGGGCGGGCGGCGCTGCGAGCGGGCAGCGAAGCGGGCGGGCGGCGCTGCGAGGGGGCAGCGAAGCGGGCGGGCCGCGAAGCGGGCAGCGAGCGGGCGGGCGGGCTGCGAAGCGGGCAGCGGGGCGAGCGGGCTGCGAAGCGGGCAGCGGGGCGAGCGGGCGACGCTGCGAGCAGGCAGCGCGGCGGGCGAGGGGCGAGCGGGCAGCGTGGCGGGCGGGCGACGCTGCGAGCGGGCGGCTCGGCGGGCGGGCGACGCTGCGAGGGGCGCGCGAGGGCGCTAGCGAGGGGCGCGCGAGGGCGCTAGCAAGGGGCGCGCGAGGGCGCTAACGAGGGGCGCGCGAGGGCGCTAACGAGGGTGCGCGAGGGCGCTAACGAGGGGCGCGCGAGGGCGCTAACGAGGGGCGCGCGAGGGCGCTAACGAGGGCGCACGAGGGCGCTACGAGGCTAGGGCACGGGGTAGCGTGGTAACCGCATGCGAGCGGTGGTGGGCCCTTAAAAAAAAACGGTCGGTAGGTCCTAGGGACCTCCTGCTCTGAATACCATCTCAGAATAACTAGCCAAGAATGAATCAACTAGCAGAAGTTTGGGTACAAATATGAAACCCTAGTTGGGGTTGTACCCCATATTGGCTACCCCACTACAGCCTACAAGCATAATACAGTTTAACAGTTTCTACCACCTAGGCATGATAGACCAGGGTTACGCCTTGCTCTCTCCTTCCTTTTTTATAGTCCCCTTATTGCGAGCTCCCAGAGTAGCTGTGCTCACCCAGTCATCCCCTCCGTGCTCACCTATTAATCTCCCTGCTTCTTCAGTATACTTGTCAGTGTTCGTTCATGATGGCGAAGCCTAAAGAGTTGGTCTCTTAGCGCAACAGGTTCTATCAACCGGAGACTAGCAGCAGCTTCGATGACCAGGATCCTGCCCCGCCCGTCACCAGATCCAGGTCATCGAACAAGGCCGATAGTAATGTCAAGAATCCTGCGCCGAACCCACAGGCGAAGGACTCCGGAAGGGCTAAGAAGTTACGACTCATGTAGAGGAAACGGCGCGGGAGCTGGTGCCGGAAGACTTGGTGGCCCTTATCGCACGGAATTATGTGAAGTCATCGTACAACAACATGAAGCTGATAAATCACCGCGGTGTCGAGTGTGAAGTGGATACGAAGGACCTCATGTCAATCGAGGATGATCAGTGGATTACTGATGGTGTGATAGACTTTCACAACGTGTAAGTGTCGTTCTGGCAGTCACCTGTTTGACGCTTCACCACTGCGTATTACGGACCTCATGGACCCTGATGTTTGTATATGTACTTGTAGGCTGCGTAGTGATCACTACTCGCTCGTCGTCGCTATTTCTCCATCGGTGCTCACCAAGTCCGCGAAATCTACCGGCAAAGAGCGTATGAAGTTGGTTTTGCTGGACAGTGGCATCAAGACAAGGAATACCCGCAAGATTTTTGCAGGAACCAAGCTGTGAGTCACGGTTAACAGGGCAGCTCAGTGTGTGTAGTCGTACATGCAGGGGTTTTTTTAACGATTTTGGCCTGTTACGTGCAGTGTGCTGTCTGAACTCGCCAAGGCGAGTAACCCTAACGCTAACATGGAGTACGTGGACAAGCAGCTCGTGGAAGCGGATTGCATAATCCTACGGGTGAGCATGCTCTGTTGATTGCGGATACCAGTGTGCTGATTGTTCATGCAAGTGTACGGATTGCTAACTGTAGTATGCTTTTCCGTAATTGCAGGAGGACTGTGGGATGGGCACAGCAGCCACAGCAGCCGAACAAGGAGGACTGTGGGATTTTTGTTTGTCAGTATCTCAGGACCCTGGTGAATACCGACTTCACCACGGTCTTGAGCGGTCTCTAGTTTCAGGGTGTGACACCGCACCAATACCGGCGGGAGATGCGGCGCGACTTGTGTGCACACACGTGCGGAGATCTTATTCGGCAGCTGGAAGAACTGGGGATCGAAATCCCTCCGCAAGACGCAGTCCGGGTTACGGAGGAGGGGGCAGTGGTGTTGGAGAGGAATAATGTTATGGGAGATGGGAGGCAAGCACCGATCATTCGCCCTGTGGAGGACGGACGGGTTACGGAGATAACGAGGGAAGTGGCGACTTTGAAGAACGATGTGAGGTACCTAGACGCGAGCCTCACCGTCATAACCAACTTTGTAGGATTGAGGAGGGACGAGGTGGTGTCCGCTGCAACCCAACTACTGCTGCATGGGAGTCATGTGGGAACCGGCGCGAAAGCAGAGGCAGGTGCCACCAAGAATGCTCCACGCACTCCACAGCGTCCGTCTGGTTGTAAGAGGCGGGATGACAGCAAACCTGCGGAGGATGGCGTACGCAATGCCACCCGGGTTGCGCTGGCCTCCTCGAGGGTTCGCTGCATGTGACCCGACAGCACGCTTGCAACAGAACCCGCTGCTCGCGCACGGGTCCATACCTCACTGGATGTTCACGCGTGGGAGACGGCTACTCGGGGTGAGTGGGCCGGCTGGAGCTGATGCGTGGGGAGATACGCGAGGGCATGAGACGATGAAGGCCGAAGAGGAAGAGGATCTCGTGTCCGACACAGAGGACGAAGAGGATGACGACGATACGTGTGCCACCAAGTACACAGGAGTGAAGTTGGAGAAAGCATCCGGCAAGTACGGCGTCAAGATCCTGATTAAAGAAGGTGGAAGGCGTAAGCAGCAGCGACTGGGAGCATACACCTCGGAGGACGAGGCGGCGTTCGCGTACGCCGCAGGTGTGTTCGTGCTGAGGCCACGTGACAATATACCCGACATGGCCAGCCTGTCATCCGCAGAGAAGGCAATGCTGCGTGGATGCACCAAGGAAGATCTGCAGCTCCTGGTGGAAGCGCGGAAGTGGTGGAGGTGGCGGAGCTGGCGGGAGGCGCTGGAGGGCGTGAGCAGCAAGCTGAAACGCGGGAGGAAGCGTGGGGTTGCCATAGGTACATCAAAGAGGCGTAGGGTGGTGGATAGCAACAACGCGGCTCCCAACGAACCAGAGGTCCCTGAAAATGCTGAGAGTGGGGAAACGGCCACTGTGACCAACGACAACGGCGGAGGTGCAAGGAACACCGGCCAGGAAGAGCGTGGGGAAGACACTGCTGCACATGAGAAGACGTCAGCCCATGCTGCATAGTGGATGTAGTTACATAGTATCTGTGAGACAAGTCGGTCCACGCAGTTGATTCGTTGTGGATTGTACTGGATGATTTACAGCGCTTGCTGTTGCGTGCTTGTATGCATGTTTGATGAATGCGAAGTCGCGTGCTTACATAGTGTGACCGTAATGTTCTTTAAGTTGGTTGGGGTAACGTGCAATTTGTGTGCTATATCCATAGACCTCGTACTTGCGGCAGTCATGTCTCGAAAATAGATTCCCGGTATACAGTGATTCCCGGCAGTCACTGTATACCGGGAATCTATTTTCGAGACATGACTGCCGCAAGTACGAGGTCTATGGATACGGTTGTTTCACCAAGATGTGCGCAGTGTGTGGTTCAGTTGAGCACACATGTCCAACAAGGCGGATGACGTGGGTTTCGTTCATTAGTCGTTTTGGATTGCGATCATCCAGATGTCTACAACGTCGTATTGCCTACCAAAGTCCCCGACCTAATTGGGCTCCGGTGTGTTTGGAAGTTGAGCGGAGAACTATACGTAGAAATATAGTACCGTCGCGTCATTCTGAGCGCAACTCACTGGATACTTCTGTTGCGAGAATGGATACCTCGCTTGCTTCCGAGGATACGAGGGCTGAAGGCCGCTCCCGTCGTGTCTCACTCCCGCCGGCGTACCTGCGAGCGTCGTATCAGCTAACGATGCCGTGAGGTCGACTGTCGAACGGGAAACGTGGGGCGACCCTGCCTAAGCGTCTGAGCGGTGCCAAGAAGGGAAAGGAGGTGGTGCAGCCGGAGCAAGGTATGCAGCAAGAGCGTGGGTGTATGGGTGATGCGGTTTATTACTGTTATTGTTCGAGCTGTAAACACTCTCGAATCCCCGTGTTATGCCTTATGCTAACTTGTGGTATCGTGCTTTTCTGGTGTTTCGCTCACCCACAGATGACGGCGGGTGCCGAGAGTGCAGATTCGTCCGAGCGCAGCGAGGAGGATGATGAGGAAGGCTCCGACACATCGGCCTCGGGCTCACACGAAGAATCCGGCGACGCTGCTACGGGGGGGAAGACGTACGGCGGTGGGTGTGTGGGAACCGCTGCGCCCAATGCCGACATGCGCGCAAATCGCGAAGCGCAGGACACGGATGTGCATCTTGGTGATGGCCGAGGACATGTGGACGGACATGTGGACCGCACCTGCGGGAACCCATTGGACGCCAACGGCGATGACGTGCGCATCCCGAGCAGGGTTTTCGAGCAACTTATACAGGCTCAGGACAAGAGCGCCAAGGAGAACGCGCGGTTGGAGGCGTTGTTCTTGAACGCAATGTCTCGGCCTTCCAGTGGCTCTCGTAGGCGTAAGGCTCAGAAGCAGAGAGACCCGGGGCAGGGTTGTATGAACCCGAAGCGTCAGCGTGGCGAGACGTGGAGTGGCGGGTCCGATGATGACGGCGAGGACGACGAGGAAGGCACGCATGGTTCTAGTGGCCGTCATATGCGTACCGCAAAGTCTCCTATTTTGCAACGCGCTTTGGAGCATCTGCCGACTGACAAGGCATGGAAGGTGAGCGGACATGTTTCCGTAAGGGTCCAATGGTACGGACCGGATTCGGTTGCACTTTGGGTCCGTTGTTGGTACACGGTGCTCGCTTATGTTGTTTATTGTGTATACCATATGTGCGCAAAGGGTTTGCGAGCTCGCCAGGGTTCACATGTTTCTCAACAGGCCGACATCGACGATGACCTTCTACCCGAGCAGCGACGATAAGACTCACGGAGTGTGTGCGGTGCTGGACCGCCTGCCGCATAGCTTCGCCTGTTTGGCGTTGGCGGCTGACAAGTCGCGTCGAGCAGATCTCAACAAGATGCTCTCTGAGTGGAAGACCAGGGCTGCCGCTCGCGTGCGAGACATTGCACTTCCCAAGCTCGGCATGTTCCGCGACGACAGGGACGCATCCAGCCCGTGGGCACCCGAGAAGGAGCGTAGTATCGAGAAGATAAGGGAGCGTATTGGGCTTGGCGCTGACCCCCCTGGTGAGTGCCGGCGAAATGCGATGGAGTCGTTGACCAGTTATAGTTATGCACCTATGAATGCCTGGCGGACACTGATACTGACAGTGCGCATGTGGTGTGCAGAAACCCTGGTGCTCACGAGCTGGGCGACAGACAAGGATGGCATTCCGTTTGCCTCTCGTGCGTTCGCGACATGTGCGAAGGCTGCATTCAAGCCGAAGAAGGCAGGGCTGGTGATGACACTGAAGGTGTACCACCTGGCCTGGTTGGAGCATGTGGTGAGTTTGTGCACTCGATGTGTGCACTGGATTGCGCAGTACTGTCAAGCCATTTGAGTGACGCTTTTTCTCTTCACTTGCAGGTATCCGATTGTGTCCTCTACTGGGAGGAGAGGAAAGGCCGGCTTTCCAACTCGGCCGGCGGGAACGCCCACGTTGTGGGCGGGCTCAAGGTCCTGGTGAAGGAGGCCGTGGAGAGGGCGATCCGGATCCGCAACCCCGAGTATGACGCGGAGCGCGAGGCGTGGATCTAGGGGCACCATGGACTGCGCATCTCTGCGTGCGGCCTGGAGCACATGAAGCCCACCGCCGCAGCTCAGTCCGAAGACCTCGTTGGGGATGACGACCTTTCGGCGTCAGTTGGTGCTGAGTAGGCCGGCCGACGTGGGGGGATTTTTACATCTTGGTGCGGACCGTTGACGGGACAGGTGGAGAGAGTGGTGGATGGAATCATAATCGCTTGTACATCCGAGTGTAGATTAGTGGGCAACCCCGGGCTAATGCATGTGTGGGAGTGAGAGTTACGGGTGATAGTTGTAGTCTGGAGGTATTTGTATGAATGTGTGTGCGTTCGTTTCCAATGGGAGACAACATTATTGGGGTATTGATGCAGACGATAGGCCAACACGGATAATAGAGGTTGTGCAATGCGACGGGCGGCCGTAAACCAGGTGTGCGGGCTATCTAGTGAAGCGCCGCGATTGGCGGCGCGTTTCACGGAGAGTGCCATATGTCGCGATTGTGTTTGGACGTACCATGCGCATCAGTGCGCATGTGTGGAGCTCTGATTGGATGTCATAACGGATAAGCGTTGAACTGGAACTTATGGCATACTAGACACGCACGCACTAAACTACGCGTGTCACCCTCCAGTACGGTGGAATGATCTGGTTGACGCGATGGCGGACGGTGTACAGGTTGGAAACGCGCTGTGATATTTGCGGAACGTGCGACAGCTGTACGGTCATAATTGTTTCGCGCAGATGGCGCGAATGAAAGTGGCGATGAGATGTGTAACTGGTTACTAGATGTGCGAGAACACGATCGGAAGGCAAGTGTACGGGGTAGATCGCGGAAGTGAGCGTGACGTGGCAGCTCGGTGTTAGAGACGATGTATACTGATGGACGACGCGGATGGAGTCGTCACCTAGTAGCGTGTGCACAACTACTGGGTGGCGAGAGATCTGGCGAAGTGTACGAAACGTTGGCCACGCGACAGATGTACGGTGAGTATGCAATGTTGGTTAGGGTGTGGACGCATGATGCGCCCGTCGGGTGATGCCACGTGGGAACATGCTAGTGGGTCCCGCACCCGTGATATGCGAAGTGCGCAGCGTTGGGTTGCTTCCAAATGTCACGTATGTACAGGGTGAGTGACGAGGAGATGGACGGTGAAGATGCGAGCGCGGTGTTTCAGCGAAGATGTGCGATTTGGTGCTCGCGAATCGTAACATGGTGTGCGAGTAGCTGCAAGGGAGACACGTGAACCGTCGCGATTGCGTGACCCAACTGTCAATCCAACGGATGGGTGCGGGTACGTTTATGGTGCATGTACGCTTACGTGGAAGTGCGGGTTGATACTGGATGCCACGTGGGTGGGCGCGTACGGAGTGGCAGTTGGGGTTGCGTACTCGTCACCTTCTAATTGGTTGGATGGGTTAGGTTAGGTAAACCTTTGTGTGGAGCAGCCCGTCACGGTTAAGCAACGACGACGTAGCGGGTGTAGCATCTGATTTGATGCACGCATCTGTACACAATGCAGCGGGAGAGTGACTGGGAAGTTGCTTTGTAAGTGACTGTCGGTATGCAGTTCTAAAACCTTGACTTGAAAGTGCCGGGCAAAATATATCGGGAAAGTTGCGAGAGAGTGTATTTTGAGTTGCTTTCCGAACTTCCCATTTTCGCGATGTTCCCCGCAGGTCGCACTTCCCTTTCCCCCTAGTCGCACTTCCCCTTCCCCCCGGGTCGCATTTCCCCTTCCCCCCAGGTCGCATTTCCCCTTCACTCCAGGTTGCACCTCCCCTTTCCCCCAGGTCGCACTTCCCCTTTCTCCCAGGTCGCGCTTCCCCTTCCCCCCAGGTCGCTCCTCCCCTTTCCCCCAGGTCGTACCTCCCTGTTCCACTTCACAGAGAACCTTCTCACTCCCTCATTATGCACTACCCTTCCCCTTCCCTTCGCTTCCATTCCCCTCCGATCCCTTCTATTTCCCTCTCCTCCCTTCCCTTTCCTTCCCTTCTTTTCTTTTGTCCTCCCTGGTCTTCCCTTCCCATCTCCTCTCCTCCCTTCCCTTTCCTTCCCTTCTTTTGTCCTCCCTGCTCTTCCCTTCCCCTCTCCTCCCTCCCTTCTTTTTTCCCTGCCTCCATTTTTTTCTCCCTGCCTCCCCTTTTTGCTCCCTGCCCCCCCATTTTACTTGCTCTCAGCCTATCCACATCTTCATTCCTTTCCTGCATCTCTTCACAACACTGTCCCCTATGTCCCCCCTGTTCACTCTATTTCCCTGCACTCCCCTCCTCATCCCGCATCTCCCCCCCGTCCTTCTCCCTTGCTCATCCCGCTACTCCCCCTTCCATTTTCTCACTCTCTCCCAATGCATAGCAGCAGGACACCCAGACACACCTGTTGCTTGTTCCCCCCTTCCTCCACTATCGCCCCTGTCCTCCTCTTTCTCCCTTTCCTCCTCTCTCCCCCCTGTCCTCTTCTCTCCCCCATGTCCTCCTCTCTTCACGGTTGTCCTCTCCCCTCTGTCCTTCTCTTTCCCCCCTTGTCCTCGACTTTCCCCCCTTGTCCTCCTCTCTTCCCCCTGTCCTTCTCTCTCCCCCCCGTCCTGTCCTTTTTCTTCCATGTTGTGGTCTCTCCCCCTTGTCATCCTCCCTTCTCATCTCTCATCCCTTCCTCATGCTCTGTTCCTCCCTTCCTCCCAATCTCTCCTCCCTTCCTCCCAATCTCTGCTCCCTTCCTCCCAATCTCTCCTCCCTTCCTCCCAATCTCTCCTCCCTTCCTCCCAATCTCTCCTCCCTTCCTCCCAATCTCTCCTCCCTTCCTCCCAATCTCTCCTCCCTTCCTCCCAATCTCTCCTCCGTTCCTCCCAATCTCTCCTCCCTTCCTCCCAATCTCTCCTCCCTTCCTCCCCATCCTTACTCCCCACTACTACGGTATGTGCAGGGCGTAGCTGTGCCTAGCAAGTTTGGTGGCGGAGAGTGCGCAACAGCAGGTGCAAGAGCACATTGAGGAGCTGAGGCGACAAGATTGGTGGAATACTACTTTGTACCTTGAGATATTTATAAGGCAATACGTTCTGCTCTCTTCATAAAGCAGTGCTTAGCTTCCTCATGATCTCTACATATAACCTCACATCACCGATGCCATCACTATTGGATGTACATAACCCTTGATTGATTGAATGCATTTTGTGAAACTTTGATGTTTCGATACGCGCGAGTCCACACTATCCGAAATGTGGCGAATAAGTTTTGTTGTTTGCCTCATGCTCGACGAGCTGCACCACAGAAGGGGAAGGTGATGAGGAGAAGCCAGGGGAAGCTGAAACAGATCGTATGATAATGGGCGGTTTAGTGGCAACGAAGGAAAGAGCAAGAGCACAAGTAAAGAGCAACAGCACAACAACAGGGGGGAAACGGAGTAACAGAGGGCTTATGGAGTGGGGATCAGAGGGCTTTAGCGGAGAGGTGACAGAGGAATGAGGGGGGGAGTGAAAACAGAGTGTTGGCAGCAGGGAAACAAAAGGGGAGCTGGGAGGAAATACAGTGTAACCAGGGGAAAAAACAAAGAGTGAGCAGGGGGGAGACAAAGGGGGAAGAAGGGAGTAAGGCAGAGAGGGGAAAAGGGGGAAGAATGGAGTAAGGCAGAGAGGGGAAAAGGGGGAAGAAGGGAGTAAGGCAGAGAGGGGAAAAGGGGGAAGAAGGGAGTAAGGCAGAGAGGGGAAAAGGGGGAAGAAGGGAGTGAGGAAGAGAGGGGAAAGGGGGAAGAAGGGAGTAAGGCAAAGAGGGAAAAGGGGGAAAAGGGGGGCTGAGAAAAAGACAGGGCGGAGTGAGGGGATAGGACAGGGAGTCAGGGGATAGGAAAGGGAGTGAGGGGATAGGACAAGGCGGAGTGAGGGGATAGGACAAGGCGGAGTGAGGGGATAGGACAAGGCGGAGTGAGGGGAGAGAGGGCAGGGGGGGGTGAGGGGAGTATGAGAAGGGAGAGACGATGGGATTGGGAGAAATGGCAGGGATGGGTGAGGGGAGTTTGAGAGGGGAGTAAGGGAGAGAAAGGGGTATGGGGTAGCACACCGTCGTTACGCAGCAAGTCGTCATTCCGCACACCGTGAGGCGCGGCAACGTCTCAAAATTCCTGCCCCAAAAGGTGTGTTCAAAGTATGTTTGAACATGCCTCAAAGTATGCCACACGGAGCATACTTGTGACATTAAGTTGATCATTGCTGCGGGATTGATGCTGCATACCTCATGCATTGTTTTTAGAAACCCACATCTCGCTACGAACACTGCTTTCCGCCACTAGGGGAGCCACGACAGGGGGTAACTCGTTTCTGTATAAGGTTGTGTAACAATTTTGTACAGTAAGAAACACAACAATCGATAATTTTTACTTGTAAATTCTGTAATATAGAATTTGTGACAATGAAACAACAACCGTTATAAGAACATCCACTCATTATAGGCAGCATTTCGTATCGTCACATCTGTCTAACAGCAGCATGGCATTTTATTGCATGAGTTTTTAAATTGTAAATACATCAATGCTATACAATCGAAATCACCCAACAATCACACATGTTCAAACATAACACGAATTTCCACAGGTAACCAGGCCCTACATGATAAAGCATACGAATAATCCCCATCCTTATGACTTGCCCGCATGGCCAACCTATCAGCTTGGTGCCATTACTTGGTGCCATAACATGCTCTTCCTCGTTTTGTGCAGGGGGGGGCAGGGAGGGAGCCTCAAGCAGCAGTGTTGTATCATAGCGATAGATAGTGCCCATCACTGCCTTTCCCTCTGCTTCCACATCCCCCAGCACTACCTCCCCCTCTGCTCCCTCATTTCTCCCATCACTGCCGCCCCCAATCCCCCCCCCCCCCCTTCCCTCTCGCTGCCTCCCCTACTGCTCCCTCCTCCACACGTCGATACCTGGGCTTTAGCTGTCTGTCACATCCCCCCGTCGCTGCCTCCCCCACTGCTCCCTCATCCCCCACGTCGCTGCCTCCCCCGCTGGTCCCCCATTTCCCCCATCGCTGCCTCCCCCACTGCTCCCTCATCCCCCCCATCGCTGTCTCCCCCCCTGCTCCCCCATTCCCGTCGCTGCATCACTCACTGCTACCCCATTTCCCCCTTCGCTGTCTCCCCCCCTGCTCCCTCATCCCCCCCCTCGTTGCCTCCCCCACAACTCCATCCCCCCCATCACTACAGCCCCCTTATCGCGACCTGTCCCCCTTCTCCCTCATTCCCCCCGTAGCTGCCTTCCCCACTGCTCCCTCATCCCCCCGTCGATGATTCTCCCTTAGCTGCCACATCAAACGAGGATGGGCTTGGCCATGAACCCATCCATGCCCGCCGCCAGGCAGCGCACTCAATCCGTCTCCAACACGTTGGCTGTGAGCACAAAGATGGGCAGGTGTGGCGCCACTGCGGCCACTGCGCATCGATGAGCCGCATGGCTTAGATTCCGTCCAGAACTGGCATCTGTAGAGGGGAGGAGGGCGAAGTGGGTGGAAGGGGAAGGGCATGGGAGGGCAAGGGTGTTGTGAGTTGCCGTGCCCATCCCGTGCTGAGACGGCGCATGATGAGCGCGGTGCATGGTTGCTATGCTGCCTAGCACTTGCATCTGGAGGAGGGTCTGGGGGGGGGGTACGCGCACAAGGTGGAAGGCACGTGCCTTGAGCCATGCATGCAGAAATGTGTGCACACATTCAGTGATACCATGCATAGATGCATGCAAGCATGAGTACACACAGGCATGGAAGCACCGCATTGCACCGCTGACCTTCACGTCTATGAACACAAGGTCGGAGGTGTGCATGCAGGCAGCGGATGGCATCCTGGCTGTTGGCAGCAATGGTGCACTCATACCTCATGCGCGCTAGCATCGTGGTCTCTGATTCATCATGTTGTCGTCACTGCTCCCATGTCTCGCACACAGGTTGCGGGGGGACAGGGGCAAGAGTGGGGGATGAGAGGGGAGAGAGCGGGAGGAAGAAGCAGAATGGCAATTGGTTGGGAGTGAAAACACTGACTTGCACTGCCAGCTGCTTGCATGGACCTTGCATT